>LR812531.1:2637085-2834585 GCA_903798195.1 Danio kyathit | reverse complement strand
TAGATGGAGGGATGGATGGATGGACGGATAGAGATGGATGGATAAATGAATGGATGGATGGATAGAGAGACGAATGGATGGATGGATGGATAGAGATGGATGGATAAATGGATGGATGGATAGATAGATAAAGAGTGTCTGCAGACCTGAAGCTCGTTTCTTGATGAGTTTCAGATAGTTGAGGATTGTGCAGCGTGTGTCCACGTCCACCTCCATGTTCTCCAGATAACTGTTCAACATGGGGATCAGCCCGTGAAAAACCCCTTCCTGAACACACAACAAACACACTCAACACAGGAACTGAGCATTGTTCATCAGCTCCGGTGATAGAGCAGAATAAACACGCACGCATAATAAACTAACACACTCACACACAGATACCCATACAAACAGACCGACACACATGCACGCAGATACACAAACATACACATACAAACAAACGTACACAGACACATACGCACACAGACACACAACACATAGAGAAAGAGACAAACACATGCGTACGCAGATACACACATATAATGCTATGTCAGCTCCATTTGGTATCTTCATGGCAAAAATTATTTACACACACACACACACACACACCTTTCCATTGATGATGGTGTCGATGCTCATCAGTATAAACTCTTCTCCATCATTAGTTTCAGTCTCCAGTCCATTCTGAGCTGCGCCCGGCCGATCCAGTCCTGGGTTACAGCCTTCAAACGAGCAGAGAACCAGCACAGACACAAATCCCCACATTAGTTCAGTGATAAAGTCATTATATGCAAGACAATGAGATCCACTGCATTATTGCATGGTCAACTAACCTTTAAAGACATCCTTCCGGAAATAAAACATGCCTTCCTGCACAGCATTTCGCTTCTGGGCAACTTTCATATTTTCATCCACCTAAAGCAACAGTGAAAGACCCACGCAATACTTTAAAATGCAAATAAACACAGACATGTATTATATTTAAAGCTCTTCTTTCTTTTTAACTAAATAATTAGAGTAGGGCTGCACGATATTGGAAAAATCTGACACTGTAATATTTAATTTTTCTGAAACAAACACCTACTGGCCACTTTATAAGGTACACCTTACTAGTACCGGGTTGGACCCCCTTTTGCCTTCAGAACTTCTTTAATCCTTCATGGCACAGATTCAACAAGATACTGGAAATGTTCCTCAGAGATTTTGCTCCATATTGACATGATAGCATCACGCAGTTGCTGCAGATTTGTCAGCTGCACATCCATGATGTGAATCTCTCGTTCCACCACATCCCAAAGGTGCTTTATTGGATTGAGCTCTGGTGACTGTGGAGGCCATTTGAGTACAGTGAACTCATTGTCATGTTCAATAAACCAGTCTGAGATGATTCACGCTTTATGACATGGAGCGTTATCCTGCTGGAAGTAGCCATCAGAAGATGGAGACACTGGGGTCATAAAGGGATGGACATGGTCAGCAACAATACTCAGGTAGGTTGTGGCGTTGACGCGATGCTCAATTGGTACTAAAAGGCCCAAAGTGTGCCAAAAAAATATCCCCCACACCATTACACCACCACCAGCAGCCTGAATTGCTGATACAAGGCAGGATGGATCCAGGCTTTCATGTTGTTGATGCCAAATTTTGACCCGGCCATCCGAATGTGGCAGCAGAAATGGAGACTCATCAGACCAGGCTACGTTTCTCCAATCTTGTATTGTCCAGCTTTGGTGAGCCTGTGTGAATTGTAGCCTCAGTTTCCTGTTCTTAGCTGACAGGAGTGGGACCCGTTGTGGTCTTCTGCTGCTGTAGCCCATCTGCCTCAAGGTTGGACGTGTTGTGTGTTGATGCTCTTCTGCAGACCTTCTGTAACGAGTGCTTATTTGAGTTACTGTTGCCTTTCAATCAGCTGGAACCAGTCTGGCCATTCTCCTCTGGCATCAACAAGGCATTTGCGTCCACAGAACTGCCACTCACTGGATATTTCCTCTTTGTCGGACCATTCTCTGTGAACCCTAGAGATGGTTGTGTGTAAAAACCCCAGTAGATCAGCAGTTTCTGAAATACTCAGACCAGCCCGTCTGGCACCAACAACCATGCCACGTTCAAAGTCACTTAAATCCCCTTTCTTCCCCATTCTGATGCTCGGTTTGAACTGCAGCAGATCGTCTTGATCATGTCTACATGCCTAAATGCATTGAGTTGCTGCCATGTGATTGGCTGATTAGAAATTGTCGTTAACGAGCAGTTGGACAGGTGTACCTAATAAAGTGGCAGGTCAGTGTATATTGTAATAAGAATACAACTCCACCAGATGGCTTGAATAGCTCTATTTGGAAAGACATCGTTCATTTAGATTGATTGGGGTGGTTTTGTGAGGGTGTGAATCGTGTATTACAATAACAAACAAATGACAAGCAAAAAATGACTACAATGGAGAAAAGAAAAAGTCAAATATACAGTGCTTTAGGGTTTTCCGGAGAGTCAAACAGCATTCAAGTACAGAAATTGAATAATTAAATGTAAAATAACACTGGATAGTGTATTAAGTGTTATTAAGTATTACTGTAAGTGTATTAATTTTATTGTATTAATAATTCAGTCAAATTATTCTTCATTAAAGTTACAAATGCTGTATGTTTTTGTTCCTGAATGCTCTTGAAATGTCATTAAAACACATGCAAATGATAAACTTTCACTTAGTTATGGTTATACTTTGCAATGACTCCACAAATCTCATCTATTCTCAACTGTGGTGCTGATCAATAATCATAACTCAACATTGCATATCCTACGATGTGACTATTGCGGACACACACACACACTGCTATATCGATGCTGAAACCATAGTATTTATGCTATTTAATATCATCCACAGACTCAATTCTCCTGCTGTCCATCAAAACGTTAAACGCGAAACCCAAATAAATGAATCAAGAACTGAATCACACCTTCGACAACGGAATGAGGAAATCCAGCTTGTAGGACAGGATGACGCGGGTGAGCAGAACGATAAACACCACATAAGCGGAGTTCTCGAAATCTGTCAGCTGGACCTGCAAATAAACACAATCAGACAGAAGAAAAACGTCATATTAACATAAAACCCTTGTGTGTTGTGTGACTACCCTTTGGTTATGTTGGGGGCAGTTTTTGCCTCATTGACTTACATTGTAATTCATTTTTTATAATCACACTTGATCAAAGCAGTCTGTAGAAACACTTTGATTGACATTCTCCCTTTGTACATCCCTGCTGAAAAATCCAGCTTAGACCAGCTAAAACCAGCTTGACCAGCCAAAACCAGCTTAAACCAGGCTGGTCAAGCTGGTTTTAGCTGGTCTAAGCTGGTCATTTTCCAGCCTGACCAGCTAAGACCAGGCTGGAAATGGCTGGTCAAAACCCCTCTAAAACCAGGCTGGCTGACCAGCTAAAACCAGCCAACCAGCTTAGGCTGGTTTAAGCTGGATTTTTCAGCAGGGATGTCATCAGAGAGGAAAAGCTCCCCCCACTAGTGACCATCTCTCCCTCATTAGCATACAACGTTAGTCTTGTTTTGAATCTGCCACTATGCTGACACACAGGTATTTGTAGCTCCGCCCTATTCTCAAAGGAGCACAACCTCATTTGCATTTAAAGCGACAGTCACCAAAACGCCACACAATTAGGATCAAAGCTTAAAAGGGTCAGTTTTAGAGTTAGAAAACATTATTTGTGTGGTATTTTGAGCTTAAACTTCACACACACACACACACACACTAGGGGCATCAGAGACTTATTTTACATCTTGTAAAAAAGGGCATAATCGGTCTAATAGTCTAATTAAGAGCCCATGATATCAATATTGTGTATGTTCACTATCACAACATATTGAATATTGCCATTTGTATAACGCCTTCAGCCATGACTGCACATTACTGTCGACTTAAACACTGCATGTGTTTTAATTTGAGAAGTGAAATGTAATGTGTGTTTGTGAAATCTCCAAAAGCTTTGCATTGCTTGCTGCACATAAGATGCTTTTAAAACAGGACTTTTAGAGAGACATTGTTTTTAAACACAGATGTTCTGTCATCAGCAAACATGAATAAACTGAAGGTATCTGACAACTGCAGCTAAGCTCACGGTGGCTCAGTCAGTCCACATCTCCGTGCATCATTCAGACCTCAGATGTTTGATTAATACCTCCATTGGTCTGAACTCCACTCTCCATCCGATCTCAGAGTTTGGCGGAGGGGGCTTGAACCTCATGGTCTGCCAGTTGGTGGACTGAATGTTCTGTAACATGCAAAAGAAACTACCCTTCATATTTGCATACAGGACAGCACAATATTGAGCAAAACACGTATGTTGTAATATTTAGGTTTTCTGCAATACATATTGTTTTGCTATAAATATATTTAAATGCATATATTTCTCCTCATAGCACCTATATGGAGGCAGTATTTTTGCACACTGCCATGGACATTCATACACACCCTGGTCATATACAGTTGCAATCAGAATTATTCACCCCCCTTTGAATTTTTTTTCTTTTTTTAATATTTCCCAAATGATGTTTAACAGAACAAGGCAATTTTCACAGTATGTCTGATAATATTTTTTCTTCTGGAGAAAGTCTTATTTGTTTTATTTCGGCTAGAATAAAAGCAGTTTTTAATTTTTTAAAACCCATTTTAAGGTCAATATTATTAGCCTCTTTAAGCTATATATTTTTTCAATAGTCTACAGAACAAACCATCATTATACAATAACTTGCCTAATTACCCTAACCTGCCTAGTTACCCTAATTAACCTAGTTAAGCCTTTAAATGTCACTTTAAGCTGTATAGAAGTGTCTTGAAGAATATCTAGTCTAATATTATTTACTGTCATCATGACAAAAATTAAATAAATCAGTTATTAGAGATGAGTTATTAAAACTATTATGATTAGAAATGTGCTGAACAAAATTTCTCTCCGTTAAACAGAAATTGGGGAAAAAAATAAACAGGGGGGCTAATAAATCAGGGGGTTGAATAATTCTGATTGCAACTGTATGTTCTGAGTGTGCTCAATGCAGGTGAGTGGGCTTGACTTACCCTCTTTCCTCATATTATATATATTATGTTCTATTTTCTATAGATAAAAATGATCTGTATATATATATTAATATTTTACATTTGTTCTAATTTCCTACAGCTATAATTTTACTTCTTATTATATTCCATAATTTAATTCTAATTGATATTATTATTATTATTTTAAGGTCACAGGGGGGTTGTATAGGCATTTCACTGCATTTTGACTTGAATATTATTATATGAATATAATTCCCCATCATGTAAAATCTAGAAATAATTCATAACATCTGGAAATAACTCATAACTGAAAATAATTCATAATTTCATATTGGTTGGGATCATTTTGTAGAGCAGTGCGTCTGTATGAAATATAATAACTTACAAGCATAAATAAATACAATACAGCAAAGCAGATGCAAATGAAATAAACAGTACTTCAGGGTTTTCTGGCGAGTCGAACACAATATAATATGTACAAAACATTTTATAATCAAATGTAAAATTGTAATTAATAAATACAATTAATCTGTGTAAAGGCTGAAAATGTACTCACTATTTACTCCTCAATCTGATCCAAAACTTTGAGTTTCTGTCATTTGTTGAAAACAAAACAAGATATTTTGAAGCTGAAAACTGGTAACCAATGACATCCATAGTAGGAGAAACAATACTATGAAAGTCAATGGTTACAGGTTTCCAACATTTTTCAAAATATCTTCTTTTGTGTTTAACAGAAGAAAGAGCTCAAATGTTTGAAACAAGTAAAGGGGGAAGACTATAGAATACACAAGACGTGTCACACGTATTCTTTTGAATGGGGAAAAGTGTAACAGTCAATATGGTGAATGAAGCCTCGCCTTCTAGTACAGAAGCCAATCATCAATCGTTATACAATGACAACCCTCCGGGGAGGGGCTTGCACTAGACATAAGTTTCTGCAGATTTTATGTGACACGAACATTTAGAAATGAAACTAAAGAGGCAGCGGTTGTTTAATTTTATTGGTTATTCATAATATGTGATGTAATAGTAATCTTGGCAAGTAGTTTTGGAGAATTTGATGTTTCCCTATTCAAACAGAATGCCTGAGCATACTGCTCGAGAGGCGTTTGAAAGATGGCCGCAGAGTGAAATGACTTGCCTTAAAAGGACTTTGTAAAGGGTGAGTAAATGATGACAGATTTTTCATTTGTAGGTGAACTATCCCTTTAAGCTGCACCAGATATGACTTTGGCCACCTTGTGGCAGTCGCAGGTAAATTTTCATTATAGCCATATGTGTAATCATGGGAGATAAGTTCATTTTTGTGGTCTCCGAAAATTATTAAATGATAGACATAAAAAGTTTATCTAATTTAAAAGGTCTTTAAAGGGAGAGTGAACATTTACATGAAAATGTACTCTCCCTCAGGTGGTTCCAAACATTTATAAGTTTACTTCTTCGGTTGAACACTAAAAAGACATTTCAAAGAAAGCTGGAAACCTGTAACCATTGACTTCCATACTTTTTTTTTTTCAATTATTGAAGTCAATGGTTACCGATTTTCACCTTTCTTCAAAATATCTTCCTTTGTGTTCAACTCGTAAAGATTTGAAAGCACCTTAGGGAGAGTAAAGGGTGAGTAAATCTTCATTTTTGGGTGAACCATCCCTTTAACGAAATGCTGAAACTGAGGAGTGAACGCTAGACTAATATTTCCTCTTCTATTGTTGATGAATTTGGTGTCAGTTCAGCTGAAATACCTCAAAGTGGTCTGATTCGTTCTCATCATCCAAGTGAATCTTCTCCTGAAAGAGCGACAGCGGGTCACGGATGAAGAGATGTGCAATGTGCTGCGCCAGCAGTTTATCAATGCCTGCAACAGAGCCAAGCAGCACGCCTAAAAACACTGAGCTGACCGGCTACAGACATGTTCACACAATAGCAGATACCAAATAAAAAACAACAACAAAAAATATGCAATGCTAATGGTCTAATCCGATTCAATGATCTATGCTAAGCTAAAATGTTTTACAATATAGCAGATACCAAATCAAAAACAACAACAAAATTGAGAGATGCTAATGGTCTAATCCGATTCAATTATCTATGCTAAGCTAAAATCTTTTACACTACAGCAGATACCAAATCAAAAACAACAAAAGCTAAAAAAAAAAAAGCTAAGCTAAAAACAACAACAACAACTACTACTACTGTAAGAGCCAGTTATGCATAATTCATTTGTGATAATAATTTAGTTAAAAAGGTTAAAACATGGTGAAAATTGATATTTAAATATAATAAGAATTCATAGTGATTGTATTATCTAAAATGAATAATTTAATAATTAATACAATTTAAAAACCTTTACTTTGGTAATTTTGGCTTCCGACAGTAATACGTCATGAGGTCATTTGTACGTTTAAGTCAGATTGCAGTTATGGATGTTGGAAGCAACACAGTTCTTTGACCGAGCTATAGCGAGTCTATTGTATCTTTGTTTGCATTTTTTCAGTAAACCCTTTTTAAATGAAGATTCGGTCTTACTCGCGTTTTTTCAAATACTGGTTGTTGGAATAGAAGCTGCAAAAGGTGGTACATAAGGATGTGCACGAAAGGTGTGCCACTACAACTACTACTGATAATAATAATGATAACAATAATAATAAGTTTACCATGTAAGTAACTAAGACGCAGGTGTCAAAGTCAGTTGCTGGAGGGCCACAGCTCTGTACAGTTTAGTTCCAACCCTAGCTGCGGCCCTCCAGGAACCGGCTTTGACATCTGTGAACTAAGGGTTTTGATTTCTTGAACACAAGCATGGAAATGGTGCATTATTTTTATTATTATTATTATTATGAATGCAATATTCCTTGTTAAAGTCTGAGCTCTAGAAGTGTGTTTACCTGCATCGAGGAGCTGTTTGTTGATGTCCTCATCTATGGTCAGTTCGATGTCGTTGTATTTCTCACCGCAGCAGGAGAGGTAGCTGTCGATTGAATCATATCTTGATTTATGGATCCTGAATTTGTTGTTTTTCAGCAGCTACAGAGAAATAGAACACAGACAGGGTTATTTTAGCATCACTGACACTAAATTGTAGTTTTAATCAATAGATTCTTAGAATTCATTGATATTTTTATATTTAACATTTACATTAATTTTCATTTTTAAGCTTTGGTATTTTTGTCGTGTTTTAGTTTTGAAGAATATATGCCAATTTAGTTTAAAAATTGCAATGCTAATGGTCTAATCCAAATCAATTATGTATGCTAAGCTAAGCTAAAAGCTCAAAGGTTTCTCACATACAGCAGATAACAAATCAAAAACAAAAAACTAAGCGATGCTAATGGTCTAATCCAAATCAATTATCTATGCTAAGCTAAGCTAAAAGCTCAAAGGTTTCTCACATACAGCAGATAACAAATAAAAAACAATTTAAAAACTAAGCGATGCTAATGGTCTAATCCAAATCAATTATCTATGCTAAGCTAAGCTAAAAGCTCAAAGGTTTCTCACATACAGCAGATAACAAATAAAAAACAATTTAAAAACTAAGCGATGCTAATGGTCTAATCCAAATCAATTATGTATGCTAAGCTAAGCTCAAAGCTCAAAGGTTTCTCACATACAGCAGATAACAAATAAAAAACTATTTAAAAACTAAGCGATGCTAATGGTCTAATCCAAATCAATTATGTATGCTAAGCTAAGCTAAAAGCTCAAAGGTTTCTCACATACAGCAGATAACAAATCAAAAACAAAAAACTAAGCGATGCTAATGGTCTAATCCAAATCAATTATCTATGCTAAGCTAAGCTAAAAGCTCAAAGGTTTCTCACATACAGCAGATAACAAATAAAAAAAAAACTAAGCGATGCTAATGGTTTAATCCAAATCAATTATCTATGCTAAGCTAAGCTAAAAGCTCAAAGGTTTCTCACATACAGCAGATAACAAATCAAAAACAAAAAACTAAGCGATGCTAATGGTCTAATCCAAATCAATTATCTATGTTAAGCTAAGCTAAAAGCTCAAAGGTGTCTCACATACAGCAGATAACAAATCAAAAACAAAAAACTAAGCGATGCTAATGGTCTAATCCAAATCAATTATCTATGCTAAGCTAAGCTAAAAGCTCAAAGGTTTCTAACATACAGCAGATACCAAATAAAAACAACTAAAGAAATTGAGCGAAGCTAATGGTCTAATCCGATGCAATGATCTATGCAAAGCTAAAAGCTCATATGTTTCTCACCTAAATTTTCTTTTCTTTTAATTTTATTATAAATATATATGTTAATGTTTATGTAAGTTTTAGTTATTTGGGCACAACGTTATAATAATAATAATAATAATAATAAATATATAAATGAATAAATAAAAACAATATAATAAATCAAATATTAATAAAAAATATAAATAAAATTAATAAAATAAAAAATACAATAAAGTAAATAAATGATTAATAAAAATATAAAAGATTAAAATAAAATAAACTCAAATAAATGTAATAAAAATGCAATCAAATATTAATTATTATTATATATTAATATTGAAATAATTATTATTACTTGAGTATGCAGTCAAAATGCAATCAAATATTAATAAAAATAAAAATACATAAAATAAATAATTAAATAAATATAAAAAATACAACAAAATAAATAAATTATTAATAAAAAATATAAATGAATAAATGAGTAAAAAAATTCTAATAATTAAATTCTGCCGTTGCGACCCTGATAAATAAGTGACTAAGGTGAAGGAAAATGAATGAATAAAAATGTTCTCCAATATCGTTTAAACATATACACAAAATAAAATATGTTTTATAGTCAAAATATTCTAACATAGTCACAAATTGGTATGACTACAAAACTTTCCAAACCTTGGAGCAAGTCTAGTCTTTTTAAATTATTAACAGAGGGTGTCTTGTCATCTCATGTATCCACAGGACTGTAATTATTATTACTTATAAGTATGAACGTTTGTTGTATGAAAAACGGGTGTTACAGAACATCCTGACATTATAATACATAATTATCAAAATTATGCTGATCATTACATTTTTAAGGCAATTTTAAAAGAACACTTCCAACTCTCCTTTAGTTGAACAGTTGAGTTTTACCAATATTTTAATCCATTCAGCCAATCTCCGAGTCTGGCAGGAGCACTTTTAGCTTAGCTTAGCATAGATCATTGAATAGGATTAGACCGTTAGCATCTCAGTCAAAAAATGACCAAAGAGTTTTGATAATTTTCCTATTTAAAGTTTGACTCTTATCCCCATAAGTTCCTTAAGAAACCCAAGAAACTCGACCTTCTAAAGGCAAACTATTTCATTCTGAAAAGGATCGAAAAACCTTTAACAAGACTTTCTACACTTTTGTGGGCAGGTAAAGTCATGTTATTCAGTGGATTTGTCAGTATTTTCACAGTAAAGTGTGTATGTCTGATGTGTGTCCTGACCTCCAGGCCTCTCTCCTCTCGGGTACGGTCATCCACAGATGCAGAAATCACACCCCAGCGGCAGTCGATGTCGGATACAAAACCCCGATAGAACGGAGAGGCGGCGCTCAGAGCCATCTGAACACAAACAGCAGAGCTCAGGGTTCCCACGCTTTCACGAACAGCAGATTCAAGGACTTTTTTAAAGCACCATTAATTTAAAATCAAGCATACTTGTAATTTATGAAAGTACTTTACTTGACATTTCACCTCAACTTAATATATTACAATATCAGAGTAATGATGATGATATTTGAAGGTGTCATTTTCAAAGATTTAGACTCAGCCATGTTTACTTTAGTAAAATTAGTTGAATATTGGTAATATTTACATGTGGTTTCTGAAATACTGCTAAAATGTCAGGCATGTATAGTTCTACCGCATATCCTAATCTAAAACTTTCCCTGTTTTTGTGGTTTACTGCCTCAGACAGGCATCTCTTACCACTATGGGACAGAAGGTGGCCAGCTGGTCGTAAAGGTATCGAGCCTCACTGATGCTGCAAGCCTGGAAGGTCACCTGGAACATCACAAACACACTTTCAGCCAAACATCCTCAACGCCAACCCCAATGAGAGACTGGTTTCTGAGCATCACCTGCAGGCAGCAGTTCCCCATGCCGAAGCCCATGGCGTCCATGTAGATGTGGTCTGGGCTGGCACCTCGAGCAGCTTCTCCGTCATCCTCTGGAAACACCTCCACGAACGGGGACGGGGTGTTTATATCTTTAAAAACTGGTGAGAAGGATAAACAAAAGAGAAGCAGTTTAAATCCAAGCAGAAGTGCACATTACCAAAAAAATAAATAAAATAAAACACTGTGCATTTATGAAGTGTGCTTTACACAGGTGAGTGGGCTCGACAAACCAACTGTAGAAACACCTTTTGGCCCATTTCCACTGAGTGGTACGGTACGGTACGGTGTCAAAAGATGTATCGAACCGAACCGTACCCCTTTTTCGGCACCCTTTCGAAAGGGTGCCAAAAGGCAGAGCTAGACGCGCAGCTGAACGCTATTGGTTTACAGATATTCGTCATTCGCTCACGCAACAAGCCAGAATGAAAACAAAGACACCGCCATGTTTTCATACACAGCCGAGAGATTACAGCGTAATGATATATACATATAATAACGAGCCCTGTTCGACCCGGGCTGAAAGGAACCTTGTCGTCATTTTGATGAACAGCCACAAAGCCAAAAAGAAGAGCAGATTTTACCCTGTGTTCCATAGTTTTTTACGAGCCAGTCTGAAGCGCGAGCGGTTTTGCTTTCTTGTTTGCGCTCGCCGCGCGTCTATATTTGAAATAACAAACTTCTTGAGCTGATGATAATAACGTGCACTTGATTATTGACGTGCTTTTGATACCTGATCCTGTCAGAAACTGACAAACGCAAGAGTGACGCGCCAAAAAAACAACAAAGGGAGAAGCCGTAAAAAAGGAGCACATAATTTTTTCAGCAAATGTGAACAAACTGCTATGTTTAACTATTATCATCACCTTTTGGACTATTATGAACTCAGAATGATGGAATTACTTTCTAACAAGAGGCTACACGTGCTGCTGAAGATTACAGACACATTTAAACATGAGAGGTTTGCACTGACTGTGGGCTATATTTTCGTGTTGTTTTGAACCTAAATAAGGACTAAATGTATGCTGTGTGTAGTTTTTCTGTAATTGGTAACATATCGGAGACTATAAGGGTCTGTATGTGTTCATATATGTTGCATTTATTTATTTATGTTATATAATTGCAGATGTTACAGTAGGCTATTTCACACTGTCATTGATCTGCAGTTATAATCAACTCATGTTCATAGAATGGTCAGTAATAAACATTTATACAGAAGTATTTTTGTGTGTAAAGCATCTGTGTTGTGAGAAGTGCTTCTCATATGATATGTGAGCGACCCGTACAGCTTTACTTTAAGACATTTTCTTGAGCGAGAATGACGTTGACTGCAACTTTCTGTCGTACACCACGCCCACCAAAACAGTACCATTGGTACCCTTTTAGCAGTGGAAACGCAAGCCTGATAAAGGTGACCCGTGCCGACCCGTATCGCACTGTACCAGTCAGTGGAAACGAGCCATTATTCTCTTTCTAAAAAAAATAATAAACAAAAATTAAAAATAAAAAACACTCCCTCCTCCTAATTCTAGCACTAACTATAATTAGCACTTGTAGCATATGTATTGTAAGGAGTCAATCTAGGGCCATATATTCTTGCAAAATAAAATAAATTTGCAAACAAAAAATAAAGTATTAAGCAAAAAATAAAAAATAAAATAAATGCAAATCGCAAAGCAAAAATAAATTGAGAAAAAAAATTGTAATTTTGGCTAACAAAAATAAAGAACTGCAAAGGAAAAATTAAGTTTTGAAAATAAAAATGAAATTTGCAAACAAAAAAAGAACTGCATTTGCAATAAAAACATTTTATTTATTTATTTATTTATGACACAAAAACTTTGGCGTTTACGGCAGGGCTCCATTTAAGCAACGTCATCATTTGCTTGCCAACCGCCATAAAACTTTGAAAGAAGAAGAAGCAGAGACAGAGGCACACGAGAGAAGTTCAGGTATCTCTAATTGACAGTTTAAATTTATTTGTCTTCTTTCAAAGTTTTATGGCAGTTGGCAAGCAAATGGCGACGTCACTTTAATGGAGGCAGGTCCGGGTCTGCCGTAAACGCCCAAGTTTACAAATAAGGGCCACAAAGTGAAATGCGCAGAAATGTAAAGAGCAAAGTGAAAACAGCGTCACAAACTCACAGTTGACTAAAAAGCAAATAAAAAATGAGCATTGTAATCGACTGGACGGGTTTTGTAAAGGCAATGCTATAAAAATGTTTTGCAAATATATATAGTTTTTTTTTATTGCAAATGCAGTTCTTTTTTTGTTTGCAAATTTCATTTGTATTCTCAAAACTTAATTTTCCCTTTGCAGTTCTTTATTTATGTTAGCAAAAATATTTTTTTTTCTCAAATTAATTTCTGCTTTGCAATTTTTGGAGATTTGCATATATATATATATATATATATATATTTTTTTTTTTTTGCTCAATACTTTATTTTTTGTTTGCAAAACTTTCTTTTATTTTGCAAGTATATATGGCCCTAGATTGACTCCATAGTATTGCCTCTTCTTTTTGAATTGCTCCTCAATTGTAAGTCAATTTGGACAAAAATGTCTGCTAAATGTAATATAATATACATGAAAACAAATCCACATGAGGGCATAATCTACATGATTTAGCTTTGTTTTTATAGCATATAAGTGAATAGCATTGCTCACAGTGAAATCTTATTGGTCCAAAACACATTACATTAACATTTAGTCATTTAGCACTGTTCTCATTAGTTAAATTTAGTTTGAGTATTAATTAACATGAGCAAACATTGAGCTCTACATTTATTACAGTATTTATTCATGGTCTTTAATGTTAGCTAATGGTGATATAGCTGTTCGTTGTTAGATCATGTTAACTCAAAGTGCATGAACTAACGCCAAGCAAGAATTTGGATTTTAATAATATATTAGTAAATGTTGAACTATGATTATTATTAACGTGTACTGTTCATTCTTAGTTCATGTTATTCAATACATTAACAATAATCTTAATGTAAAGTGTGACCAATTGTTTCTGTAAATCTGAAGTATTTGATGCGGAGTGAGGGTAACTAAAATGTTTATGTGCATGTTTATAATGTTGTTTGTATAACACTATTTAAATATTTAAGGCTACCAGCTGCCTATT
The DNA here is from genome assembly GCA_903798195.1 of Danio kyathit. Taxonomy (NCBI): domain Eukaryota; kingdom Metazoa; phylum Chordata; class Actinopteri; order Cypriniformes; family Danionidae; genus Danio; species Danio kyathit. The sequence goes on along the minus strand of LR812531.1, from coordinate 2,820,290 downwards.
TACATTATTTAAATAAGGGTGCACTCACACTAGGCTAGCACGAGGACTTTTATGAGCGTCAAACGTGATGGATCTGTTCGGAAATATTTGACTGCATGTCACTGCATCCCAAACCACTAAAAACTAAAGCAATGTCTACTGTGCCGAGCGAGAGCACTTCTCTTCTGTTAAACTGAACAGTTGCATCATCGATGATGTGAGCGTGCTCCGGCTCGGAAGCTAAAATGGAGTGTGAGTGCAGGCTGTCGGGGGTGAGGGCAAGTGTGCTTCAGCACAGTTCAAGGCAACTGTACCTAGTGTGAGTACGCCCTAAAACTTATTTTCAGAACAAGGCTGACTTTTAACTACAGAAGCACATTCCTATAATTAAAAGATTTTTAATAAAATAATAATAATACTAACAACTTACTTGGTACGTTTATCACCACCTTTTCACCCCTCCGATGGCGTATGTTTCTGGTCAGAGTACTGAAACACAACAACAAACCAGATCTGTTAGCGATGCATAAGCTAAAGCATCAATGCTAGACTCAGACACAATAACTAAAGGGATTTACTGTTACATCTTCCATTAAAGATTTCCTTTCTTCTGTTATTTGGAGAAATGTTAGAGAAAAAGCAGCCATTGATTTCCATAGTAGGAACTAAAAATACTATGGAAGTCAACGGCTGATTTTTTTCCCCAGCATTCTTCAGAATATCTTCCTTTGTGTTCAACAGAAGCAAGAAACTCAATCAGGTTTGAAACAAGTAAAGGATGAATAATGATGATAGAAGTTTCATTTTGAAGTGAACGGTCTCTTTAAATATTTAGAAACATCTGTACAATTCACGTCTACAGCACAAACTGTGGAGGACAAAACCTGCAAAAACAATAAATTAATAAATAAATACGCAAATGAATAAATGAGTAAATAAATACACAAATTCTTGCATAAATAAAACAATAAATAAATACGCAAATAAACAAATGAATGAGTAAATAAGTCCACAAATTCCTGCATGAATAATACAATAAAGTAATAAATACGCAAATAAATAAATATATATAAATAAAAATCCACAAATTCCCGCATAAATAAATATACTGTAGAAATAATTAATAGTGCGTTTTTTATTATTATATTATTATAATGAGGTTATTATTATTATTATTATAATTAATAATAAATGCTTGAAATTACAACATTCGTGTAATTTATTCAATCATTTACCGGCCTGCACCATTAATTATTAATATATTTATGCAGGAATTTGTGGATTTTATATAAACTTATTTATTTATTTACATATTTACTTATTGTTTTATTTAAGCAGGAATTTATGGATTTATTTACTCATTTATTTATTTGCATATTTATTTATTTATTGTTTTATTTATGCAGGAATTTATGGATTTATTTACTCATTTATTTATTTATTTGCATATTTATTTATAATTTTTTTATTTATGCAGGAATTTGTGAATTTTTATTTATATAAATTTATTTATTTGCATATTTATTTATTTTTTGTTTTATTTATGCAGGAATTTGTGAAGTTATTTACTAATTTATTTATTTATTTGTGTAAATATTTATTAATTGTTTTATTTATGCAGGAATTTGTGGATTTATTTACTCATTTATTTGCATATTTATTTATTTATTGTTTTATTTATGCAGGAATTTGTGGATTTATTTACTCATTTATTTGCATATTTATTTATTTATTGTTTTATTTATGCAGGAATTTGTGGATTTATTTACTCATTTATTTGCATATTTATTTATTTATTGTTTTATTTATGCAGGAATTTGTGGATTTATTTACTCATTTATTTGCATATTTATTTATTTATTGTTTTATTTATATGGAGATTTATGGACTTATTTACTCATTTATTTATTTATTGTTTTATTTATGCAGGGATTGCATTTAATTGCATTTTTTAATGGTTTCATTTATGCAGGAATTTATGCATTTATTTACTCATTTATTTATTTGCGTATTCATAGTTTTTGCAGGTCTCATCCTCCATAACAAACAGTGCAAAATAACTTAGAAGCTTAAAGCTCCCGTATAATGTGCATTTTTGTTTAACTTGTAACATAATTTGAGCTAAAACACGAAGGCAGGGTGGGATAGAGTAGCTCCTCCCCCTTTTTAAAAACAGCCAATAGCGTTTTGTGATCATCACATCTCTGCCAGAACACAAAAAGCAATAGCATCTTGAAGGGGCGGGGCATGTCAGACACTAGAGACCATTTGATTGGTCAGAAGATTTGATAAGAAACTGAAGTAAGAGTTCACAAAGAAATGGATCCATTTAGGCGGAAGTGACTGCAAGCTTTAGATGTTTACATCTTCTAAATGCTAAATTATTTCACTGTTTTGGATTTTTAAACCATAAAAGCTATCTGATCATGTTCTTAAATACATAGACGCATATTATATCATCACAGAGATGTATATTCATTCATAATTGATCACAAAACTCATTTTAGATTTAGTTCTGCTCTAGAACCACATCAAAATAAATAAATAAGATTATTTCTTAACTTAAAAACCTGTAGAATTTTTAACCCCTACTGGGTTACACTACATACAGATAATAAGATCTAAATCAGTGTTTCTCAACCACGTTCCTGGAGAACCACCAGCTCTGCACATTCCCCATGTCTCCTTAACCAAACACACCTGATTCAGACCATCAGCTCTTTAGCAGAGACTGAACGACCTGTAATAGGTGTGACAGACAAAGGAGACATCCAAAACATGCAGTGCTGGTGATCCTCCAGGAACGTGGTTGAGAAACACTGATCTAAATGACTTTATTATGATTTCACGTGGACTTTAAAGTAAGTGGTTTGTTGAAATCTTTAATGCTAATATGACATAGCCAGCGGTGATTATAGTGTGTTCAGATGAACAGCACTGTAAAAACGCTCTGGGCTGCTGGTATGTGAAAGATCATTGTCTGTGGCACTGGGCTCCCCATAATCCCTACTAAAGCCTGCCAGCTCCAGCTTACACAAACAGCTTCACATTGTTCAAGGCCGTTTCCACATGAGAGCAGAGACTGAAACTCATCTAAACGGGTCAGAGCAGGTCTAAACGTGACACTATTTTAAATGTGAATCATCTACACTGTAAATAAATATCTGTTAATTAACAGTTTTCCTATTTTGTGATTCACAATTGTTTATTTACGGTTGTGAATTGCATTATGAGATGTTGATCTCTGCTCTGTCGGCTTTTGATGTTGAAAATTCAACTCTGCAGTTTAACAAAGTGACTTTTAGTGACATTTTAGTCGTTTGAAATAATATAATGTATAAGAAATAGCTGATATATAGAGAAATAAGGCTGTAAAATGACAGAAAATGTGCTGGCTGATCATTACAAGGTTTTTGTAGTGTAAAATACAACACCAACCCAGACGATATATCACTTTAAACTATTAAAAATGTTCATAAAAGTCACTTTTTACAACTTTTCAAGGTTATAATAATAGCACTATCATTTTTCAAAAACACTTTACAATAGGTTTTCATAGGTAATGTTATTGCATGTATATTAACTAACATTGAACTACAGTAGTCAACATTTGGAGAGGATCAAAAAAATTGACGAAAATTGTCTAAAAAAGACTGAATCTGGTCTTAGGACAGTTCTGAAAATCTTTTTTTTGATATGTCACTTGAAAATGTTGACTACTGAAAAGATTTATTACAGTATCTTTTACAGTGTCTATTTAATGCATTGTTCAGGTCAGACGTCTCCTCAAACTCTCAGCAGGGCCGTTTCCACATGAAATCAGAGACTGAAACTCATCTGGATGGGTGAGAGCTGAATTAAAGGCCACTTGATCTCTCACCTGAATCTCGGGTGTCTGTTGATGGCCTCGTCCGGGAAGAACAGCGATTTGGAAACCCCCTTTTCGACAGGTGTGGGTTTGTACTCTGGCAGGGTGAATCCTGGGCAGCCCAACCTGAAATACAAAATTTCACAAATTTTGGAGTTAAAGAGTTGAGTTTTATTATGTTTTTTTATTCATTCAGACGATCTCAGAGTCTGGAGAAAGCACTTTTAGCTTAGCTTAGCATAAATCATTGAATTAGATTAGACCATTAGCATCTTGGTCAAAAAAATTAAAGGTTTAAATAATTTTCCCATTTAAAGTCCACATAAACACAAACAGGTTTTTCATATTATTCATATTTCATAATCATATTGCGATGCATTTCTTAGGAAAATTAAATATTAAATGAGAAAACAGTGGGCGTGGCTCGTTTTACCTACTGCAAACTGATTGGATGTAATAAAGTAGGCATTTTATTCAGAAAGATTGGCAAAAGGGTTTGGGGAGAGTTATTACTCTAACCCTAACCTAACAGACTCCCCCACCTCACAATTTCTGTTTGTTGTCAAAACTGACAGCTGGAGGGGCGTGGTTAAGTATGTTAGCCCTGCCCACTACCTCAGACTGACCTAATCTGAAAATTTAACTGAAAACAAACAGGAAGTGCATTTTCAGAGTTCAATTTTAGATGACAAGAGCAAACTATTTTCTTAAGGACACGCATACAGTAGATGAATTGTTCACCACAAAACTAGCAATGTGAGCTAACAAAATCAATATGGTTAGTTTTGATTTCGTTTGTACTTTAAAGCTTGATTCTTCTGTGGTTACACTATATACTACGACCAAAAGAAAACAAAAAGTTGCTCTTTTCAAGGTCTATACTCTATACTCTAATTCTGGCGTAATAATCAAGGGACCATGGCTGCAGTAGGCACAATGATATCAGGATAATAACTTTTAATGTTCTGTTAGTCAATATTTAAATTAAAAAACTTATTTATTTATTTATTTTATTTTTTTAGGGAGATGCTTATGGTCTAATCCAGTGGTGGGCAAACTTTTTAGACCCGAGGGCCACATCAAGTTTTGCAAACCAAGTGAAGGGCCACACGCAAATCCTTCAAAAAATAACTTTTATTTATAGTGGCAGTGTGCATGGAACATGTAATATCGGACAGAAACGTGTCACATTAACACACATTTTTTAATAGTTATTATTGAGTCATATTTACAAGTCAAATTAATTTGCACTGCTATTTATATTTACTTATCAATCATCATGAAACAAGAAAATAATCCCTTATAAAATATAATAATAATGTAATAATTTTTACAGTGGAGAATAGAAAAGATATTGTCTTATATTAACACATTAAAAATAATTAGAAATTTTTCGTTAAAAATGCCGACTTAGGTTGTAGTCTTTAAAAACAGCAATACTTTCTTGGCATATTAGACATACCGCTTTCTGACCGATATTGGTGAAGAAGTATTTCGTTGTCCATTCTTCCTTAAACACATGGCATTTAGAGTCAATTTTTCTTTTTTTTGCCTGACTCATTTTCAGTCATTAAAGGTCGAGTGCATTTGATTTTAATATGTGAGAGTGTGCTCTAATTTTACTGGTTCCGCTAACTATCCCGCGTGTAATACTGCCATCAAATGGCGTTCACTTGTATTGCATCATTAATTTACTAATTCTGAAACCAAACCGTTACTCAGAAGCAGCATTTTAAAAACTCCCTCGCGGGCCGGATGAAAGAGTTTAGCGGGCCGCATATGGCCCACGGGCCATAGTTTGCCCACCTCTGGTCTAATCCAATTCAATCATCTATGCAAAAAAAATAAAACTCAACAGTTTAACTCTGGGTGAATTGTAAAATGAACAGAATGAAAGTGGAGTGTTCCTTTAAGCCACAACTCCACAAGTGATTTAATAGCACGGAAAGGCAAATATAAGCCTGCATCTACTGTATTATCAGGGTCAATAAAGTGGTTAAAAGGGGCTAAAGGGTGAATGGTATCAGCATAGATACGACACACCCAGATCACTCAAACAAACGACAGTTTTATGCTTAAAAACAGATGTTTCGTCATTTGTATCAACTTGTCTCGTGTATAGTAGTTGTTGAAATAAAAATTCACATAATCTAGTTCCACATTAACAATATATTATTACACACATTAACAATAATATATATATATATATATATATATATATATATACGGGCAATGCAGTGGCGCAGTAGGTAGTGCTGTCGCCTCACAGCAAGAACGTCGCTGGGTCGCCGGTTCGAACCTGGGCTGGGTCAGTTGGCGTTTCTGTGTGGAGTTTGCATGTTCTCCCTGCATTCGCGTGGGTTTCCTCCGGGTGCTCCGGTTTCCCCCACAGTCCAAAGACATGCAGTACAGGTGAATTGGGTAGGCTAAATTGTCCATAGTGTATGTGTGTGAATGAGTGTGTGGATGTTCCCAGAGATGGGTTGCGGCTGGAAGGGCATACGCTGCGTAAAATCGTGCTAGATAAGTTGGCGGTTCATTCTGCTGTGGCGACCCCGGATTAATAAAGGGACTAAGCCGACAAGAAAATGAATGACTATATATATACACACACACACACACACACACACACATATCACCAAGTGATGCGAATTGCGAATGCTAAAGGCAGGGTCCCAACGAAGAACAAAGAAAATCTTTTGTTGATAAACTTGTGTGGTCAGTGGCTGGACAGGTCTTTCTCCCATCTACTTCATTTGCACGCTTTGTTTAGATTTGTCTCCACCTTTAGCCACAGCCCTCCCTCCCCTAAAACATATCATAGACAGAATGACTCTGTCCAAATTAGACAAATGTTTTTTAAACTTGTTAGACAACACTTGCTAGACTGTAAGAGACTCTTGTAGGCTCTTGCAGACTTGTGGACTTCTTGAAGATGCTGTTTGACTGCAGAACATTCAACATGTCTCAATAAATAATTCTACTTGTAACTTGTCTCCATGTCCCAATAGCCAGTTTCTGTGAGTTGTCGTGGTCCTAACCTTCGACCACCACCTTTTCCACAATGCACAGGCCCCTTATGGCTCCCCCTGCAGGTGGTGGGCCTGCAGAAGGATGGTCCCACATTGCTCCTTTGGGCTGAGCCCGGCCGAGTTCTGTGGGATAAAACCCGGCCACAAGGCGCTCTCATACGAGCCCCCAACCCTAGGCCTGGCTCCAGGGTGGGACCCTGGCTGTGCCATACCAGGCAACATCATAGTCCTCACTGTTTTTGCGCTCATAAAAGGTTTTTGAATCGCACTTAATCCGACCTGTCACATAAGACCTTTTTTGCCTTGGGAGACCCTACGAGGGGCATTAGCCCTGACAACATAGCTCTCAGGCACTCAAACCACTCCACCACGATAAGGTGCTGGTTCATGGAGGATTTGTTTTGTTTTATCTTGAGGTTTTGTTCACGAGTGAGGGAAGGATGGAACGTGAGATTGACAGGTGGATTGGTGCAGCGGAAGCAGTAATGCGGTTGATGTATCGGTCTGTTGTCGTAAAGAAGGAGCTGAGCTGAAAGGCAAAGCTCTCGATTTACTGGTCAAGCTACGCTCCTACTCTCACCTATGGTCACAAGCTTTGGGTCATGACCGAAATGACAAGATACAAGTGGGCAAATTGAGTTTCCTTCGCAGGGTGGCAGGGCGCACACCCTTATAGATAGGGTGAGGAGCTCTGTCAACCGGGAGGAGCTCGGAGTAGAGCCGCTGCTCCTCCACATCAAAAGAAGTCAGCTGAGGTGGCTCAGGCATCTGTTTCGGATGACTCCTAGATGCCTAAGATTAAAATTGTCCTAAGATGAGAATGGGTGCTGCTCAATAGTTTAAGGGCAACTTTCATAAAAGGTTTTTATTCACTTCAAATGTTGACTCCTGTACAAAAACAAGGTGTATGCTGACCTCATAAGAGCATGTACCAGCATTACAAGATCAACTTCAAATGAAAACGCAATACATTGAAGCTGTGAATCTTCATTTGAAACCAAGAACTTGAGCACTCAAAAGTCGTGACGTGTGACCATTTAATTTTACTATATTTAAATTTCACATTGAAACCCTGCTAGCAATACAGGGAGTGCAGAATTATTAGGCAAATGAGTATTTTGAGCACATCATCCTCTTTATGCATGTTGTCTTACTCCAAGCTGTATAGGCTCGAAAGCCTACTACCAATTAAGCATATTAGGTGATGTGCATCTCTGTAATGAGAAGGGGTGTGGTCTAATGACATCAACACCCTATATCAGGTGTGCATATTTATTAGGCAACTTCCTTTCCTTTGGCAAAATGGGTCAAAAGAAGGACTTTACAGGCTCCGAAAGTCAAAAATAGTGAGATATCTTGCAGAGGGATGCAGCACTCTTAAAATTGCCAAGCTTCTGAAGCGTGATCATCCAACAATCAAGCGTTTCATTCAAAATAGTCAACAGGGTCGCAAGAAGCGTCTGGAAAAACCAAGGTGCAAACTAACTGCCCATGAACTGAGAAAAGTCAAGCGTGCAGCTGCCAAGATGCCACTTGCCACCAGTTTTGCCATATTTCAGAGCTGCAACATCACTGGAGTGCCCAAAAGCACAAGGTGTGCAATACTCAGAGACATGGCCAAGGTAAGAAAGGCTGAAAAACCACCACCACTGAACAAGACACACAAGCTGAAACGTCAAGACTGGGCCAAGAAATATCTCAAGACTGATTTTTTTAAGGTTTTATGGACTGATGAAATGAGAGTGAGTCTTGATGGGCCCTTGGCTGGATCGGTAAAGGGCAGAGAGCTCCAGTCTGACTCAGACGCCAGCAAGGTGGAGGTGGAGTACTGGTTTGGGCTGGTATCATCAAAGATGAGCTTGTGGAGCCTTTTCGGGTTGAGGATGGAGTCAAGCTCAACTCCCAGTCCTACTGCCAGTTTCTGGAAGACACCTTCAAGCAGTGGTACAGGAAGAAGTCTGCATCCTTCAAGAAAACATGATTTTCATGCAGGACAATGCTCCATCACACGCGTCCAAGTACTCCACAGCATGGCTGGCAAGAAAGGGTCTAAAAGAAGAAAAACTAATGACATGGCCTCCTTGTTTACCTGATCTGTACCCCATAGAGAACCTGTGGTCCATCATCAAATGTGAGATTTACAAGGAGGGAAAACAGTCCACCTCTCTGAACAGTGTCTGGGAGGCTGTGGTTGCTGCTGCACGCAATGTTGATGGTGAACAGATCAAAACACTGACAGAATCCATGGATGGCAGGCTTTTGAGTGTCCTTGCAAAGAAAGGTGGCTATATTGGTCACTGATTTGTTTTTGTTTTGTTTTTGAATGTCAGAAATGTATATTTGTGAATGTTGAGATGTTATATTGGTTTCACTGGTGAAAATAAATCATTGAAATGGGGATATATTAGTTTTTTGTTAAGTTGCCTAATAATTCTGCACAGTAATAGTCACCTGCACACACAGATATCCTCCTAAAATAGCTCAAACTAAAAACAAACTAAAAACTACTTCCAAAAATATTCAGCTTTGATATTAATGAGTTTGTTGGGTTCATTGAGAACATGGTTGTTGTTCAATGATAAAATTAATCCTCAAAATAATTTTGCACTCCCTGTAGGTCTGTGCCAGCCAATAAGATTGCTGCTCGTGAATTTATCCCCACCCACTACTAAAGGAATGTTGTCAGTGGCTCAACTCACTTTTTTTGATTAGACAAAAATATTTATATATATTTTTTTTTACATGAATTGACTTTAATGCGGTCACACTCTCCTCTCATGTGAAACGCACAGCGCTCTCAGCCACAGTGCATCAAAAACACAGTGTATTCACTAATATTAACGAGAATAGTGCACTTATTGTACTGTGAGTGAAACGTTATCAGAACCAAACTTATTCTCAGCCTCTAACTCAATCGCTAAGAAATGAGCCAAGAGCTAACAAAAGAAAAGATTTCGCATGAACTTTAGTCACATGCTGTGGGTGATTTACTCGCAATGTGGTGCTGTTATATAACAACTTGTGCTGCTGCGGAAAAAATGGGCTGGTGTTGAGCTGCATTACCTGTGTGGGTAACCAGTTACACAAAGTCCATTTACACAGAACTAACTAGTAATTAATTTGGAAGTAAATTAATATGTGATCTATTGCTTAGCCAGTGTTAAAAAACTAAACATAATAGAAGAGAAAACAAAAATACACCGTATGAAGCCCATTTGCATGCTAATGTTCGTTAAATGAAGTTTAGATGCAACCCCAAATCAGAAAAAGTTGGTACAGTATGAAAAATGCAGATAAAAAATAGGGTTGGGCGATGTTGACAAATTTGGCATCGTACGATGTCTGATGTGAACATCGGCGATGGACGATGGTATCGTCGTCGTAGGCGGGGTGGGGGTCTTTGTTGTTAAATATCAATTAATTCATAACGAATTTAATAATTGTAGCCTATCGTTTTCACTACCTGAGCCACATGGTCTTTGCTTTACCCATAACCAAACCATAAATAAATAAAGTTATACACAAATTACCACCTGTCAATCACTTTTTTTTGCACGGGACTCTGGCATAATCAGGCGGAGTGATCTGTGTCCTTATAATGGCTTTTCCCCACAGCTGGTGGCAGAGACGAGACGAGAGTTGGGAGTTCACTGTAATTTATTGTGATTAATGATAACTTCCTTATTTTATTATTATTATGAGGACATAATAACAAGTAAAGATGCTAGGGCTCGACCGTTTTGGTCACACTTGCGCCTGATATTTTATGCGACCTAAAATATGTTTTTGAAAGCATTTGTGCTAGTGCATACATTTTTACCGTGCGACCTGTTTTCACTGCAAAATCCTCACTGCGTGCGCAGATTTAGGAGACATTTATGCAGGATGCATCTTTGCACCTAAAGACGCAAAACGCAGCGCTCAGGAACAGATTAAAACAGTTGTCATGTGAACTTGTTGAAGTAAAAAAGACCAGAATGCTTGCCCCGCCTTTGTGCTCTTCCTATTGGCCCACTGGGCTAGAACTGAACGCGAATGGATTGGTTAATATCAGCTGTCAATCACTCAGTCAACGCCTTCACATGACAGGAGCAACAGCCGTGGAAATGTGAAGCGCTGAAGATGAGAGAATAAAAATAACACTGACAGATTTAGTTTTAGAAACCACCTAAAGTTAAATAATGGCACATCTGATTAGTGATCATGTGCTGAATGTTAATCCACCTTTTACACTTTTCCAAGAGTGGATAAAAGACTTCCAGTGGCTTCAAGTCCGCTATGAAAATAACTAAAGCCATTCACAATGTGGGACGGGGTTTACAGGTAACAGCGTTTGCCACTGAATCTACACATGTTAAGTGTGAGAGGTGCTGTATAATCCTCACGATGTATTTAATCCTCACGATGCTGTCAGTGCAAACAGCAGCTATAAGTATAATATAACACAGCTCATTAAGATGACATGCAAATAATAAGTTATATATCAGTATACATGTGGGGCGGGGCGATGGATCACAATGCCGGCTCAGCATCATCAAGTTTATCAGCCATCGGCGATGAACGATGACATCGTCTATCGGCCCAACCCTAATAAAAAAGTAGTGATTTCTAAATTTACTTTGACTTGTGCTTCATTGCAGACAATACAACACACATTATTTAATGTGTTTCTCACAATATTTATAGTTTTTTTAAACACATTTTGAAAAATAGCTGGGACATGAGTGGTTTAGGGTTAGTAATCAGGTAAAATGGTTAAATAATGATGTGATTTGAAACCGGTGATGTCAACAGGTGATTTGATACCAAAGCAGCATCCAAGAAAGGTCTAGTCCTTTAGGAGCAAAGATGTGCTGAGGATCACCAGTTTGCCAACAAATATGTGAGAAAATTATTAAAATGTTTAAAAACAATGTTCCTCAAAGAAAGAGAGGAAGACATTTGGATATTTCACCTTCAACAGTGCAGAACATCATTAAAAGATTCAAAGAATCTGGAGGAATTTCAGTGCGTAAAGGACAAGAGCGCAAGCCTAAGCTGAACAACCGTGATCTCCGATCCCTCAGGCGGCACTACATCAAGAATCCTCATTCAACTATAAGTGATAACACTACATGGGCTCAGGACTACTGAGGCAAACCTTTGTCAAGTACCACAATACGTAGTTACATCCACAAATGCCAGTAAAAACTGTACTGTGCCAAAAGAAAGCCCTATGTTAACAGTGTCCATTAGCACTGTCTACTTCTCTGTGCTCGGAGGCATCCTGGAAGGACCATCACACAGTGGAAACGTGGTTTGTTGTCAGATGAATCAGTATTTCAGGGTTTTTTTGGGGGAGAAATGGACACCATGTGCTCTGGACCAAAGAAGTAAAGGATCATCCAGACTGTTACCAGCAACAAGTTCAAAAGCCAGGGTGTGTCATGGTATGGGGTTGTGTCAGTGCCCTTGGCAAAGATAACTTGCACTACTGTGATGCTCCATTAATGCTGAAAAGCACAATATGCTGCCTTTTCCAGGACGCTCATGCATATTTCAACAAGACAACGCAAAACCACATTCTGCACACATTACAAAGTCCTGGCTGTGGACGAAGAGGATACAGGTACTTGACTGGCCTGCCTGCAGTCCCGACCTGTGTCCAATAGAGAATGTGTGGCTCCTTTTTGAAAAACCCATTGACTTCAAGTCATTTTTGTCCTACTATGCAAGTTAATGGTTACAGGTCTCCAGCATTCTTCAAAATATCTTCTTTTTGTGTTCAATGAAAGGTTTAAAACTGCATGAAGGAGATTAAATGTTGATTTAAATTTGTACATAAGGTGGCAGTGCCTTTATTGGGAAAATCTGGTAAAATAAATAGTTATGGAAAAGGTCATCAGGAAGATCCTGATGAAAAACATGTCAGGAAATAGTTTCAACCACTGTTAAAGGACATCTGGCATTGTGTACACAACTTGGATATTATTACGGGACTAAAGCCAAGCCTTGACTGGAGTTTAGTAAACGATGATGATGTAATTACCTGGGGAATGCTGTGACTGTGAGGAGAGTTTCGTTCTTCTTGAGCACAGATGAAGCCTCTCTCCTCCGCTTCCCCATGTTGTCCTCAACCGTGTTGAACTCCGACATCGTCCCACCGTACGGCTGGCCCGGTGTCCCCTCGATCATGTAGCTGCCGTACTCTGGCCTCCACAATGTGGGGTGGCTAAAAGATATACAGTTCAAGTCAAAATTATTCACCCTATTTCTTTTTAAAATATTTTCCAAATGATGTTGAACAGATTCAGGAATTTTTCACAGTATTTCCTAAAATATTTTTTCTTCTGAAGAAAGTCTTACTTGTTTTATTTTGACTAGAATAAAAGCAGTTTTTAATTAAAAAAAAACCATTTTAAGGTCAATATTATTAGCCCCCTTAAGCAATATTTGTTTTGGATCGTCTACAGAACAAACCACTGTTATACAATGACTTGCCTAATTACCCTAACTCGCCTAATTAATCTAATTCATGCAATTGATGCCCAATTGTTGCTAATTCAAAAGTGAAAATAAAGAGCGCTAAGGATGTATAAGCTAATTAAATGCACCTCGCTGGTTGTCACATGCCGGCTAATCGATGAGAAAATCACCATCACCATCACAATCCTCAAGGCTGCATACTGATGACTTGTTTCATGAGGTTTAGCTTTCGTCTTTTGGAAGAATAAAAAGCTCCATTCATCTGAACTGTGGTCTATGAAAATATATAACAATCTATTATTTCAGCATCTATGCAATGTTGAGTCGATATTACAGTTGACCAGAAGCCACAATTCAGAACACAAGAGATTTGTAGAGTTTAACCATAATGGAGTGAACGTTTGTCATTTGCATGTGATTTTATGGTGTTTCAGTAGAGTTTAAAGCATTCAGGCACAAGAAATGATACCATTTGTAACTTTAATAAAGATAAATTTTAATGAATAATTTATCCAAGAAAGACTGTGCAGTGTTATTTTCCATTTGATCATTCAATTTTTGTACCTGAAAATCATAAACGCGGTTCATACACATTTTTACAACTAAAGTTCAATGATTTTTTCGAGACTTTCAAGTAAATTTTTATGACCTAATGTTTTATTTAATGTGGTAAATAATAAGAAAAACAAATTTATTAAAGCATTTCATAAATCACGCAACAATAGTTTACATTTATTTTTATATCTATGTAAAATGTATTTAGATTATGCTAAAGCCTGGTTTATACTCGACGCATCCGCTAGTTCGCTTGAGTGCGTTAATGTCATCGCTGTGTTTGCGAAGGTCCGTTTTGTGTGCGCACGACATGATTTCTGCTGGCGGAGCGCACAAAAGTTTTTGGAAATTGGCTAGAAATTGCTACAGTGGGAAAGGAGGAAAGTTTTTGTTAAAAAAGCTTAGAAAGTCGGCGCAATAGCCTAGTGGATAGCGCGCCGACATATGGTGCAATAGCACGTCAGGGCGTCCCGAGTTCGAATCCCGGCTCGAGGACATTACCCTACCCTACCCCCCCCTCTCTCTCCAACTTCGCTTCCTGTCTAAATACTGTCCTATCTAATAAAGGCAAAAAGGCCAAAAATAAATCTTTAAAAAAAAAAAATAAATAAAAAAAAAAAATTAGAAAAACTTGAGGTATAAGTTTGTTAAAACCAAAGAGAGGCCATGGCAAAAGTGGAGGCCCGGGTGGTTTTAATATTACAGAATATGTTTTTCCACCATTTATAGGTTTTAATTTAACAGTTGCAAAACTAAAATGAAGTAACAAATTATTTCTTTGATAAGTGGAAAAGAATATTTGAACCTGTCGGTTTACAATATACTGACGCCCTGTTTTTCTAGGCTTTATTGGTGATAATGGTTTATTCTTTCCATAATAAAAAATATATTTGTAGAGCAGCCCATGTTCTGTTGTCATTAATATTTCAATAAACTTTAATAGGTAGAGCTGTCCGAGATATGAACAATAGCAAGTGATGCAACAGAGTTTGATTTAAAAAAAAAATCTTGAATGGTTATAAAAATCCTTATAATCATTAAAATAATTTAGACATAATTAGTTTGAACATCTTCAATAATATTAATGATATGATGTAGTTCCGGAAACTTTCTACTTCTCTATTTATGTGTCTGATTTTATGGTGGGGTCTTTTTGACCGCCCCCTGTCGTTTTAAAGAAACGTCCGTTTCGTGAGGTGCGTGAGCAGTCAGCGGAGGTGTGTGATGCGGCGCCAGGCGAAAGTATAAATCAGGCTTAACACAGCACTAATAATGTGAGAGCATATTTTTGGCCAAAGACAGAAAAGAAGTAAAGACAACTAACCTATATTCAAGTACACAGATATTTGTTCAACTAATTTCCATGACTTTTCCAAAACTTTGTGGGTTTTTCTGTTTTTCCAAAACTTTTCCAGGCATGTCAAAATTCCATTTCCAGGGTTTCCTTGACCGTATGAACGCTGAATAAATCACTGTTTAACTTTGCTCTGTTGTATTTATCTATGCTTGTTAGTGTTGTCAAAAATATTGATACTGAAAAATGTTAAATGATAAAATCTTGCATTTGGTTATACTGGCTCTCTCGCATTGTATTTTCTCTACAGCAGCGGAAGAAGGGATTAATAATAAGTATATTAAGATTTTAACTTTTGTTTTACTTTTGTTTTAATCAGAAAATAAGATGAGATGGCATTAATTTCAGGGTTTTTTTTTTTGTAATTTATTGCTTTTTGGTCTTAAGGACTGCTGACGTACCTGGTATAAGCATTATATGCATATGCGTATTATTTCATTTGTATAATTTTTATGGGTAACACCTTATTTTGATGGTCCATTTGAGCATTAGTAGACTGTCTGCTTAATATCTGTTGACACTGACATTTAACAGTCCTTCAACAGACATTTAACTGACTATAAGAAACTTTGCAAGTACATGTCAACTTACACTAACCCCAACCCCAACCTAACAGTCTACTTATAATCTAATGATAATTAGTTGCAATGTAACTTACATTTGACAAACGGACCATCACAATAAAGTGTGACCTTTTTATGTTGCAGAATTTTTACCCCACAGTATCAAAAATGGTATCGAATATCGATATTTTTCACATTGAAATTAGTATCGAAGTTTCGGTATTTCAAAACTCATATACCGAATATTGATATGTATCGAAATTTTGTATCGAAACTGGAAATTCCAGTATCATGACAATACTAATGCTTGTAATGTTTTTTATATTTCACGCATGATTAACTCTCCTACAAAGTCATCCCTAATCAATATACAAATACTTTAATAACAAGTAGAGCTGCTCAAGTTATTTGCTCAAATTGTATTCGCATCACAATATAGAATCGCAGAAAACCGAAATATCGCAATTTCAGCTTTTTTCAACATTGTGCATCCCACTTTTAAAAACAGCGACATTACACACGTAATGTGAAATGTCACAAACAAGAAACCAAGTGTGATCTCCATTGGTCCATGTGTGTTGAAAGTGTTGTGTTTGGGCAGCACAATCTCTCTTCAGTATGTGCAGTAGAGAGGCAGTAATCAGCAATGCCACGGCTCTTTTGGGCTTCAGATGAGCTTGTATCAACATGTCCAAAAAAAATAAAATCAGACCACATTCCTCTCTCTCATATAACTGATCAAACCTCAAATCAAGCTTATGCTGTCCAAACAAACCGAAATCACAAAAGAGCCTTTCCATCATGATCACTGACACATGCATAAAAGAGGGACTGGAAGACATTGCAGAACTGTGAAAAGTGCTATACAAATAAACTTGAATTGAATTGAATTGAATATGAGGTTAAAGTGCACAGAAGGACAATCCAGGGAAACTCAGCTGCCTACAAATTGATCATCAATGGGTGGACTGAAATCCTAAAGTTCGAGAATACATCGCTGGATTCATTGCAAAAGCCAGTTTTCCTTTTCATTCTGGCTTTTCGAAATCACAAGTGTTGCTAATTCATTTAAGGTTTGGTCATATCTCAACAAACTAAGAGCATTCTAAAAGATAAATCTGACCTTGTTTTTAAGGAACACTCCACTTTTTTGGAAATAGGCACATTTTACAAGTAGCCCAGAGTTAAACAATTGAGTTCTACCATTTTTTTTAATCCATTCAGTCGATCTCCGGGTCTGCTGTTAGCACTTTTAGCTTAGTTTAGCATAATCCATTGAATCGCGTTAGATGTTAGGTTAGCATCTCACTCAAAAAAAAAAAGTTTATAATTTTCCCAATTAAAAGCTGGACTCTTTTCTGTAGTTACATTGTGTAATAAGACTGACAGAAAATGAAAAGTTGTTATTTTTTCGGTTGATATAGCAAGGAGCTATACAGAGCAAAGCAAAGTTCCTTGATTATTATGCCAGAACGAGGGTATTTTCTAGAGGTGTGAACCTACACTGGTCTCACGGTTCGGTTCAGTTACGATTATCATGCCATCGATTCGGTTCAATTCGATATCTCGGTGCATCACGGTGCATTGACGATTCTTTCCATACACAGTTTTATATTTTCGTCACAGCACAACAATTCTTGTATTAAAATGTTTAAATGTATTTATATACTATTTGTAAAACAATTTTGTCCTTTAATACAAACAGTCGGATATATAAACTACCTTTAAACAACACAAGCATTTATAGACAATTTTGAAGGATGTAAACAAAAACAATGGTCCTAACATATTTCCTGTTTTACATTTTTAATTTCCATTGCTTCTGAGAATCCAAAAAGGTCCACATATTGATAAATAATGTTATGACGGCTGATTTAAAATCAAGTAATGATTGAATTGCCTCCTGTTACAGTTAGGAAATAGTTTAACGTCAAGCAGGAAATGTTCATGGGCCAATGACATGACCACATTGAAATAATCTATAGCAAATAAACAAATATAAATATCCCGCTCGCTTTCTGAGCCTTGTCTACCAAGTTCTTTCTTACTCCCCTTTGATTGGTCAGGCGCTCAACAGAAAGGGCTGCGATTGGCTCTTACACGCTGGCGCTCTTCACAGATGCACTCATGGGCCACAGTGAGAGAGAGAGAGAAATGGAGATTACTTTCATTCTCTTAATCGTCGTGAAGTAGTGGCTTTTGCTGTAAGTGTCAGTGAAACACTGTCCTGGAAACACACACGCAGTGAAATTGTGCACAGTTTCAGAGTTTTTACGTAGTTAAAGCGTTGTAAATATTCGCGCTCGCGGCTCGCCTCCCTCGCCCTAGTAGCGCATGTGAGATAAATGACGTCAGTACATAATAACCGGTAATGATTATTACTGAACCGATACCGAATTGTCCGCGTCTGCATCGCGGTGCACCGAAGAAACGATTAATTTTGACACCCCTAGTATTTTCCATCTGTCTTAGTACACAATGTACCTACAAGAGTCAAGCGTTAAATCAGAAAATTGTTTACACTCTTCATTCATTTACAAAGGATAAATCTGACCTTGTTTTAAAGGAACACTCCACCTTTTTTGGGTAAAGGCAGATTTCACAGCTATAACAGTTGAGTTTGGCCATTTCTGAAGCCATTCAGTCGATATCTTGGTTTGGCGTTAGCACTTTTTGCTTAGCATAAGCCATTTAATTGGATTAGACCATTAGCATCTCACTTAAAAAAAAAAAGTTTTTATCATTATCCTATTTAAAGCTTGACTCCTTTCTGTAGTTGCATCCTGTACTAAGACCGAAAGAAAATTTTCTATGTTCCATCTGTCTTAATATATGATGTAACTACAGAAGAGCCATGCATTAAAATGGAAGATTATCAAAACTAGTTTTTTTTTTTTTTTGTGAGCGAGATGCTAACGGTCTAATACATTTCAATGTTTTATGCTAAGCTAAGCTAAAAGTGCCAAAAGCCATACACGGAGATCAGCTGAATGGATTAAAAATGGTAACTCCCTGTGACTTGAAACCTATTTACAGAAAGAACTGGAGTGTTCCTTTAAAATGTTTTCATTTAAAGGGATAGTTCACCAAAACAATGAACTATTTATTCACCCTCAAGTGGTTCTAAACCTTTAAGAGTTTCTTTCTTCTGCTGAACACAAAAGAAGATATTTTAAAGAAAGCTGAAAAACTGAAACCATTGACTTCCATTGTAGGCAAAACAAATACTGTGGAAGTCAATGGTTACTGGTTTCTATCATTGGTCAAAATATCTTTGTTTGTGTTCAACAGAAGAAAGAAAATTTAGAACAAGTGAAGGGTAAGTAAATGATGACACAATTGTCATTTTTAGGTGAACTACCCTATATATTTTTAAAGATTTTTGTACGATATAACAACAAATGGACGGGTTACTTACTTGGGGTTGATATTTTCACCCTTTTCCTGGAGAATTTCCAAAACTTCCTTTCCATTCAAAACTAGGCGGACTTTTTCATTTTGGTCATCCATGTCCACCAACATGTACTCCACCTGTAAGATATTTCAGAGTTTTTTTTTTGCCGTGTAAAGCCATAAAACATTAACCACTAGCAAAAGCAGTTTCTCTATGCATTGTTGCTGTGGTACATTATTTGAGTCAATTTGCCTTGCAAACTAAAGCAATGACAATGCATATTATTCATATAATATACACATACATATATATTATTTCTCTCAAATAAAGAAAGTAAAAACGCAGTGAGACATTTCCAATCTCAAGTCATTCCCTTCTTCTTTTCCTCCATTCTATTCATTTTGCCATTGAGGTCCACTAATGCGGAAGAGAGGATTCACTTAAAGCAACAACATTCCAGCAGGTTTTATCATAAATCCCCTGACGTCTTCTGGTGGGACAAAGGTAATGAAACGAAAAGCCTTTTCAAAAAGAAGTTTAAAAATTCACCCTGGACTGTTGATCTGACACGAAATACAAATTTGCATATGCAAACACTCTCAGGTGCTGTTGCTTGAAATGTTTGGTAATAATAATAATAATAATAATTCCTTACATTTATATAGCACTTTCCTGGACACTCAAAGCGCTTTACACATTTTTGGGGGGAATCTCTTCGTTCACCACCATTGTGAAGCATCCACCTGGATGACGTGACAGCAGCCATGTTGCGCCAGACCGCACACCACACACCAGCTGATTGGTGGAGAATAGACAGAGTGATGAAGCCAATTACGATATGGGGATGGTTAGTAGTCCATGATGGACAGAGGCCAGTGGGCAAATTTGGCCAGAATGCCGTGGTTAAACCCCTACTCTTTTCCGAAGTACATCCTGGGATTTTTAACGACCAGAGTCTGGACCTCTGTTTAACATCTCATCTGAAAGGCGGCGCTCACTGAGCAGTATAGAGTCCCCATCAAAATACTGGCGTGCTAGGACCCACACAGACCGCAGGTTGAGCGCCCCCTGCTGGCCTCACTAACACCACATCCAGCAGCAACCTAGCTTTCCCATGTGGTCTCCCATCCAGGTAATGACCAGCCACAGGCTTGCTTGGCTTCAGTGGGCAACCACAGGTAGGAAACAAATACAATATTGTTTTGGCCACAGGACATGCTATTTTTTGAATTAACCCAGTTGGTTTTGAAACAAAGAAATATACTGATAAGAAACGACTAATTACCAATCTTTCAGCTGAGTTCCCAGCATTAATAGTCTAATTCCAGAAGACATGTTTTCCTTATCCTATGCCACCATCAATCATGCCATTCGATTAATTCAATCGGCAGGTAAAAATGCCTGGCTCGCTAAAGCCGACATCACAGACGCTTTCGAAATCAGGCCTCTGGATTCTTCACAATGGCACCTCTTTGGTTTTAAATGGTTTATATTTTGCAGTATGACTTACTTTTGGCTGTTGAAGTAGCCCATAGACTTTTGATTATTAATCTGAAGTGCATGATCTGAAGTCCTCCCCCCCCCAACCATTCCTAAGAAATATCACATGACTAGTTTAATAAATGTTTATTCGATTAAAGCTATATTGGTGTTTAAAAACAACTAGACTGATCAATTGAGAATTCAATGCAGTTTTAATAACTTTTAACTTCCGACAGAAGAAATGTATATAAAAGTTTCAAAACCGCTTCGATCAATAAATCTATAAGTGGATGGCTAATATGTCAGCTGATAAACAGATTAGCTGACCGACGTGGCTTTAAAATGCTCCTGTGTCTGTGTTTGCATTTGGTAAACAGCGGTGAAGAGTGGTAAACCAATAACCTTCACAGCCAATCGCAGTCATTTCAGTTTAGCGTGTAAACACAATGACCAATCAGCGGTGTTTAAGAACGCGCTCAAATGTAGTTTAAAATTTCAGTAATGATTGAAGTCGATACTTTGGACTATATTACTCTTTACTACTAGTTACAGCACCAAATAAACATGAATGGACATTATTATGCAATTTCTCAATCAACTAGAAACATGCCAGTAAATCAGAATGTAAACAGTGACACACAGCATTGCATTTGCCTCAGGCAAGTCATTTAGTGTTGACAGCTCATTAGTTTGTTAGAGAAACTAACTCCATCTCTAAATATTTGACCTATATTAAACTGTATATTCATTCTATCAGACAGTGTTCTAACAACAAGCGACACGATTCCAGCGACAAACAATTTGTCTGCAAACACGATGTGACAGAAACATTTAAATAGCAGCCACTGCACTCCCAACGAAATAGTAAAGGCTTTTAATCTAATGAATGCATATTAAAGCTCTTTAACATTATTAATAGGCTACTGAGTGACTGATGTTGACTTTCATTTTCAAACCGTCTGCTAGCTATTTTATTTTCAAGATCTGAGGTGAACTATCTGCTGCTGCTTTCAGTAGTGTGCCGAAAATGTCACGTAAAATTGTATTTAAACTCACATTGGGAGCATTGAACACTAAATAAACCCATAATCAGTACCTAAGGGTGATCTTTGGCATAGTAGTTTATGCTGCCGTGACGTTGTGGAAATAGAAAGCATTTCAAAAATACGGTCATGATACAGTTATAGATGGTTATGCGACAAAAACTTCTTTTAAGAAGGTAAAAAAACCTTTTATCACGTGTCGCAGTGCCACATCGCGAGGACACGGTGTTAGAATTAACCTGTTATGTGATGTCTTAATAATCTACTATATACAGTATGTTTAACAAGTTGTGAAATCCACTGTTTAAATTATTACATCTCAACAAACGATCACAGTAAAAATTGGATTTCATGCTCAATTTAAATGCACACTCTGCATTTAGATATGAGTGTTGATTATTAGTTATAGAAATGAACAATGACTTAATCAGTTTAGGATCCGTTGTTACTGCATGTAACAGGGATCCCTTTAGTTTGCATTAGGGCTGGGCAATAAACGGTAGGGGTATTCATTGACGATACACCACTGTCAATAACGAAATAAGTTTGGTATTAAGCACTATAGCTTTATCAGAATATGACTGGCTGAGTGAAAGAATCTCAACAGCCAATCAGATAGCAGCAGTGAGGTGATTGTCGTTAAAGAGGCTGTATCAGCCACGAGTAAGGCATTTTTTTGGTTTCTTTTTTCTAACCAATACCAGAATAGTGTTGTCACGATACCAATCGGTACTGAAATTTTAAAAACGTTAACAACAGATACAGGGACACTATAGCATTTTAAAGCTGCGAAGATCAGCTGGTCTGTTTATAAGCTGACATACGAGCGATCCGCTAATGAATCGACTGATCTTCACGGCTTTAAAATGCTCCAGTGTCCCTGTATCTGTGGTTACACTCGGTAAACAGCGGTGAGTTTGGTGAACTGATGACCTTCACAGCCAATCACGGTCATTTCTGTTGAGCACCTGAACACTATGGCAAATCAGCGCTGTTTAAGAACGCGCTCAAATGTTAGCAGGATATGGACGTATTTAAAATTTCAGTACCAATACCTATCGAATTCCAGTATCGTGACAACACTATACTAGAACAATGTTGTGTGTAAGCTTTGCAAAAAAAAAAAAAAACATCCCTGCCAAGTATGGAAACAAGCAACTTGCATTAAAACCAGAGAGAGTTAACCAACAACATGTCTTTCTTGCTCAAAGTTTGTAATGTTGCAATATATATATATATATATATATATATGTGTGTGAATAATAATGATTAGTTATCATATAAGCTCAGATTTAATTATCATAATTTGTTTTGCTAACAAACTTTGAGGTTTAATGTGTATGATTGTTATTACCATTTTACAGATGTTGATCTACTTCAAAGTTTGCTTTGATTGTTCAGCGTTTACGCTTAACCACTGCACACACTTGGTGACATTTTATTTAAGTTTAAGAATCTCTTTAACACTTTTATTTTATTATTATAAAACATAAAAGACAAGATACTTTTGTTTACGACAATTAAAACTATTTGTCAGTAGTTAATTTGTTTTAATTTATAAATGGATTGTTAAAAAAAATCTTCAGTAATTATTGATACAGAATTATAAGAAACATTACATTGTGATAATTTAAATATTTTTTGCTGTATCATCCAGCCCTAGTTTGCACTATATGTTGAGATTGAATTATAATTTATTACAGAGCTACAATTGTAGTAAACAATTATTTAATTTTAAATAAGAATAATAATAGTCTGCGCCAGTGGTGTAGTGGTTAGTGCATCGACACAAGCACTCCGGTGCTCACGGCGACCCGAGTTCGATTCCGCCTCGCAGTCCTATGCTCTCTGCTCCCATGCTTTCCTGTCAATATTCTCTACTGTCATATCTAATAAAGGTGAAAACCCCAAAAAAATTATTATTAAAAAATAAAAAAAAAAATAATAATAATAATAAAGAAATTTTATGTTTCTGTGCTAAAAGAAAACATATTTTTTCTGTGTGCCGTTACACCCTGACTAACCACAGGAAACAGGATTTTGTCATTTCTCTTCTTTGCACAAAACATGTGAAATAAAAACACTGCAGTGTAGGGCAGATCTTTACATGCCTAGACCGCACCATACACATGCTATTCTATGCAAAGCGAATAGTTTAGACACACCCTTTCATACCTTCTTACTCTAATTTTCCACAATTAAGAAAAAGACTTATAGTAGGTCAATAACCTACTAATTTGCTGCTAATTAATAGTTAGTAAGGTAGAATTTGGGTTTAAGTATTGGGTAGGACTAGGTATGTGGAATATTATCACACAGCATATACTTCATAAGTACTAAAACAAACAATATTCTAATAATATGCAGGTAATAATCCAGTAGTTAATAGTGGGAACTGATACTTTAATATAAGCGTCACGCCGTCACCAATATTTATTTCCTATTTGTTTTGATTATTAGGTCAATATTACATACATTAGTCAAATGTTGTCCAGCTTTGAACATTTTCAAGTTTATTTAGAGCTTATACATTTTGATTTCTGAAAAAAGTAATAAATAAAAATCCAGAAGAACGGTCTGTTTATGCCCAACAGTAATAGCAACGCATTGCAACATAATACAAAGTGAGATAAAGGATTGAAGTACATTTGGTTTTATATTCGCACATTCGTTCATATTTGAACATCGACACAGTTTCTGTATTGTTTGACGCCAACGCTTGCGCACACCTCTCAAAAAGACTTAACTACATCTCGACCATGCGTAGCGCTCTGTGATTGGTCTGCTTGGTAGCTGTTACGAGTGTAGGCGGTGCTGAGATGGACCGAGTGTTTACAAGTGTCGAGTCCCAAGAAGGAGCTCCGCATGGACACTTTTGTCTTGTGTTTACTTTATTTTTAAAGTTGTTGCACGTCCGCCAGTTCCCGCCTCTAAATGAGCGAGTTTTAGCTACTTGTACGTTAAAGTAGCGTTCAGAAAAAACAAAACACCTGCAATGAAACTCGACACAGAGGAACATAAACCCTACCGCCAGCTTGCATTTCGTAAGTGTTATTGCAGAGCAACACAAACAGCACGCAGAAGTATAAAT
Organism: Danio kyathit; assembly: GCA_903798195.1. Lineage (NCBI taxonomy): Eukaryota > Metazoa > Chordata > Actinopteri > Cypriniformes > Danionidae > Danio > Danio kyathit. Next base: position 2,795,464 of record LR812531.1, on the reverse strand, counting down.
GCACGGCTACGAGCAAGGTATGTGCCGTGGGTCACGGTGATCACTCGACTCGACTAAACCAGCCTTAACATATAAGGCAGGCGGCTGCTTCTCACTCAGGTCTGTTTATGCTAATGAGGTAAAGATCGTCGCTAATGGGCGGGGCTTTCAAAGTGCAATCAAAGTGTTTCTGCAGACTGTTTTCATCAAGTGTGATTATAATAAAAAAACAGAATCAATGTATTTTTACCATTAAAGGCTGGTTATATTGCCACACAACTGCGCTTAAAGCCCTTATAAAAGTGATTTTTGCATAATAGGTCTCTTTTAAAGCATCAGCTGTGAATGATAAGGATCGATATAAGGATATCGAACACTTAAGTCAAGTGTGTCAAAGTGTTTATGCACAACAATGCAACCGAACACAAAGTGAAGGGTGCACCTGCTCACAAGCAGCATCCAAATCTGCTCCATTACATCAGACCACGTGTTTCCCCATCATATGTAACTACAGTGTAAATACATAATGCATTATGAAGATAAAAACAGAGCAGATCCTCACCTCGTCTCCCCACTTGAGCACATCCTTCTGCCGGTCTTTGACTTTATTGTAGATGTTGAGGAACTGCAGGATGCCGTGTTTTCTTACGTGGTCAGCATGTTTCTTGGTCTCTTCCCAGTTGAGCGGTGACCCCTGTGACAGTAAGCCCATAGCACAAAACCGACGGTCCCCCCAAAAACGTACGTTACTCTTCTGGACGTTAACTTACGCACACTTCACGTGCAATAACAAACCCGACGTAATGTAACGTTAAACTCGCTCGCGCGCGCTCACGCTAGGCCTTATATGAGTGGCTTTAAATACGGATGAGTTTAAATACGGATCCTCTCAGGTCGAGCACGGGCTCCGGTTTCACGCTATGTGGAGGAATACAAAGCGGTTCTCCGGTTGCGAGAGGCTGATATTTGATCAGAGAGTGCGCGAGCTCGGTCTGTCGGGCTCTTCCTCGCGCACGGACACTTTGCTTGCGGCGAGCACACGTGACCGTGACGTCATGCCGTGACTCAGCAGTCTCTTTTGTTGAGCGCCGATGATGATAATGATGATCAAGGTAATGCAAAGTTATAAAACATAATAACGCAAAATAATGTGTAATCATGACAACGCAAAGTCTATTAGAAGAAGAAGAAGAAGAAGAAGAAGAAGAAGAGGGAGTTTATGTATTCAGCCTTGGTTTTATTAGATCTTCCTTTTCTCTTCTTCGTATATGACATGGTTTAGCAAAGTTTCACAAAGTATTACGTTATAGTTTTAGTGTGACAGTATTATTTCATATTCATCGCTCATATTTCTAGATATTCTGGCTTTGAAGTTCATCAGTTAGCAAGACAAATGTGTTCTAGTAATGGTAAGGTTCATGGTAAGGTTACTGTTGTGGCAACTCAAGGTCAACAAAGCCGTTACCTAGTATTTGTTTCCCGGGGTTTTTTTTACAACCATAGAATAACGTTCAAAAAATGCTTCTAGAATTTTTTGAAAATGACTAAAATAACAAAAAATAATATGATTTTCATTCATTCATTTTATTTTCGGCTTAGTCCCTTTATTAATCTGGGGTCGCCACAGCAGAATGAACCGCCAATTTATCCAGCATGTGTTTTACGCAGCGGATGCAACCCATCACTGGGAAAAAATAATATGATTTGTGTTTAAACAATTATTTATTAACAGAGGAGTGCCTTTTAAAAATGAGGAGTTTTTGTCCCATTATAAATATGCAATTACAGCTAAAAAAAACATTTGCTATTGTTTTTGGAGCAATCCCCTCTGGGATTATTATGATTATGAAGGGATGGGACAATCAATCTTCCCAGGTTGTGCCACATCTAAATGTGCTAAAAACAGTTCTTGGTAAATTACTATTTACCACAAAGCCAAATAACAAAAATATCCACTCTCTATTCCAGCGAGATATAATCTCTTGTCCTAATGCTGTCTATTATTGGAGCAGACATATAGGTAGGGCCAGACGGAATCTGCAGACGTTTTCTGCAGAGAATTTTGGTAAAAATCTGCGGATTTCTGCTAAATTATTTTGGGAGTTTCATAAGTAAAACCTTAATATGTGAAATAAAAGTAATACCTTTTTAACTTGTATTTAATGTTTAAAATGCAAATCCAATTACACTCACTTTATTTGGCAAGCATAGCAAGTCTCTCATATAATATTTCTACTAAAAGACAGAAAATATTACTGTACAAACTGCATTGTACATAAATCAGATGAACATTTTCATATTAGTCAATAATATTACTGTAATTAATTAAAAAACTGAATAAATATAGATATACACACATGTACTCAAGTAAATAAACAGAATTAATGATGGGCTAAAAATCTGCTGAATTCTGTGCGCGCAGATTGGCCGTGTGGGCCTACATATAGGCCTGTCACAATAATCAATATATCGACTTATCGCACAACACTTGGACATCAATTCAATTATTTTTAGTGATGCAATAAATATCGCCCATACATAAAAACAATTCTAGCAACATTTTAACTGATTGTGCAACATCTCTACCTCTACTGGAGGTGTCAGTATGGTTAAAAACACTATAGTATTTACTATAAATTACTATAGTATATTTTCATGTGGAAGTCTGACAACTAAAAATAGATCTGGTAGCAGATATATTACTTTTCACCTTGCACTTTTTTGTTAACACTAGTTATTATTCATTTAGGATATGCATTTTCACAATCTGATTCCAATGCCTAATTATTGAATTGTTAAAATTACTATAATTAAATTAAATATTCTTAAGAATAAAATATTGTATTCTTTTTGCAAGAGTGTACTTGCATTGTGATTTTATATTGTCATTCTGGCATTATATAATGAGTGGCATAAAATGGTCTTAAAATGACAATAATATCGTTTATCGCAATATATTTTGGTGCAATATATCGTACAACAAAAAATAGATATCGTGACAGGCCTACCTACATATAGGTAATATTAACTGGAAAAGAGTATAGACTTTACCTCAGAAATTCCTAATGTACAATAGAATCCATGAAGTGTCTTATAAATAATATATAGGTGCTACCCTACAAAGATTTTTTTACAAAGGTTTATTTCTGAAGATGGGCAACGCAGTGGCGCAGTAGGTAGTGCTGTTGCCTCACAGCAAGAACGTCGCTGGGTCGCAGGTTCGAACCTCGGCTAGGCTGGCGTTTCTGTGTGGAGTTTGCATGTTCTCCCTGTGTTTGCGTGGGTTTCCTCCGGGTGTTCCGGTTTCCCCCACAGTCCAAAGACATGCAGTACAGGTGAATTGGGTAGGCTAAATTGTCCATAGTGTATGAGTGTGAATGAGTGTGTGGATGTTCCCAGAGATGGGTTGCGGCTGGAAGGGCATCCGCTGCGTAAAATCGTGCTGGATAAGTTGGCGATTCATTCCGCTGTGGCGACCCCGCAAGGGACAAAGCCGACAAGAAAATGAATGAATGAATGTATTTCTGAAGATTGTGATGTAAATTGTTTCTTCTGTGTCACCAAACTGAAGATCTGTCTCAGCTTTTTAGGTATTGTGAGTATACCAAAAATCTTTGAAAAAATATATTATGAAAATGTTATGAAATATGAAAATGTTATTTTAGGATATAACCATCAGAATGAACATCCAGATGTTTTTTATTTACTTAATCTTATTATATTTTTGGCTAAATATTTCATACACAAGTGTAAATTTTGTAAACCTTTCTTTCAGATTTTTCTTGAAGATCTAAATCGTTTTATGTCTTTGATTTCTGAATCTACTAACAAGAAAGCTGTAAAAACTGTGAATCTGTTTAAAATATACATTTCTGTTTTGCTTCATGTGATATAATGTAATGTAAATGTTTCATTATGTTATAATAAAAAAAACAAAACAACTAAAACAACTCTGTTCCCTAAAGGGTACATTTTATTTTTATAAAAGTGAAATACACAGAACGTCCCCTAAGGTGTTAATTATGCATCCTTAAAATACTTCACAGAACATTCCCTAATGATTATTTTCATATTTATAACAGTAAGATTATGTTTACAGAACAATCACTAATAGTTATCGTTAGTATGTTTTTATCAACGCAATCTCACGGCAATTCGTAACTTTTTGATTAGTGGCTAATTCGTATGAATTCGTACGTTCTAATTCGTACAAATTAGTACGATTTGCTCATCACCCAATGACGGTTGGGGTTAGGGGTGGGGTTAGGTGCCACGCCTCCTTTTTAAAATCGTAAATTTTCGTACGACTGAACTCATACGAATTCATACCAATTAGTCACTAAACTGACAAAATGTAAAATACTTACGTTTCCTCGTGAGATCAGGCTGGATTTTATAGATTTTTTTTTTTACAGAACATTATCTAAAAATAATTTTACAGGCAGCCTATAAAATAATGTATGGTAAGTTAACCAAATATTATTTTAAAGGGAAAGTTCACCCAAAAAATGACAATTTATCACTGTTTACTCTCCCTCAAGTGGTTCCAAATCTTTATTCATTCATTAATTTTCCTTCGGCTTAGTCTCTTATTTATCAGAGGTCGCCACAGCAGAATGAACCGTCAACTATTCCAGTATATGTTTTACACAGCGGATGCCCTTCCAGCCGCAACCCAGTACTGGGAAACACCCATACACTCTCACATTCACACACACACAGTTTATTCAGTTCACCTACTCTGCATGTGTTTGGACTGTGGGGGAAACCGCAGCACTCAGAGGAAACCCACGCCAACACGGGAAGAACATGCAACCTTCTTGCTATGAGGCAACAGTGCTAACCACCGAGCCACCATGCCTCCCCAAACCTTTATGAGTTTCTTTGGGTGTGTGTGTGTGTGTGTGTGTGTGCAAAAGAAGATATTTTGAAGAAAGCTAAAAAACTGTAACCACTGACTTTAACAGAATAAAAAAAAAAACTCATAATGATTTGGAACAAGTAAAGGATGAGTACACAATGACAGAAGTTTTGCCTTTTTTAATAACATTAAACACCTACAGAAAGTTCCATAACCTCCTAGGGCCCGAGGTCCACATATGTGGACAGCACATTTTTAGCTCTTAGGGCCCAAGGTGTTTTTTACATGCATTTTTTATTTCTCTTTGCTATTTGGGCTTATTGGAACCTAATTAGAATAAAAATCTAAGTATCATCTTTTGATATGATGCACTTTTAGAGAAAAATTATGTCCATATATGTGGACTCGTGGTCTGAATTTACATAAAACACTTTTTTCCGAATTTTCTTTTATGCATATTTAACACCGAATTTTGTTTTTGAATTTGCTTTGACAATCGGAGAGTAAAAACAAAGTTTTTTCCCATTTTGGACAGTTAAAAATAGTGTTTAGGACATTTCATATGCTGCAAAACAGTTGCAGGATGACACTGTTTGTCTCTAACAACATATAAAACATTCAAAGTATTTTAAATAGTGTATTTACAACCATGAAATAACTTTTTCAAATAACCTTTATAATTTTAAGCACCAGTTTAAAAAAAAAAACCGAATAGCTTACACATCTTACTAATCTTTTATTACACTGTTGGGTGTAATTAGTTACAAACATCCCATAATGAACAAACTTCATCCAGAATTTTAGGTTTTGCTTCAGAAACTGCATTTGTAATGCAAATTTAATGCATTTTTAACTTGGGTTGAGGTCAGGGGATTGAGCAGGCCACACCATTACCTCAATCCTTTTTTGCCAGAAACAAAGATGTTTCTCACTTGTGTTTTTAGGGTATTGTCTTGTTAAAAGACCCATTTTCAGAGCATTTCCTCTTTGGCATTGGACAACATAATCTCTTCAGGTATATTTATGTATTCAGACAGATCCATAATGGTAAACGTTAAATCAGGGGTCACCAAACTTGTTCCTGGAGGGCCGGTGTCCTGCAGATTTTAGCTCCAACCCTAATCAAACACACCTGAACAAGCTAATCAAGGTCAGGTATACTTTAAAACACCCAAGCAGGTGTGTTAAGGCAAGTTGGAGCTAAACCCTGCAGGGACACCGGCCCTCCAGGACTGAGATTGGTGACCCCTGTGTTAAATAGACCCAATAACCCCACAATATGAGAAACATCCCTATGATTTTTGCGCCACTAGGTTTTACAGTCTTCATAGTGAACTGCATCTTGAGTTTGATTATCGTACTTACAGCTCATTTTAGATCCTCTTTATCGTCTTTAACTATTCTTTAATCTATCTTATCTCTAGTTGCTCATTTTTTTCTGCATGTTTCATGTTTTTGTTGCCATTTTAAAGTATTGCTGTATAAAGTATACACTGCTATTTTTTTATTTTTAACACCTCTATTCAATGCTTTGGGCAATTGATCAGCACAAACATCAGACAGGACATTAAATTATATATTACATACATATAAAATGATCCTTAGATATAAATAATGGGAAAACACTACTGGGAAATGTCAAACGGTTTAAGAATTAGACGGTCAGAAGTCATTCACGTTGCCATTGTTATAAATACGATTCTGCATTGTCATGCCATCTGTTCGCTAGCACAAGCTCCAACGCCCATCATTAGCATGTTTACTTTGTGAACTTTAAGGTCTAAAGTTTTTTAACCACTCCCTGTGGTTTATTTTTTCAGCATGATTTGATATATATTGCATCAGTTATGCTTGTATGGTCTGAAGTATTTATAGAGTGCAGCAAGGTGGCTCAGTGGTTAGCGCTGTCGCCTCACAGCAAGAAGGTCGCTGGTTCAAGCCCCAGCTGGGTCAGTTGGCATTTCTCTGTGGAGTTTGCATGTTCTCCCATTGTTGGCGTGGGCTTCCTCCTGGTGCTCCGGTTTCCCCCACAGTCCAAACACATGCGCTGTAAGTGAATTGAATATAGGTGGCTGTAGTGTATGAGTGTGTGTGTGAATGAGTCTGTATGGGTGTTTCCCAATACTGGGTTGCGGCTGGAAGGGCTTCCGCAGCGTAAAACATGTGCTGGATAAGTTGGCGGTTCATTCTGCTGTGGCGACCCCTGATTAATAAAGCGACTGATCTGAAAAGAAAATGAATGTAATAGTCAATAGATTTATATTTAATGACAGAAAGTGTGGTAGAATGATGAAACAGAGTATGCACACTTTTGTTAGTTTCAGGAGCTCTTGAAAACTCGATAACACTTTATTCTGATGGTCCCTATTGCACATTTTGTTGACTAAAAGTTGCATTGCAACTACATGCCAATTACTTCTCATTTGAGTATTAGTAGACTGTCTGAATATCTGTTGATATGCTCCTTCAACAGACATTTAACTGACTATAAGAATTTTTGCAAGTACATGTTAACTTATGCTAACCTTAACCCCAACCAATGTAACTTAAATCCAACATAATGCATTAAAGGGACTATCAAAATAAAGTGATACTAAAAAGTCCAACAATTGCAGTCAAATAAAGAATATGTTGAATGTTTATTTTAGATTTTTCATCCAAATATTTAAATTTACACAGCATTTATTTCCCCTCATGTGGTTCCAATCCTTTAAGACTTTCATTTTCTTAACACAAAAGAAGATATTTTGAAAAATGTTGGATACTCATTGACATCCTTAGTAGGAAAAATAAAAAAATTAAAAAACAATTTAAGTCTACGGCTTATTTCAAAATCTTTTCTGTTCATCAGAAGAAACGAGCTCAAATATATACTCAAATACGTGAAAATACTACAGATGTTTACTAGTTTTTACAGATATTTATTAGCCATCCTCTGAAATATATATATTTTTTCAAATATTTTCCAAATGATTTTTAACAGAGTAAGCTAATTTTTTTTTACAGGATTTCCTAATATATATATATATATATATATATATATATATATATATATATATATATATATATATATATATATATATATATATATATATATATATATATATATATAATATATATATTTCCTACTACCCTGCTGAAAAAAAACATGCTGGTAAGGTATGTTTCGATGCTGGTCTTGCTGGTTTCGATGCAGGTTTTGCTGGTCTCGATGCTGGTTTTGCTGGTCAGGACCAGCACTGAGATCAGCAAGACCAGCATTGAGACCAGCAAGACCAGCATCAAGACCAGCAAAACCAGCATTGAAACCAGCAAGACCAGCATCAAAAACAGCAAGACCAGCATCGAAACATACCTTACCAGCATACGCTGTTTTTTTCAGCAGGGTATATATATATATATATATATATATATATATATATATATATATATATATATATATATATATATATATATATATATATATGTTCCCAGATATGGGTTGTGGCTGGAAGGGCATCCGCTGCGTAAAATCGTGCTGGATGAGTTGGCGGTTCATTCCGCTGTGGCGACCCCGCAAGGGACAAAGCCGACAAGAAAATGAATGAATGAATGAATATATATATATATATATATATATATATATATATATATATATATATATATATATATATACATATATATATATATATATATATATATATATATATATATATATATATATATATATATATATATATACAGTATATATATAATTGTATTTTGTTTTTAATATATAAAATGTTAAAACTGCTACGGTCATTATTATAAGTCCCTTTAAGATTTTCTTCCCCGCTTGGCTACAGAACAAACCACTGTTGTCAAATGACTTGCCTAATTCACCTAATGTTTGTAACAGGTATACCTAATTATAGTTCACCTTATTTATAGAATTACACAAAATGTGTGTTTTACCTGACATGTATTAAGTATACCTGAGGTGTTTGTCATTGTGTGCGTCTTCTCCTTTATATTTCTAAGGAAGCTTAAGATGTTTACTTTCCTGTTTTGCACCCGCCTCTGCCCTTTCTGCACTGACTGCATATGGGAGAGGTGGGTGTCTGCTAAGCTCTAATCAATCTTAAATCATCTTAATCTTAAAAATCACTTTTGAAACTAGTTTTCATCTTTCAATAATATTTGTTCCTCTATTTTTCACATGTATTTCATTATTTTTGTGTTTTCACTTTAATTGAGGTTTTGATTTATTTTTGTCTAACTGAAGCATGTGAATGCTAAATGCATTGCACCTTTTCTTTAACAGAGATGTAATAAGGGCGAAGACACTGTAAAACCTGTGCTTTACTTCATCAGGTATGTTTTGTCACTTATTGTGAAGTTAATATTATTTGGAGTTTTTTTGCTCTTTCTCTCCCCATCTTTCCCTTTCTGCACTGACTGCATATGGGAGAGAGGTGTAATAAGGGCGAAGACACTGTAAAACCTGTGCTTTATTTCATCAGGAGTGAATAGAGTCGTCACAACTGCTGATATCCGTCTGGTTATTCCCACATAACAAAAGAAAACACAACGCAGAACCGGTTACATGTAGTTAACTAAATATTATGTGCTGTCGTCATGGCAAAGACAAAATAAATGAGTTATTATAAATTTGTTATAAAACTATTACGTTTAAAAATGTGTTGATAAGGCATGCACGCACACACATGTAAACAGAGATATAAAAATAACAAGACAACATTTTAACATCAATATTTTTAAGAAGCTTTAATAAATAAGCAGATCTTTATTATTTGACAGCAACATCATGTATATATTGTAAATGCAAACCACTGATGTACCTTAAATAATCAATATCTTATTAAAGCAATCAGTAGTCGTCTCTCCAATTGTCACATTTATTTCATATCATACAATGTTTTCTAAGCAGAACATTCAAAATCATGAACCATCGTTTGCGCTTTTCCTCCAGACAGTTCAGGCCAAAACATTTTTTTTTTTCATAATTATTTAATCCCTCAGTTTACAAAACCTCCCACCACTGTATCCATCATTGCTTTTCACAGTGTCTGCCTTTGTGTTTTACAGTGTAAACTGGGTTATGAACAGCTAAAGATTGACATGGGCAGTTATTGAATGCCCTCTGGGTTATTATTAACATTAACTCTAACAACAATGTTCTCAGTTATTTCTCCTGCCAAGAGCCCTGCTTATAATTGACTTGATTTTCCAAGAGCCAGCAGTAAGTTTTTTATTGTATTGCACAATTAAATAAACTACCCGGTTGTATGAACACCCACTCCTGCAATTTAAATGTGCAAAACCTATACAATCTTGACTGTGTGTGGTTTTACATAATTATGAACAGCGCGCATGTACAGTGCAATACAAATGGCGGCATCAGAAATAAAGTTGTAATATAAGCATCTGCGGTTATTTCAATTTTTTATTTTTGTTGTTTATTAATCCATGGACAGTTTGCAATGTTGCAATCACCTCAATTTGCACATTAAGGGACTAACTGGAGAATTGGCCCCATTCACAAAAAGAATAATAATAATAAAATAATAATCCCAATGATATTGATGACTGTAAATGCTCAGATTCTACTGATGAGTATTTGTTTTGTATGCGTTCTCTTTTCCATTAAAGAGCTATAAATCTATCTCCAAGACAAATCTCTCACTTTCTCTGTTCCCACAACCTATGAACCATCTTTACAATACATCAGTCCTTATTTTTAATATTTTTTATTTATTTAATTTTACAAATAGTGGCTTATACACACAAAAAAAATTGGTAATCTGTATACAATTTGTGATTTGGCACTCAAAATCCCGAGATTGCCATGAATTTACAATTAATTTTAATATAGCATCTGTGAGAAAAGTTGACCTTTAACAAATAGTACAATAAAAATGTGTCCTCAGTTATATTAAAGCCTGGTTTATACTTCTGTGTCAAGTGATCAAGGTAACGTACCATACTTCTTAGCCTCCGCCATTGTGAGTATACTTTTCATATCATAAAACATATGCCGGAGTAATTGGCAGATCATTCCGCTGTGGCGACCACTAATAAATCAGGGACTAAGCCGAAGGATAGTGAGTGAGTAAGCATTATGTCAGTTCTGCTCTGCAATAACATCTAGTGGACACTAGTAGGCAGTAGAGTTTCTATGTTCAACAGTGTCTAATTTAATAGTTTTTGCCAAAAATGTGCGTGATTCTACCGTATAAGTAGCTCAAACTCATTCAAAGAAGAAAGAGGCGGGAAACCACAGGAACGTTCAACAGCTTTAATCATTGTGTAAACAAAACAAACGTATCCATATAGTTGACTTGACACTTGCTAATTAAACCCCTGCACCACTGCCCTCGCTCCACTCTCTCAACTATCGGCCCCGCCCACATTTGTCATCTCTACCGAATCTGACCAATCACAGATCTTGCATTCCACATCGCAGAAATATGTAGTTACATTTATTTGGTATAGTGATTTGGCATAGTGTGCACAACCAAAGTGTGTGATGATGCCGGATTTGTGCTACCTCCACAGAATGTGCTACTGGTAGTCATGTTTCATCTAAAAAATCAGGGGTAGCATATCTTATCAGTTTTAAATGTATATCGGAATGAACTACAACCCTAAATAAGGATGTAGAAAGCACTTTCAGCTTTCAAAAATGTCTATAGGATTCTATAGGAATTTGTTCATTGTTTATTAGAGTGCTAGTTCATTCAGTTAGACCTATGAAGCTCAATGCTACCCCTGTTCCCACACCCTTATTTAAGATGCTAGTTCATTCAGTTAGACCAGGGGTGCTCAACCCTGTTCCTGGCGATCGACCTTCCAGCTGATTTCAGCTCCAACCCTGATCAAACACACCTGAACTAATTATTTAGAACGTGCGGAGCACTTGATAATTACAGGCAGGTGTGTTTGATAAGGGCTGCAACTGAAAACTGCAGGACGGTCGATCGCCAGGAATAGGGTTGAGCACCCCTGAGTTAGACCTTTGAAGTTGACAATATGCACTACCCCCGTTCCTAGACCCTTGTTTAATGAACTACCATCTTAAATAATGGTGTAGGAACAGGGGTAGTCCATCTTGTCAGCTTCAAAAATGTAACTGATTGAACTACCCTTGTTCCTACACCCTTATTTAAGGTGGTAGTTCATTCCAAAAGACATTTGAAGCTGACAAGATGTGCTACCCCTGTTCCTTCACCCTTGTTTAAGCTGGTTGTTCATTCTAATAGACATTTGAAGCTGACAAGATGTGCTACCCCTGTTTCTACACCCTTATTAAAGGTGGTAGTTCATTCCGATAGACATTTGAAGCTGACAAGATGTGCTAGCCCTGTTTCTACACCCTTATTTAAGGTGGTAGTTCATTCCAAAATACATTTGAAGCTGACAAGATGTGCTACCCCTGTTCCTTCACCCTTGTTTAAGGTGGTTGTTTATTCAGTTAGATCTTTGAAGCTGACAAGATGCGCTATCCCTGTTCCTACACCCTTGTTTAAGGTGGTAGTTAATTCCGATAGACATTTGAAGCTGACAAGATGTGCTACCCCTGTTCCTACACCCTTATTTAAGGTGGTAGTTCATTCCAAAAGACATTTGAAGCTGACAAGATGTGCAACCCCTGTTCCTTCACCCTTGTTTAAGGTGGTAGTTCATTCCGATAGACATTTGAAGCTGACAAGATGTGCTACCCCTTTTCCTACACCCTTATTAAGGTGGTAGTTCATTCCGATAGACATTTGAAGTTGACAAGATGCGCTACCCCTGTTTCTACACCCTTATTTAAGGTGGTAGTTCATTCCGATAGACATTTGAAGTTGACAAGATGTGCTACCCCTGTTCCTACACCCTTATTTAAGGTGGTAGTTCATTCCGATAGACATTTGAAGCTGACAAGATGTGCTACCCCTGTTCCTTCACCCTTGTTTAAGGTGGTAGTTCATTCCGATAGACATTTAAAGCTGACAAGATGTGCTACCCCTGTTCCTACACCCTTATTTAAGGTGGTAGTTCATTCCAAAAGACATTTGAAGCTGACAAGATGTGCAACCCCTGTTCCTTCACCCTTGTTTAAGGTGCTAGTTAATTCCGTGACAAGATGTGCTACCCCTTTTCCTACACCCTTATTAAAGGTGGTAGTTCATTCTGATAGACATTTAAAGCTGACAAGATGTGCTACCCCTGTTCCTACACCCTTATTTAAGGTGGTAGTTCATTCCGATAGACATTTGAAGCTGACAAGATGCGCTACCCCTGTTCCTTCACCCTTGTTTAAGGTGCTAGTTAATTCCGTGACAAGATGTGCTACCCCTTTTCCTACACCCTTATTAAAGGTGGTAGTTCATTCCGATAGACATTTGAAGTTGACAAGATGCGCTACCCCTGTTCCTACACCCTTATTTAAGGTGGTAGTTCATTCCGATAGACATTTGAAGCTGACAAGATGTGCTACCCCTGTTTCTACACCCTTATTTAAGGTGGTAGTTCATTCCGCTACCCCTGATTTTTTTAAGAAACATGACAGAGTGAGCTACTTGTAGCACATTCTGAGGAGGTAGCACAGATTGTCAGAACACTGGACCTACTTGACGCAGAAGTATAAATTGACCTTAAGCAACTCTAATACATTTACCCACCACTCTCTCTCTCTGCTTATATACTAACAGGTGCGGATGACACCGAGCTGGCTCTCGACTCTCGTGTTTTCCGTGTGGGGATGGTGACGACACAACACGAGATACCAACCGTAGCCTCTGGCAATTCGTCGTCCTCAGTCCATTCGTTAAGATCGGGATTATAAACCTGAATGCATTTCTTGTACTTCTTCTCGATCTCATTCCAGCCACCCAAGAGGTAGATCTTGTTATTCAAGGTGGAAGCACCTGCAGTGCTCACTCCCGTCAACAAGGGGGCGACATAGCTCCACTGGCCGGAGTGAGGGTTGTAGCATTCAACTGGCAAGACATCTACTCTCTCTCCACGTCCACCAAGTTGACTGCCACCGAGCACATAAGCACGATCCCCGACGGTTACCGAACAGTGCCATCCTCTCGGGCTGCTCAGGCTGTTTTTATCCTGCCAGCTATCAGTGGATGGGTCATAGGAACAGACGGCTCGAGAGTAGGCGTTGTTAATGTAACCACCGCTAACCAAGATCTTGCCATCGATAACTGAGCTGGCATGGCAGCATCTAGGGACTTCCATTGGAGCTTTCATTTGCCATTGGTTTGAGGACGGGACGTAGCACTCGACAGACGCCTGGCAGCCATCAGAATTACGGCCACCGACGGCGAAGAGCAGACCATTGAAGGTGTTGAGGCTGAAATGAGTGCGCTTCTGGATCATGTTGGCCAGGTGGATCCACGTGTTGAATCGGGGGTCATATCTGATGACAGAAATGTGATGCATCACTTTAAAATAAACATGAACGAATAATTTGAGTTGTGGTGAAAAATAACTTGAGAAATCAATTCTGCCTTGAATTAAAATGCATCGCTATTCACTCTTGAATTCCGTACTCTGCTTACATCCACTTCTTTACAAATAACACTTGGACCTAAAATAATCATTAATAAAGTTAGGAAATGTTTAAATATGTTTTTACATTAATCTTGTGACATAAAAGCCAACCTACATGGCTCAGCTGAACACAGTTAAACACTAGCCTAGAGCGCCATCTACTGTTAAATTTTAGCCTAGAGAACCATCCACCATTAAAACTAGCCTAGAGCACCATCTCCTGTTAAAACTAGCCTAGAGAGCCATCTGCTGTTAAAACTAGCCTAGAGAACCATCCACCATTAAAACTAGCCTAGAGCACCATCTCCTGTTAAAACTAGCTTAGAGAGCCATCTGCTGTTAAAACTAGCCTAGAGAACCATCCACCATTAAAACTAGCATAGAGCACCATCTGCTGTTAAAACTAGCCTAGAGAACCATCCACCATTAAAACTAGCCTAGAGCACCATCTCCTGTTAAAACTAGCTTAGAGAGCCATCTGCTGTTAAAACTAGCTTAGAGAGCCATCTGCTGTTAAAACTAGCCTAGAGAACCATCCACCATTAAATCTAGCATAGAGCACCATCTGCTGTTAAAACTAGCCTAGAGAACCATCCACCATTAAAACTAGCATAGAGCACCATCTGCTGTTAAAACTAGCCTAGAGAACCATCCACCATTAAAAACTAGCCTAGAGCACCATCTCCTGTTAAAACTAGCTTAGAGAGCCATCTGCTGTTAAAACTAGCCTAGAGAACCATCCACCATTAAAACTAGCCTAGAGCACCATCTCCTGTTAAAACTAGCATAGAGCACCATCTGCTGTTAAAACTAGCCTAGAGCACCATCTGCTGTTAAAACTAGCCTAGAGCACCATCTCCTGTTAAAACTAGCCTAGAGCACCATCTCCTGTTAAAACTAGCTTAGAGAGCCATCTGCTGTTAAAACTAGCCTAGAGAACCATCCACCATTAAAAGTAGCCTAGAGCACCATCTCCTGTTAAAACTAGCTTAGAGCACCATATGCTGTTAAAACCTGCCTAGAGTGCCGTCTGCTAGTAAAAATTAGCCCAGACCACTGTCTGTTGCTAAAAACTTGCCTAGAGCGCCATCTGGTGTTAAAAACAAAGCTCAGAAATCATTCAAGAGAGAATAGTAATGCATTTTGAAAATTAGATTACAAGCTCGTTTGTTGGTGGTCTGATGAGCCTACACATTGATCTTTCATGCCACATTAGCGAGCCCCAAAACAGCATTTGATGTTTGAATATCCTCATAAATTGCAAAGAATTGTTTATATAAAGTTACAAAATGGAAAGATTCTTGCAATTATTTTATCTGAGGTGCACTATCCTGTTGAAACCCCCCCTCGACCCCTATTTGAGCTATTTGAGTTGGTTTAAGCAGGAGTCAGTAGCTGCTTAGGACAAACTTAAACCAGCACATGACTAGCTAAGAAACAGCTTGAACTAGCAGCCATCCTTAAAAACATACCAGTTCAGTATGTGCTGTTTTTTCAACAGGGATTGTAATGCCTAGTGAAGTAAAAGATCATTATTGGGGTTTAAGTTTGAAGATTGTTTAAAAAGAAGCTTAGAATGTGCTTTGGTTAAAGCAACACTGCACAACAATGTTGTACCCCTGATGTCTGCATGCTGGTCTCAGGTTACTGCTGTAAAGTAAGTATAAACTTGCAGAGTACGTACAATTTTATGTCCACACCAATCAAGTTTTCTGTTTAATAAACTTCTAATAGATATCTAAACGTAGACATGGCTAAAACAAAGCAAAATTTGGGCTGTCAATGAAAATGGAATAGACAATAATCCGAAATTAGAAAAGTCATCAAATAGACCTGGGGTCGCAGTCCTGTTCCTGGAGATCTACCTTACTGCAGAGTTCAGCTCTAATCCTGATCAAACACAACTAAACCAACTAAGTAGGATCTGAAGGAGCACTTGGTAGTTGAAGACAGGTGTGTTTGGTGAACTCTGCAGGAAGGTAGATCACTAGGAACAGGATTGGGCACCCCTGAAATAGACAGACAGGGTGCTTAAACGCAGTCCTGGAGGGCCGGCGTCCTGTAGAGTTTAGCTCTAACTTGCTTGAACACACCTGCCAGGAAGTTTCTAGTATACCTATTAAGAGCTTGAATAGCTGGTTCAGGTGTGGCTAGTTGGGTTTTGGAGCTAAACTCAACCTCCAGGACCGAGTTTGGGCATCCCTGGATTAGACAGACTTCATATGTGTAGTCATTTATTACTGTCTATTTGATGACTACCCTATATTTGGACTATTGTTAGACATCTTAGATTTTTATTGACACACCAAATTGTTTTAGCGAAGTCATGTCTAGATGTCTATTAAAGCCTATTAAACACAGCAAAGCTTGGTGGGAATTTTGTTTTGCATTTAAGCCAAATTTTGGGTTTTGAATGTGAAGACCTATTTGATGCAATATTTCATGCTTAGTCAACAATAAAGGGTTTCATAAACTAAAGGATGCATAATCTTACCTGCTGAAATTGCTGACTGCATGTTTTGCCTGGTTTCTTGCGTCATTCTGGTCTTCGCCTCCTGCCACGTAAAGGAAACCATCCAAAACAGCCACGCACTGATTGAAGCTCTTCGCAGGCATCTCCGTCAGCTTGTTCCAGACATTATCCTCGTCCCTGTAGAGAATGTCCTTGCTGAGAGACTTTTCGGTCAGCGCAGGCCGTCCACCAACAGTAAGCAGAACTCGGAGACCTCCACGAACTTTGGTTCTCCGGGATTGAAGGATGTTCTGCTGGAAGGGCAGCAGGTGGTAATTCATGGCGTCAACCAGCAGACGGTGGCACTCGGCATCCTGCATCATCCTGGGGACGTTCTGTACGTGACTAACAAGATCCTGGGGTGTGATGGTGCCAAAACGGATGTTGGACAGCAGATCAGGAGCGTACTTCAACCTCTTCTCATCGAAATCCAACCACTTGACAGCGATCTGGAAAGCCGTGAGCTCTGAAGGCAACTGAAGCGAGTCGTCTGTGAGGAATTCGTTGATTTGCTCGTAGGTGAGTTTGAGGAACTGCTCCATCTCGGAGAACTCAATGAAGTTCTCTCGCATGAACTTCTGAGCGGCTTCTTTTGTCTCTTTTAGATTGTACGTGTCCGCAATGTTGACCACATACATGCAATTCTCCACGCTGGTCTCCCGCATTAAGAAATCACTACACATTTTGACCAAAGTGTGGATTTGAAGGAGCATGGCTGCAGATATGGTGCTACCGATGGTGTATAGAGACAGGGTCAGTTTTCCCGAATAGGCATAAGTGATGACCGTTGCCAAACCAACTGGGGATAAATCATTAAGCTCAATCTTCTTCAGAGAAGAATCCTTCCGGAGCATGTTTTGGATGTACTCGCTGCAGGATGCCATCACTACTTTGTGAACGTCGAAGGACTTGGATTTGGTTGCTACCGTGAGGTCACAGAGGAAGCTGTCCTGTCTCATGTGGCCCAGACCCTCCAGGAGGTTTGGTGCGTAGACGGCATCCGTGACTTCAGTGGAGATGCAACTAAAGCCGTTTCCGCCCTCCAGGAGTGTGTTGAGCCCTTTGATTTTGTTGGAGGGACTGTCCTCTACCATGATCGTCATCTCGTTGATATCGGCTTTGCTCTTCTTAGCCGCCTTGTTCTTTTTGGGTGCCATGACTGTAGTGAGGGGTCACAGCCAAGACCTAGAAGGAAGAATGAGAATATAGGAATACTTTAGAATTTATAAAGCAGTTTAAACACAAATCTGAGTTACTTTTGACCATTAAACCTTTATGGAAAAATCACTTTTATAAGGAGTTATTGAATATAACCAGCTACTAATGGTAAAAACGTATACATTTATACATCAGACTTGATAAAAAACAGTCTGCAGAAACACTTTGATTGACATTCTCTCTTTGTACGTGTCATCAGAGGGGGAAAGCCCTGCCCACTAGTGACCATCTCTCCCTCATTAGCATCGAATGTTAGTCTTGTTTTTGAATCTGCCACTATGCTGACACACATGCATTTGTAGCTCCGCCCTCTTCTGAAAAGAGCACAATCTCATTTGAATTTAATGCGACAGTCACCAAAACACCACAACTAGCCTAAAAGGGTCAGTTTCAAGAGTTATAAAACATTATTTGGGGGGCATTTTGAGCTGAAACACACATCTAAGTCACACTAAGGACAACAGAAACATGTTTTACATCTTGTAAAAAGGAGCATAATAGGTCCGCTTAAACATAGCTTGATTATCAAAAAATTAAAGGTCTAAATGTATATGAACTTTAAAAAAAAATCACTCATCGCTTTATACATTTTGCACATCTAGAAAGTTTAAAAGGAGTAAAATGCATATTCTCAAATTTAAATGAAAAATTATTGGGGATTAAATGACTTGGGATATGTCCCCTAAACGGCACGGTGGCTCAGTGGTTAGCACTGTCGCCTCACAGCAAGAAGGTCGCTGGTTTGAGTCCCGGCTGGGTCAGTTGTCATTTCTGTGTCGAGTTTGCATGTTCTCCCTGTGTTGGCGTGGATTTCCTCCGGGTGCTCCGGTTACCCCCACAGTCCAATCACATGCACTATAGGTGAATTGAATAAACTAAATGTGTATGGGTGTTTCCCAGTGCTGGATTCCAGCTGGAAGGGCATCCGCTGTGTAAAACATATGCAGGATAAGTTGGTGGTTCATTCCGCTGTGGCGACCCCTGATAAATAAGGGACTAAGCCGAAGGAAAATGAATAAATGAATGAATGTCCCCTAAATATACTTTACATGTCTGTATTGTCTTTAAAGGCACAGTTCACCCAAAAATACATTTCTGTCATCGTTTACTCGCTCTTCACTTGTCACAAACCTGTTTGAGTTTCTGTTGAACACAAAAGAAGATATCATGAAGAATGCTGAAAACCTGTAACCATTGACTTCCATAGAATGTGTTTTACTGTGAATGTCAATGGTTACCAGTTTTTTCAAAATATATTCTTTTGTGTTTTATAGGAAAAAAATTAACTCATAAAGGTTTATAACCACTCAAGGGTGCAAATAGTGAGTATTTTTCACTTTTGAGTAAACTATCCCTTTAAGATAGAGAAGGTACAGTATATATGTTTGGCTTACGACTGTACAATAGCCCAAGCACCCCCACTTAATTCCTTGGCTTGTTTCAGTGGTAGCCAAGATTTGGGGTTGCGCAAGGAGACTATAAGATTGGTCATATGACCAACCGTGCAGTAAAGGGGGAGATTTAAGACACTTCCAAGTGCCCTGATCAGAGAGGAGACTCAACACGATATGACAAACAAGGGGGCCTAAAAGTACAGTAGCATATTTGTACTTAAAAATTTTAAGAGGAACACTTTTGTACTTTTTAGGTAAGGCAGGGGTGTCCAAACTCGGTTCTGGAGGGCTGGTGTCCTGCATATTTTAGTTCCAACCCCAATTAAACACACCTGAACCAGCTAATCAAGCTCTTAGGTATACTGGAAACGTCCTGGCAGGTGTGTTGAAGCAAGTTGGAGCTAAACTATTTAGGACACTGGCCCTCCAGGACCGAGTTTGGACACCCCTGCCTTAAGGTATTAATATGGACCTTTAAGGTACAAATTTGTACCTTTTGGAAAGGTACCACCCCAGCGACAGATCCCGTACCTTTATTTCTGAGAGTATATGAATGAGATAAGCAGAGGTTTATACATTCATTCAGTTCCACAGTGGAATGAACCGCCAACTATTCCAGCATATATTTTACGTAGCAGATGCCCTTCCAACAACATCACAGTACTGGAAAACACCCATACAGACTCACATTCACACACTCATACAGAGAATTTAGTTCACCTATATGTCATGTGTTTGGACTGAAACCGGAGCACCTGGAGGAAACCCACTCACACACGAGGAGAACATGCAAAGAAATGCCAACTGACCCAGCCGGGACTCGAACCAGCGACCTTCTTGATGTAAAAGCCACCGTGCTGTCGTTAACCGAATCGTTTTCACGAATTTAAGTAGATTCAACGTTAAACAATTAGGTTGTCTTGAAAACAACTTAAGAATTGTGTTGTTTCGACTCATTTTAAATAAGTAGTTTGAACAAGCACCAAAAATCTTTCATTTTTAAAAAGAAATCAGTGTATTATTCAGTCTTCGATTGGTCAAACTATATAAATACACTTCTCCCTAATATTTAAAAACAAGATTTAGTGTTCGTTCAACGATTTACGCAACAATATCCATTCAATATTGAGCAAGAGATCTTCCTAATACACTTTACTCATTAATAAATTTAACCTATTGAATTAAATTTAACAACAATTTTCTGCAACACGACAACAGATTGTCAGACCAAAGTACTCCTCTAAAGCCTGTAGTGTAGTCACAGACTTCTCCGATTTCAAAACCACGTGTGCTGTTGCTTAACTATTGGGGGGTTACCCTAACAAAAATCATTTAAAAGACTAAAAAACAAACCAAAAGTGGTAAACCTAAAGTCATCACGACGTGTAAAGCTTTTGCCTGATGCTCTTTCAATACTAAAATTAACTCTTAAGGGTTGCTATCACCTCAGCATTCCTCTCTTTGCATCTGTCACAAGTTATCACAACTACGGCCGAGAATAGAAAGGCAGTGTACCATTGCTCCCAGGTTCCTTTTATAGACTGCAAGTCATTTAAAGCCATTTGTCCGTTCAGTACTCAAACGTGTAACTTTATTTGAGGGGAACAGTATATATACATTTGAAAATAAAATCATTTAATTAGAGAGAGAGAGAGAGAGAGAGAGAGAGAGAGAGAGAGAGAGGGAGAGAGAGAGAGAGAGAGAGGAGAGAGAGAGAGAGAGAGAGAGAGAGAGATACATATGTACATATTTATTTGTGAATGCATATCTCCAAGCATTTAGGACAAACGTTTAATCACCACTAGCAGCTATTTTATTTATTTACATTATTTATTAAGTTCTACTTCTAGATTTTTAATATCTCAGTGAAAATTCTGATCTCAAGAGCCTTAAAAATGTAAATATAAAGTTTATACAGGTGTTTTTTTTGCCGTAATTGCAGTTTAGGTTCCTCAAAGAACATTTCTTTAAAGTTTCTGATTGTAAAAGGATGTAATTAACAATTTAAAAATATAATAATCTAAAGAACCAACAAAAACAACCTCTTTTAGAATGAAAAGCTCTTATAAATGTTAAAGTTTTTCATGGTACCACTGATGCCAATAAGGCCTTTAATTTAGGACTAACAACTCAAGCAGTGCTATCAAAGTTAATTCAATAAATGTGTTAAGCCAAAATGGTGTTGATGAGATAATTCTGTGTTGAAAGTGCTGCAAAATAACAACACAATACGTATTTTAAAGAGAATATAATGGCCTTACCGATGTGGAGATGAAGTGGGTGCAGGACAGAGACACACTTGCACCTCGGAGAGAGAGTGCAGGAGAGACAGCGGATCCTCAGGGCTCCGGTTAGACTGAACTGTAACTCCTCCTTCTCTCCGGTGCTCCGGTATTTCAGCGGGACCCTCATAAAGTAGCCTAACATGCTTTTAGACGCGTTTTAATGAAAGAAAAGAGTTTAAGGCACAAATTCGAAACCAAACTTGGCTGCTTGCTGAAAATACTTGCACATACTTGATTCCCGCGTCACGAGACAATGATATCGGATATTAATGGAAGAATTAACGATGAACTTCAAAATATCTGCTCTGTTTGCTTTTACTTCAGTTATAAAACTTCCTCATTACTTAAACAAACAAACAAGCAAAAATAAATAAGCAAAAATAAGTATTTATAATGTTCAGCTGTCTACATTTAGCTATTAGCTAGCACATTTAGCATTCTGCAACCCCATAAAACTAAATAATCATTATAATAATAATAAAAATAGGGCTATTATATTTTTTATATAAATATTATTATAATAATGAATTTTTATTGTATTTTTAATACACAGTTTATATGGCTGTTGCTGAGAGACAGCTGCAGTGTTTTTTTTTTTTTTTTGCACTTGATTTGTGCTGTTAGGAGTTTTCCCCATTTTCAGTAGATTTAATGTATCTAACATACAATAATGCAGCAATACATTCAAGTAATTGCTGTGTGCAACTTTACAGGACTGCTTTTTGTTTTATTATTATTATTAGTGTTGGACTATTCATCCTGTTTTGCTATACTCCAGTTGTTTAAGAGAAAAATCTACATTTTTGAATCTGCCATACATTAAAGGCATTGTTGACCCAAACCTCAATTACTTCTTAATCTTATGTTGTTTCAAATCTGGATTTTTTTGTTCTTTTGGCTACAGAAGATATTATTGAGAATGTTGGTAACTGTTGATGGTAGCTATTGACTTTCACAGTATTTTTATTTATATTTTTCTTGCTATGTAAGTCAACGGCTACCGTCAACTCTCAACAGCTACCGACATTCTTCAAAATGTCATCTGTAAAGTAACTCATACAGGATTGGAAGAACACAAGGGTGAGTATGATAATTATTTTATTTTTGGGTTGCTATCCTGTTAACGCAGCAAATTGGTCCAGTAATTGCTGTTTGAAGCTTAAATGCTGTTTAAGTTTGTGTGGACTGAGGCAAAGCATTTTACATAGAATATGTGCGGTTTCTGTGCCAGATTATATTTCATTTTAAAGTATAAGCTTGTCTTTGCTTATCCTGCTTTACTATGCTCCATTTGTTCAGAACTTTGAAGAATGTTCTTTAATAAATGTTCAGCAAAGCTGAGTAAGTTATTTCTTTTAAAGTTGGGGAAGGTGAGGGGGTGTTTTATTTTAAGAGTTTTCATCTCATTTTAGTTTTTTGTGTGATCTTAAAAAAAAAATCTAAATAGGTTGGATTTAAGGTTAAATATTCTAGTTTCAATGCATATTTCCCCCAAAATTAGTATTGTGTTTCCAAAAAGAGAAAGCTTCTTAATTTTAAGCATATTTGTCTAGTTTTAAGACCCAACTGTATTTTAGTGACTAGATTTAAGTTCAAATATTCTAGTTTTAATGCAATTTGTTCTAGAATTATTAATATTTAGTGCTTATAAAAGAGAAATTTGCTTAGTTTTAAGCATATTTGTCTAGTGTTAAGAAACACTATTTTTTTAGTGACTAGATTTAAGTTCAAATAGTCTAGTTTTAATGCAGTTGTCACTTATTTATGTTCTATTAAATTCTTATAAAAAGCTAAAATGCCTAGTTTTAAGAATTTGTGTCTAATTTTAAGATCAATAGAATTTATTATCGTCTAGATATTAATGCTACTTTCAAGAATTCTTACCAAGTCAGTTTTGCTTACCCCATTGGCAGATTTATTTGCTTGATTTTGGTACACTATAACTAGATTTAAGTCATTTTCGCTTGTTTCAAGAAGGGCATTTTTTGCAGTGTGTGGCAATAATTTTTGACAAGTAACGTAATGATGGACTTAAATACCTGGTCTGTTTGCATTTACTTCAGTTATAAAATTTCCTCATTACTTAAACAAACTCAAATAAATAGGCTATTTATAAAGCAAAAATTTGGGCGTCACGGTGGCGCAGTGGGTAGCGATCGCCTTACAGCAAGAAGGTGGCTGGTTTGAGCCTCGGCTGGGTCAGTTGGCATTTCTGTGTGGAGTTTGCATGTTCTCCTCCTGTTCGCGTGGGTACTCCGGTTTCCCCCACAAGTCCAAAGACTTAGCAAATCGGGTAAGCTAAATTGTCCGTAGTTTATGTGTTTGAATGAAAGTGTGGATGTTTCCCAGTGATTGGTTGTGGCTAAGGGCATAAAACTGCTGCGTAAAACATGCTGGCGGTTCAATCCGCTGTGGCGATCCCAGATTAATAAAGGGACTAAGCCGAAAAGAAAATGAATGAATGAATAAAGCAAATGTTCAGCTGGTTACATTTAGCTAATTAGCCTAGCCATTTGCATTCTGCAACCCCATAAAACTGAATTATCAATAATAATAATAAAAAAAACAGGCCTATTATATTTTTAATATCAATATTATTATAATATTGTATGTTTATTGTATTTTTTCACCCTCACGTTTTCAAATAGTTGTATCTCGGCCAAATATAGTCCTATTTTAACAAACCATACATCAATGAAAAGCGTATTTATTCAGAATTTGGAAAAAATAATGATTTTGTTGTTCTGGATGGGTCACATTATATTACGCGATATAATGTACAATTTCCAACCGGAATTCGTTAGTTCAAAGTAATAATCTACTTAAATTTGCATAAATTAGTTAATTAAAAATAAATAGCTAAATAATATGAATAAAATGTTCAGCTGGCAATATTTTACTAGCCTATTTAGCATTCTGCGACCTAATCAACTTGAGTAGTGATTAAAAAAAATATTACACTGGCGCATGCGCAGACACGCAACAACATACGCGTACAATCGCTAGTTTTGTCACTTCCGTTCAGTGTGCTGAAGATTTAATCGAAGATATAACTACAATCTAAATGTGAAGCGTTGTTGCTTGAGTCTGTACGCTGTTGACGACTTCGTGAGGGGGTTTTAACTGTGTTTATGGATCCTGCGTGGCCTTTTCAACTAGGTAAAATATCCCACATTCACTTTCCGTCTCCGCCCATAAAGGTGACGAAAGAAATATGGCGCGGTTTAATAAGTGCAGGTTTGGCGCGTGAGGAGCTGACATGGCCGCAGCTGATGTGAAAAAGGTTTTGCAATTAAAACATCAGCTGATGGAATGTAATGAAGGACACACGGTAGGAGGAAGATGTGGTTTGTCCACGCTATGTTGGCTTTCTTTTTGCTAAAATGCTACAAATTAGGAACCACAGAGGCTTTATTTTAGGATCTACAAGGTTTTAGATCAGCTGTTCACTCCAATAAATACTTGTAGACTGCTTTGCGAACATTATTATACATTGAATACTTTTAACGTCCCCATATTAGGCTAATTGTTTGATCGCTTAAAGGGATAGTTCACCCCAAAATTAAAATGGTAATTTACTCATCCTTCTCTTTTTTAACTGAGGTAAAGTTTGGTTTTATATTCGTTTATATTCATTTAGTGAGACGCCCCCTATATTGTTTACCATGATGCTTTGAATATTGGGTCTGAAATGGCATGCAAGTATATCTTCAAAACAACATTAGCACTATTTAATTGACTGAACAATGTTGTGCTTTGAAAGTCTTTGGCTGCTGTTGTGATTTAACGCAACTTAAGGAACCACAAAGGCTTTATTTCAGGGTCTACAAGGTTTTAAATCTATTGTCCTTTTCCATAATTTGATTTAAACTGCTTTGCGAAGTTTATTATACATATAAACACTTTAATATCCCCATATTAGGCTGTATATATACATTTGCACCCATATTAAGTTCGTTTGATAGCTTAAAGGGATAGTTCACCCCAAAATTAAAATGGTAATTTACTCATCCTTCTCTTTTACAACTGAGGTAAAGTTTGGTTTTATATTCGTTTACATTCATTCAGTGAGACGCCCCCTATATTGTTTACCATGATGCTTTGAATATTGGGTCTGAAATGGCATGCAAGTATAACTTCAAAACAACATTAGCACTATTTAATTGACCGAACAATGTTGTGCTTTGATAGTCTTTGGCTGCTGTTGTGATTTCCCTATTTAGTATTTGGTTTGTAGTCCATGCTAATGTTGGCTTTCAAACACCACAACTTAAGGAACCACAAAGGCTTTATTTCAGGGTCTACAAGGTTTTAAATCAATTGTCCTTTTCCATAATTTGATTTAAACTGCTTTGCGAAGTTTATTATACATATAAACACTTTAATATCCCCATATTAGGTTGTATATATACATTTGTACCCATATTAAGTTCGTTTGATAGCTTAAAGGGATAGTTCACCCCAAAATTAAAATGGTAATTTACTCATCCTTCTCTTTTTTTAATTGAGGTAAAGTTGGTTTCATATTCGTTTACATTCATTCAGTGAGACGCCCCCTATATTGTTTACCATGATGCTTTGAATATTGGGTCTGAAATGGCATGCAAGTATAACTTCAAAACAACATTAGCACTATTTAATTGACTGAACAATGTTGTGCTTTGAAAGTCCTTGGCTGCTATTGTGATTTTCCCCATTTAGAATTTGGTTTGTAGTCCACGCTAATGGTAACTTTCAAGCACCACAACTTAAGGAACCACAAAGGCTTTATTTCAGGGTCTACAAGGTTTTAAATCAATTGTCCTTTTCCATAATTTGATTTAAACTGCTTTGCGAAGTTTATTATACATATAAACACTTTAATATCCCCATATTAGGCTGTACATTTACATTTGTACCCATATTAAGTTTGTTTGGTAGCTTAAAGGGATAGTTGACCCCAAAATTAAAATGGTAATTTACTCATCCTTCTCTTTTTTTAATTGAGGTAAAGTTGGTTTCATATTCGTTCACATTCGTTAAGTGACAACTTGAGATGCTTCCTATATTGTTTGAATATTCGGTCTGAAATCAACTCAAATCAACATTAGTAGCCTACTATTTAATTGACTGAACAATGTTGTACTTTAATAGTTTTTGGCTGCTAATATGATTTATTGAGGTAAAGTTGGTTTTATATTCGCACATTCGCACAATGCAATGATCTCATGTAATCATGCATTCTTGATTGTTGCAGTTTTTTTCTATTGTGAAGAGCTCAGATTTGTCATTTTTATTGTTGATCATCAGTTGCAGTGCAAAAAAGTAGGGATGCTCCGATCGATCGGCCAGAGATCGGTATCGGCCGATAATCACATTTTATGACTCGATCGGTACTCGCCAATCTGGCCGATCTCATGAACCGATCACAGGTGTCTGTTTACGAGTTTATATGCAGAGGAACCAGACATGCTAGTTGGAGAGCAAAATATTGGAATGGTCTTGCATGTGTTTAGACCTTTTTACATATATAAGAACTGAGAGTTCTGTGTTTTTGACTAAAAGTTCACTAAAACCTGGCTGAAATACTATTAAAAACGTAAAAAAAAATGTTTTAATTGAATATTTCATAATACACCTTTTTGTAATATACTTACTGCAATAACTAAATATATATTTATAGATGTGCATTTTAACATCTTATGCATCAAAAATGTACTTTTTCTTGATTGAGACATGTCGAATTCATCTTCCATCATTTACAATGTTTCCAAATTGCTTTGTTGTTTTTCTTACCATTTTTTTGTATCTGTTTTATCTATTATTTTCTGTAAAGTTGCTTCTGACCATGACATGTCCACACTAAATGGTTATAAGAGACATGTTTGAGGGATTATATGCAACATTCTTCATTTATTCTCTGAGGTGTAAGGCAAGATCTCCACTTAATTATCATACTTAGGGGGAAAATGTGCTTCATGTATTATAAAGCTTGAAGCATCAGAATCGGTACTCAGTATTGGCCGATCACCATCACAAAGAATCGGTACTTGGTATCGGCTGCAAAAATCCTGACCGGAGCATCCCTACTTGAAATGTCTGAGTAAATCAAATTAAGCAGCTCAGCTCTCAGAACATAGTAAACGCAGTAAGTGTATTTCTGCACACACACGCACTATAATCTGCTGCTTTACTCAACAGAACTCCATATTAAAGCCAGAAACCTTTTTGCAGAGGCCTATCTGAAGGGTTAATGCTGCCAACTGATGATCAACAGTAAAAATGACACATCTGACCTCTTCCCAACAGGGAAAACCAGCAACAATCAGGAATGCATGATTATATGCTGCCATGCCTTTATGGAATGGAAGTCAATGGAGCAAAAACAGCCACCAACATAACCGTACACCAGGGTTAACAAAGTTAGCAATAGTGAGTTGTGAATGGAGAAGTGTGTATGTCCGCAGCTGTTGACAGAAAACCTGAAGGTGTTTGTGGGGGAGGATCTTCTCTAAAAATAAACCCGCAGTTGTCCCTCATGTTGTCAGTCAGTCAGTTTCAGTGCTGGCGTTTTACTTTTGCTAAAGCAGCTTACCCTGAATCACGGTCACTAGTGTAGTGCGTCTTTAACCCATTATTCTGTTTGCTGTGATTGCACAATGCATCATCCGGTCAACTGCACGTGTGCGGGATCTCCTGTTTTACTAGCAGGGATGGTGGGCGTTGCTATTGCATTGCCCATTTATAGCGCCCTGGCTGAGGTTTCTCCATACATAGTGCCAGACCAGAGCGCTCACTCAGCAAAGTCCGATTTTTAGACGGCCATGTGCAAATGGGTGGGACAGCCAGACCACTTTTAGAAAACCTGTAATGAAACTCACAACAGATTTTCGGAAACGTTTGATGAGGTTTGAAATGCCATTTATTGTTATTTGATTATTTCATTCGTAGTTCAGCAACTAGATGTCAGTATTTGGTGTTTGCATCAATTTTAAGTCAGATTGTATGTGCATTGGAAGTGTTCTGTCCAAGGAAAGTAGTTACAATGCTTCAAAAACAAATGTGAAAAGGTCAAAATATGGGAGAAATAATTCAGTGAACAAATGAAACTGCTTATTTTGATCTGTGCTTATTAAAATATATTAAACCAATTTACAATTTTTTTTATTCTATGTTTTTACTGTGGCTATGTGATTATTATTAAAAAAAAAAAAAAAAAGTTTGTATATTTTATTTTATAGTTTGACCAAAGTAACCTTTGAAATGGCAAGTCAGAGGAATACACTAAACATCCTTTAAAACACTGAAAACTAATATTGTCAATATGTTTTGTTAATAAATTATATGTAATTTAAATAAATACATACATTTCATTCGCTGAAGCATGTATTACACAAACTAACATTACTGAAAAAGTAATTCACACTAGGGTTGGGCCGATAGACGATGCCATCGTCCATCGCCGATGGCCGATAGACATCACGATGCTGAGCCGGCATCGCGATCCATCGCCCCGCCCCCGTCACAAACCCGCTCGTGAAAAATACACACTCAGGCCCCATTTACACTAATACAGCTTACTTTTAAAATGGCATTTTAGAACAAAAATGACCCACGTCCACGCTGGTGTTTCATCTAGCATTTCAGCATAACAGCCCTCCGTCCACTGAAAACCCACATCACGTGACCACACACACACAGACACACACACACACACTGTCATGAGCTCGTCTGAGCTGCAGAGAACAGTGTACGTCGGACAGTTTATCAAGGATGATAGTGGATCGCGTCTCACTGTAGTTGTTAAACGTGATATTTAATTAATCTTGTCTCTATCCAGGGCTTAATTTGTGCCGGAACACGCCGGATCCGGCACCTCATTTTACCGATCTCCCTCCTCAACCGCTCTCCTCCCCTGTCCACTGTTCATTTTCACTTTGTTCCGCGACTCTCCAACCCTCTTCACTTTCATCCGCGACACCTCAGCGCCGCTCACTTTTGTCCGCGAGCAACCCCCGCGCCGCTCACTTTCGTCCGCGACACCCCTCCGCCATCCACCGCACCAATCAAATGACTGACACGGATCACTCTGCCTACTCATGCCAGAGTCCCGCGGAAAAAGAGATTGACAGGTGGTAATTTGTGTGTAACTTATCTTTATTTATTTATGATTTGGTTATGGGTAAAACAAAGACCAGGTAGTTGAAACGGTAGGCTACAAATAACTAATTCGTTATGATTTAATTAATTATTCATAAATAATTTATTAACCTCCGCCTATGAAGACGATGCCATCGTCCATCGCGATGTTTCACATTAGACATCGTACGATGCTAAATTGGTCAACATCGCCCAACCCTAGTTCACACCGAGTATGTATGTATGTATGTTTGTATGCATGTATGTACAGTTGAAGTCAGAATTATTAGCCCCCCTCTTTATTTTTATTTTTTTATGTTTAATGGAGACAAGATTTTAAAACATTTCTAAACATAATAGTTTTAATAACTCATTTCTAATAACTGATTTATTTTATCTTTGCCATGATGACAGTAAATAATATTTGATTAGATATTCTTCAAGACACTTCTATACAGCTTAAAGTGACATTTAAAGGCTTAACTAGGTTAATTAGGTTAACTAGGCAGGTTAGGGTAATTAGGCAAGTTATTGTATAATGATGGTTTGTTCTGTAGACTATCGAAAAAATATATAGATTAAAGGGGCTAATAATATTGACCTTAATGTTTTTTTAAATTATTTTTTATTCTAGCCAAAATAAAATAAGACTTTCTCTAGAAGAAAAAAATATTATCAGACATACTGTGAAAATTTCCTTGCTCTGTTAAACATAATTTGGGAAATATTTAAAAAAGAAATTCAAGGGGGGAGGGGGTGGGGGGCTAAAAATTCTGACTTCAACTGTATATGTTGATACATGTAAACCTACTGGCTTGAATTGCACTCAAAGAAATCGTTTTGGATCGATTGTGTTGTTTTTGTAGAGCATTGCATCTGCGTAAAATATAATAAACTAATTTAAATCATGGATGAATACAATAGCTCAAATATACTAATGATGTAAACGGTGCTTTATGGTTTTCTGGGGACTTTAACAGTATTTGGGTACAGAATAATCAGATATAAAATAATAATAATATTCATTCATTCATTCATTTTCTTGTCGGCTTTGTCCCTTGCGGGGTCGCCACAGCGGAATGAACCGCCAACTTATCCAGCACGATTTTACGCAGCGGATGCCCTTCCAGCCGCAACCCATCTCTGGGAACTTCCACACACACATTCACACTCATACACTATGGACAATTTAGCCTACCCAATTCACCTGTACTGCATGTCTTTGGACTGTGGGGGAAACCGGAGCACCCGGAGGAAACCCACGCAAACCCAGGGAGAACATGCAAACTCCACACAGAAACGCCAACTGACCCAGCCCAGCCGAGGTTCGAACCTGCGACCCAGCGACGTTCTTGCTGTGAGGCAACAGCACTACCTACTGCGCCACTGGGTTGCCCACATAATAATAATATTTTTTTTTACAATTTTTATTTAATTATTAATATGACAAAGAATATATAGTGTGTTTATTTTTTATTATTTCCTTTCTGTACCTGAAAACTGCCCCAGAAATCCATAAAGCACTGTTTATTTTATTTATTAAATTATTAGTTTATTAAATTTGCCAATTTTTGCTCTATTCTATTTATAAATGCTTGTAATTTATTTTATTTTATCAAAATTGCACTCCCATACAAAAACCCCAATCAGTATTAAACGATGATTATCAATTTTATTATGAATGTTGTTTTCTATAAATGCATAAGCTATATTTATATGTATTTATTTCCAATATTGAGCAGCTCTAATTGCAATTCATAATCTAAAATCAGCTTGTTGGATTACTAATATTAGAGAAAAAAAAAAGCAAAGTATAGCCTTACAGGTAACAAGTCAAATAATGCTTTGTCTTGGATGATTTAATTGATCCCTTTCTATTTCAGCTGCTGAAAATCTTGAATAAGCTTGAAGTATTGGACATTACACTTGAAGTTCTTGCTGTAAGTGTTCTCTATTGTATTTATTATTAAAAATGTGCTCTTTAAAAAAATCTGTTACTCTTGCAAACCTTTAGTACGCATGCTTTGTTTTTAGGAAACTGGAATCGGAAAAGTTGTCAACTCCTTCCGGAAGCACGTTGAAGCAGGAAAGGTGGCGAAAGTATTGGTTAACCGCTGGAAAGCACTTGTTCCAAAAGGCTCATTAAGGTATCATCTGCTAGTTCCAATGCACAATTTACCTCTTTATTATATTGAGTTTGTGATGCATGTCATTTAACACAGTTTTACATTTATATTCATTGCAGTTTGAGTGAAGGAAACCCTGAAGACTGCCAAACCCAAAATGAAAAGCTGAATAAACAAGAAAATGAAAGCTGTAGAAAGGAGATCAACCGCATTTCGGAAAGCAGCAATTCCAGAAAGAAGCCAAAAATGGAGAATTCAAGTGCTGAAAAGAAATTATCACCGATTGTTGACATTAAATGCAAAACGAAGTCCAGTAAATATAAAATCGTCTTGAATGGGGAAGATAATGACAATGAGGAGCCAAAAAAAGATTCAAGTTTGAATCAGGGCTCACGGACTCACAGATCAGACCATAGCAAGGAAAGGAAGCATGAAAGCAAAAAAACTGAGACCGTTTCTGGTGCAAGAAAAAAACTGAAGAGTGTGAAACTTGAGAAATCTTTGAAAGTAGCTGGAGATGCTTGCAAGAAAGAAAAGAGGAAGGCCAGAGATAAACCCACAGCTCTGGAGATTGACGGAAAGGCTGAGGATTTCTGTGAAAATCCCTCCATGTCTTTTGAAGCATATTTAAGTTACGACCTGGAGCCTCCCAAACGCAAGAAAAGCTTCAATGTCTCCAAGAATTCAAAGAGAATTAAAACCGCACACAAAGAAAGCTCGAGTGTGTCTCTTGTGAAGATGAGCAAAGCTGCGATTGAAGAGCCAATAACAGCGGTGCTACAAAAACAAGTGGGTTTTTTTATATACGTATACATATACAAGTATATACATAAGTATATTCAAAATTTACAGTAGTCATCATTTGAAGTGAATCAAAAAGTTTTTTAAAATTGCCCTAAGACTAGGGATGGCTGACGCGAAACTGACTTTTCACACAGTGTCAAGATTCCGAAGCACAAGTGTTTCGAAACATTGTACCACAGCATGATCCTAAACACCCAATTCATGTGACAAAAGTGATTCGAAATACCCAGTTCACGTGACGAAATTGATTCCAAGCACCCAGTTTACATGACGAAAGCGATTCGAAACACCCATTTCACATGATAAAATTGATTCTAAGCACCCAGCTCACATGACAAAAGGGATTCGAAACACCCATTTCACATGATAAAATTGATTCTAAGCACCCAGCTCACATGACGAAAGCGATTCGAAACACCCAGCTCAAGTGACTAAATTTATTCGAAACACCCAGCTCAAGTGACTAAATTTATTCGAAACGCCCAGTTCACATGACGAAATTGATTCGAAACACCCAGTTCACGTGACGAAATTGATTCGAAACACCCAGTTCACGTGACGAAATTGATTCGAAACACCCAGTTCACGTGACGAAATTGATTCGAAACACCCAGTTCACGTGACGAAATTGATTCGAAACACCCAGTTCACGTGACGAAATTGATTCGAAGCACCCAGTTCACGTGACGAAAGTCATTCGAAACACCCAGTTCACGTGACTAAATTGATTCGAAACACCCAGTTCAAGTGACGAAATTGATTCGAAACACCCAGTTCAAGTGACGAAATTGATTCGAAACACCCAGTTCAAGTGACGAAATTGATTCGAAACACCCAGTTCACGTGACGAAATTGATTCGAAACACCCAGTTCTTGTGACTAAATTGATTCGAAACACCCAGTTCACGTGACGAAAGTGATTCGAAACACCCAGTTCACGTGACGAAAGTGATTCGAAACACCCAGTTCACATAACGAAGTTGATTCGAAGCACCCAGATCACGTGGCGAAAATGATTCGAAACACCCAGTTCACATAACGAAGTTGATTCGAAGCACCCAGCTCACGTGACGAAATTGATTCGAAACACCCAGTTCACATAACGAAGTTGATTCGAAGCACCCAGTTTACGTGACGAAAGTGATTCGAAACACCCAGTTCACATGACGAAAGTGATTCGAAGCACCCAGTTCACATGACGAAAGTGATTCGAAGCACCCAGTTCACTTGACGAAAGTGATTCGAAACACCCAGTTCACATGACGAAAGTGATTCGAAACACCCAGTTCACATGACGAAAGTGATTCGAAGCACCCAGTTCACATGACGAAAGTGATTCGAAGCACCCAGTTCACACGACGAAAGTGATTCGAAGCACCCAGTTCACTTGACGAAAGTGATTCGAAACACCCAGTTCACGTGACGAAATTGATTCGAAACACCCAGTTCACATAACGAAGTTGATTCGAAACACCCAGCTCACACGACGAAAGTGATTCGAAACACCCAGTTCACACGACGAAATTGATTCTAAGCACCCAGTTCACATGACGAAAGTGATTCGAAGCACCCAGTTCACATGACGAAAGTGATTCGAAGCACCCAGTTCACGTGACGAAAGTGATTCGAAACACCCAGTTCACATAACGAAGTTGATTCGAAGCACCCAGATCACGTGACGAAAGTGATTCGAAACACCCAGTTCACATGACGAAAGTGATTCGAAACACCCAGTTCACATGACGAAAGTGATTCGAAGCACCTAGTTCACATGACGAAAGTGATTTGAAACACCCAGTTCACATAATGAAATTGATTTGAAACACCCAGTTCACATGATAAAAATTGATTCGAAGCTTCCAGCTCACATGATGAAATTGATTCAAAGCACCCAGTTCACATGACTAAATTGATTCAAAGCACCCAGTTCACGTGACGAAATTAATTTGAAACACAGCTCACGTAATGAAAATGATTCGAAGCACCCAGTTCATGTGACTAAATTGATTTGAAATGCACAGCTCACTTGAGGAAATTGGTTCGAAACACCCAGCTCACGTGACGAAAGTGATTCGAAGCTTCCAGCTCACGTTACTAAAGCGATTCGAAATACCAGGTCGTGTGACTAAAGCGGTTCAAAGCATCAGTCATTTCAGAAGCATTTCGAAACCTGGCAAATCGGCGTTTGATTGACAGGGCCAGAAAAAAACTCATGTAGTCTAGTGGACTAACTGCTGCAAATCTTTGGAGTTCGAATCCTGACTTGTACAAATACTGACAGATGGCGCTCTGTGGCGCGGCAGAAATATGAACAGTGTCCTGAGTCGTGGCTGGGCGCCGTGGACAGCCGCCGACATGCGGCGCCTGTGTGTACCCTAATAGAAACCTATGTTTAGAATTCTGAAATGCGTGGCGCGGCTCTAAGCGGCGCTTCTGGTGTGCGACCTGCTTTTACAGGTTTTAAAAAGTTTTTTTGTGTGGCTTTATCTGCAGGTTCCTGAGCAGTCAGTGATGGACTTGCTGAATGTTCCTTTACCAATGAGTTTTCCTGAATGCGAGGATGTTTCTCAGTATCAGTACTTCAGTGAAAAGAATGGTGAGTTCTCCTTTTTCTTTCCTAATCTTGCAATGCTTGAGTTATGAAATGATTCTCAGAGTAATGAAATGCAAGGGTGTGTTTGCCCTTCAGATGAAATGTATAAATGAATTCTAATCCAAATGTTGCACATGTTTTTGAGTTTGTTGTTTGATACGTTTGGCATGTGGCTGATTCAAGAATTACGGGTATAACTCAGTGGTTGAATTGGGCATTGCACTCCTGGATCAAAACAATTGCATGCACAGGTTGCCAGATTGACGACACCAACAGGAGCCAGTCTGACCATCAAGCCTAAAGGCTTATGTAAACCGTGTTCTATATAAAAGCAACGGCACGCGATAGAAGGAATATTTTCCATATTAAAAGGATATTTTTGTTCCAACCAACACCTCTGATATATTAGAAACTGCTTCTATTTCTCACAGTTGAATAACAGAAAACTGACAATGATCACCTCAGGTACACCTCATGTGCTTTATTCAGTGTTAAATGCTAATAATGTGAGTCTGAATGCCATTTCTGAAAGCAGCAGCAGATAGTTCACCTCAGATCTTGAAAATAAACTACATTTTAATAATGTTAAAGAGGTTTAATATGTATTCATTAGATTTTATACCTTACCATTTCGTTGGAGTGCAGTGAGTGCACTATTCTGTGCTGTATTTAAATTTCTGTTGTGTTTCGTCTGGTGCAAACAGCCAAATTGCTTATCACTTCAAATCTAGTCCCGTAGCGTGTTGTTAGGACAGTCGGTTACAATGTAACCTGCTCACCTAATGTTTATGCTCGTAGTTTATATTATTTGCTAATTAATAACCATCTCATGTGGAACTCTGAAACTGCGTCTCATTTTGGAGTCTGATACTGTCCACCGGAGGACACATTTTGGTCACAGTCGCACGCTTTGAGAGCCTTCATGACTGAATGAATGAAATGTGCTGTTTTTTATTTAGGCAACCCGGGGTGCTGAAATATGTTTGCCGATATTTAAGAAACAGATATGTTATTTTTCTGCTTTAGAAGAGTCAAAAATGTGCATATAGCACCTTTAAACACTCCCAAGTAAAACTACATAATAGTAATAATAGTGTTTACTAAGGTAGACAGTCGCATGAAACCTCTATTTTCTGTAATTGTAATTTTAGTAATAAACTTTTTTTTTATACCCTGTGTAATTGTTGTTTTATTACTTTATATTTATACTATATATATATATATATATATATATATATATATAGTGCTGGGCCGTTATCGGTGTTAACGTGCTGCGTTAACGCGAGACTCCTATCGCGCGATAAAAAAAATATCGCCGTTAATCTATTCTCAAAGTTAGGTTGGGAGCTGGGTCTATTTTACCCAAGCTGTGATAACTTTCACCTATTAGCGCGGATGGATACCTGACCGGTGAGCCGTCTGCCCTTCTGAATCAAATCAGCAGGCTGCCTGACTCTAACTGCAGGTCGGCAGTTTCATTTTAACTCACGGATATTTCATTCATTCCTTCGTGACAAAGTGGGGTATTAGACGCAAATACGGAGAGAATGTTATGGAATTTAATAACGCATGCTAAATGGTAAGAAAAAAAACTTCCGCATTTCGCGATGTGTGTGTGTGTGTGTGTGTATGTGTGTGTGTGTGTTCAGTCCTTTACTGACAGCCTCGTGTGGATCTTGTCGGAAAATATGGCGAAAGGTCCTAAAGACCGCCGAGTTTACTTCAATAATGCCACTAATATCTGCATACTCCACATCTTAATTCCATTTCTGTTTAGTTCAGTTATGATGACTTTAGATGGATTAAGGTAATATAAAATCGCTGTTTGGAGCTTATGTGGGCCTACAGTTCAACATTGATGTTTAACTGAATAAACCGTAAACGCAAGTACATCTTATTAAACATCATTTATTTTCATCACCAATTATCATAGTAGAACAGTTTCTCAAGCAGTTTGTGATGCATTTTGGAAACAGGAGATGAGCCCCTGGTCTAATGCACCACCTGGCTTGAGAAACCTGTTCTCAAAGACTTATTATTTGGGTAACACACATATTTTGAATGCCTTCGGCAGAATTCAAATGAGCCATTTTAATCTAGATTAATCTAGATTAATTTCGAAATTAATCTAGATTAAAAAAATTAATCTATGCCCACCTATAATATATATATATATATATATATATATATATACTATAATAATTAATATATTTGTTTAATTTAATTTTTTAATTTTTATTTTGAGTTTTTATTCATTTATTTATTTTAAATCCATTTAGATGACAGAAGAGCGACTGAAGTGTGCGAGGAGGAGGAGGAGGCGCCGATGTTCATTGGACAGCGGCTGAAGAATAAGATGCTGGTGTATTCGGGCAGCAAGATGGCGTTCCTGCCCTCCATGATGACTCTGTACCAGCAGTGCATCCGAGCGCTGCAGAACAACATCGACTGTACGTACAGTACAAACACCACAATGATCTTCAGCTTAATAATGTAAGAGTAAAGAAGCCTCATTCAGTGATGGAGGCTGAAACTAAATATATTGCTCTGAAACTAAATATATTAATTGGATAATAAAGAAACAAATCTGACTACTATAAAGCAGTGGTTTCAAACTCAATTACTCGAGGGCCGCAGCTCTGCACAGTTTAGCTCCAATCACCTCCAACTCACACCTGCTTAATAGTCTTTAGTAGTCTCGAACAACTTGATGAGTTGAATCAGCAGTGTTTGATTAGGGTTAGAGCAAAACTGTGCAGAGCTGCGGCCATCCAGGCATCGAGTTATGCTTTAAAGAGAAATGTTTTAAAAGGTTTGAAGCATTGAAAGATCTTATATGAATTTATCAATGTTGTTGACATTTGTATGGTTTATTTATCTGTACAATGCATGATCATTAAGAAACCATTATGATTGTAAATTATATATTGTAAACATAGTACAAGTATAATCGTAGTAAAGCCAATACTGCTGATATGGCATAAATAAGGACCTAAAACCTAGAATTGGTGAAAAGTAAACAAACTTAATTGGCCAGCCAGTTAATCCGGCTTGATGGTACATGTTTTGCAGCTCTCTATGAAATTGGAGGAGTGCCGTTCGAAATTTTGGAGCCAGTACTGGAGCGCTGCACTGCTGAACAGCTCCTGCGCATCGAGGAATGCAATCCTGTAAGACTTGAACCTTTATCTTTCATACTGACACACTGCATGCTGTGGAAGAGATGCATTTACACCACCAGTCTGATGTTTAGACACCCCTATTTTTTAAAAACATTTTTAACACAATTATGGAACATTCTACCTGTGGAAATCAATAAAGATATTATTATTATTATTTGTATTATTATTATTATTATTATTATTATTATTATTATTATTTTTTTTTTTTTTTTATTATTGTTATTTATTATTATTATTATTTTATTTTTTATTTTTTTGGAAATAGGCTCATCATTTTACAGCTCACCAAGAATTAAATCGTTTGAGTTTTAATATATATATATCTATACAGGGCTTGACATTAACTTTTTTGATCACCAGCCACTGTGGCTAGTAGTTTTCCAACATAACTAGCGACTATTTTTTAATTATTATTTATTTAATATAATTATTTATTTTTATTATTATTTATTTATTATTATTTATGTTTTATTATTATTTATTTATTATGATTATTTGTTTTATTATTATTTATTTATTATAATTATTTAATTTTATTATTGTTTTCTTATTATAATTATTTATTTTTATTATTATTTATTTATTATAATTTGTTTTATTATTTATTTCTTATTTTTTATTATTATTTATTTTATTATAATTTATATTTTATTATTATTTATTTATTATAATTTTTTTTATTATTTCTTTATTATAATTTTCTTATTTTTTATTATTATTTCTTTATTATAATTTTATTATTATAATTTAATTTTTTATTTATTATAATTATTTATTTATTTTTATGTATTATGATTTATTATTATTTATTTATTGTTATAATTATATTATTTATCTTTTATTTATTTACTTTTTTTTTTTTTTTATCCATTCAGCCAATCTCCAGGTCTGGCAGGAGCACTTTTAGCTTAGCTTTGCATAAATCATTGAATCGGATTAGACCATTAGCATCTTACTCAAATGGCCAAAGAATTTCAGTAGTTTTCCTATTTAAAACTGAACTCCTGTAGTTAAATCATGTACAAAGACCATCAGAAATTGTAATGTTGCAATTTTCTAGGCTGATATGGCTAGGAGCTATAATTTCATTATGGCGTAATCAAGGTTTTTTGGTGCTTTACCATTGTACAACAGCAAAACTTCTTGATTATTACATCGGAATGAGAGTATAGTATGCTACAGAATACTGTTGTATTAAGTATAGTAAGCTAATAAACTAATAAATCTTCAGTTTACTTTAGTTTTTACTATAGTATTGCATTGTAGTATAATATACCCCATAGTTGCAGAAAACTACAGTATTGGGGCATTTGTTTATATCATAATAGTTGTGTACACCTCATAGTGTGTATGTGATTTTTGATGGAGGTGTACATCGGTGTGACGGATCACCTGTGGGAGAAACACTGCCAGAAGGAGTTCAGAAACGCCCGTTTGGAGGAGTACGAGTCCTGGAGAGAGATGTACCTCCGTCTATTCGAGGAGCGAGAGCGAAAACTCCAGCTGCTCACCAAGAGCATCGTCTCCGCTCACTCCGGCAAACCCAAAGGTCACTCCATACACTCTCATGTCTTTATTCATCTGGATTTTTATATAGTGCTTTTCATCAGTGGCGTGAAGTAACAAATTTCAAATACTCCAATTACTGTAATTGAGTAGGAGTTCTCAGGAATTGAGCTTGAAGTAGTTTTAGGTACATTTCAGTGCTGTATCGGTACTTTTATTTACTTTTACTTTGATTATATTTGTAGTGCCGTATTGGTATTTTATTTACTTTCACTTTCAATACATTTTTAGTGCCGTATTGGTACTTATTTACTTTCACTTAAATACATTTTTAGTGCTGTATCAATACTTTTATTTACATTTTTAGTGCTGTATCGGTATATCGTTTACTTTTACTTTCACAGGAATAGATTTTTAGTGCCGTATCTGCATTTCATTTACTTTTACTTTCACTAGAATATATTTTTTAGTGCTGTATCGGTACTTTTATTTACATTTTAGTGCTGTATTGGTATTTCGTTTACTTTTACTTTCACTTGAATACATTTTTAGTGCTGTATCGGTACTTTTATTTACATTTTTAGTGCCGTATCGGTATTTCGTTTTCTTTTTCTTTCACTTGAACACATTTTAGTGCTGTATCGGTACTTTCGTTTACATTTTAGTGCTGTATTGGTATTTCGTTTACTTTTACTTTCACCTGAATAAATTTTTAATGCTGTATCGGTACTTTTATTTACATTTTTAGTGCCGTATCGGTATTTCATTTACTTTTACTTTCACAAGAATACATTTTCAGTGCTGTATCTGTATTTCTTTTACTTTCACTTAAATACATTTTTAGTGCTGTATCAGTAATTTTATTTACATTTTAGTGCTGTATTGGTATTTCGTTTACACTTATATTCACAAGAATACATTTTTAGTGCTGTATTGGTACTTTTGTTTAGATTTTTAGTGCCGTATCTGTATTTCATTTACTTTTACTTTCACAAAAATACATCTTTAGTGCTGTATTGGTATTTCTTTTACTTTCGCTTGAATATGTTTTTAGTGCTGTATCTGTACTTTTATTTACATTTTTAGTGCCGTATCGGTATTTCGTTTTCTTTTTCTTTCACTTGAATACATTTTAGTGCTGTATCGGTACTTTCGTTTACATTTTAGTGCTGTATAGGTATTTCGTTTACTTTTACTTTCACCTGAATACATTTTTAGTGCTGTATCAGTACTTTTATTTACATTTTTAGTGCCGTATCGGTATTTCGTTTACTTTTACTTTCACAAGAATACATTTTTAGTGCTGTATCGGTATTTCTTTTACTTTTACTTAAATACGTTTTTAGTGCTGTATCAGTACTTTTATTTACATTTTAGTGCTGTATTGGTATTTAGTTTACTTTCACTTTCACTTGAATACATCTTTAGTGCTGTATCGGTATTTCATTTACTTTTACTTTCACTTGAATATGTTTTTAGTGCTGTATCGGTACTTTTATTTACATTTTTTGTGCCGTATCGGTATTTCGTTTTCTTCTTTCATTTGAATACATTTTAGTGCTGTATCGGTACTTTCGTTTACATTTTAGTGCTGTATTGGTATTTCGTTTACTTTCACTTGAATACATTTTTAGTGCTGTATCGATACTTTTATTTATTAATAATTTTTTTATGGTTGGCTAAAGTAGAATAATTAGTCCTAAAATTCTCAAATCGTACGTAGAAAATTTGCATCACGCAGAACAACCTCATCATACAGAAGACACAAAATTGTTACATGCAATCACCAAGATACCAAGTTTATTTTTTCTACTACACAGCGCTTGGGAAATATTTGCTAATTAAGTTCACTATTAATTTAGTCTTAAATCGTATGTAATATGAGTTGTGTTAAAATCACTTCTGCTTAAAGCTCTAGTGTTGATTCCTCCTCCTGTAGATCATCAGATGATGTCTAATTCAGACGGATCCGGAGATAAGTTGTCCGTGTAATCTGCGAGTCTGTTTGTCCAGGGCCAGAGCAGTTGTTTGTTGGAGAGCTGATCCTGAAGACTCATAAATGCAGTTGGTGTGTGTGTGTGATATGGCACTGACCATCTGTCCGCTCACACTATGAATAGATTCAGAGCAACTGTGATTTCGGGGTTAAAGGGACAGTTCACCTAAAAATGAAAACTTACGTGATTCAAAGCTTTTCTGAGTTTAGCAGACTTTGACATCCATAGTAAGAACAAACAAATATTTACTGTCCCCAACATTTTTCAGAACATCTTAATTAGTGTTCAATAGAAGAAAGAAACTCAAACAGGCTTGGAACAGGATGAAGAAATGATGACGATTTTCATTTTTGGGTGAACTGTCCCTTTAAATGGCAGAACACCGAGTGGACTGATATGGTTGAACTCTAATGTCCTCAAACTCTTTTGCATATTCATTAAGCAAAAATATGTTGTGTTCGTTTCATATTTGTCAGTTTAACTGCTGGGGATCGACTCTGGGGGATCTTTTTGGGGATTAAAGTTAGGGTACTTAGGCAACAGTGGTTTGTTCTGTAGAGGATGACAATTCTTGAGGGGGTTAATGATGATAATGACCTTTTTAAATTATTTTTTTTAAATGGAAAACTGCATTTATTTCAGCCAAACTAAAAAGCAATAAAATATTACAGTATATACTGTTTAAAAAGTTCCTTGGTGTGTTAAACATCACTTGGGAAGTAGTTAAAAATAGTTTCACAGACGGGCAAATAATTTTGACTTCTCAAATCCTGAAATCTCAGTAAAGAAAATAAAAAAGAGAGAGCCTTTATGACGCTTTAGGGCTCTATTGTTCATGCGTTCACACTGTGTTTGCTGCTGTTGTGTTTCTCTCGTAGGTCGGCAGGTGAAGATGGCCTTTATTCACTCGGCTGCTAAACCACCCAGAAATGTGAGGATCCAGCAGGAGATCCACGGCACGGCGGGCCCCGTCACGACTCCTCACCCCACAGACAGAGGCGGGTCAGTCCAGTTCACTGCAGCATATTATTACCATCATTATTATCACTGTGGGTGGCACGGTGGCTCAGTGGTTAGCACCTGGGTCAGTGGCTCTGGGTCAGTTGGCATTTCTGTGTGGAGTTTTGTATGTTCTCCCCGTGTTGGCATGGGTTTCCTCTTGGTGCTCCGGTTTCCCCCACAGTCCAAACACGTGCGCTATAGGGGAATTGAATAAACTAAATTGGCCATAGTGTATGAGTGTGTGTGTGTGTGAGAGAGAGAGTGTGTATGGGTGTTTCCCAGTATTGGGTTGCAGTTGGAAGGGCATTCGCTGCATAAAACATATGCTGGAATAGTTGGCGGTTCAGTCCGCTGTAGCGATAGCTGATTAATAAGGGACTAATTTGAATTAAATTGACTAAGTAAATTTGGAAACTGCAATAAAAACTAAATGGGGGAGGGGGGGGGGGGGTATAATTAGCATCATTAGTCTAGTCACATGAACCTTCAGATTTCATTCTACTATGCACAGTGCAGATTACTGAATGTGTGTGTTCTCCTCACAGCAGTGTGAAGCCCAACGAGAACAGAGTAAGATCAGGCTTCGTTGAACCTTCAAAGCCCTGCAGCACCAGCAGCTCCAGCCAGAGTCAAGACCCCCGCAAGATCAAGAGTGAGTCTCTCTCTCTCTCTCTCTCTCTCTCTCTCTCTCTCTCTCTCTCTCTCTCTCTCTCTCTCTCTCTCTCTCTCTCTCTCTCTCTCTCTCTCTCTCTCTCTCTCTCTCTCTCTCTCTCTATACACAGGCTTGTTCCTATATCCCGCTGGAGCCTCTCTTAGACATAATGATATTTCTACTAGACAAACTGTACATGCTACCATACACTCTCAGAAATAAAGGTACGCGAGCTGTCACTGGGGTGG
The DNA here is from genome assembly GCA_903798195.1 of Danio kyathit. Lineage (NCBI taxonomy): Eukaryota > Metazoa > Chordata > Actinopteri > Cypriniformes > Danionidae > Danio > Danio kyathit. Next base: position 2,751,459 of record LR812531.1, on the reverse strand, counting down.
TACCTTTTTCAAAATATACACATTCGTTTGTAAAGGGTCCATATTGGTACCTCAAAAGTATATATTAGTACCTACAAATTTAAGAGGAACACTTTTGTAATTTTAAGGTACTAATATGTACCCTTAAGGTATTACTATGGACCTTTTAGGTACAAATTTGTACCTCTTGAAAAGGTACTACCCCAGTGACAGCTCGCGTACCTTTATTTCTGAGAGTGTAACCTTACCCCTAACAACAATCTGTATTATTTACATTTTCAAAATACTCAAGTCTGTGTGATTTATAAGCATATTTACCTGGAGGGACCTTAAAGGTGCAGTAGGTGATTGTCTTCAGAAACATGTGTTGTTGTGCTGGTTGAAAGTCTCTTCACATTACAATAGTACTGATTAAAGTAAATGATCTAAATGTGTTTATGTATTTTTTATATTCTAGGTGAGGCATAAAACTAAAAAATGTTCGTCCAAATAAAATTTGTCGGGCCGATAATTCCCAATATTCTGAAAAGTAGCCCAAACTGTCTGTCAGCAAATGTAGATTTGTGCATCGCGCGGATCTGCTTGAACAGAGATGCGCAGGTCACGTGGACACGAGTGACAGCGGTCAAATCAAATGCTGAATCAAAACCTGTTTAAAAATCCTGAATCAATATTAGAGTTAGTTTTGCATGCTGGAGGAAGGACGACGCCATGGCTGAAGTGTTTCTGTTAGACAGGTCATATTTATCTTTTAGTCACGCAGAGCTGATGTAGATTGTGTTGTTATGAATGGGTTATATGCACAGAAGTGTTGTTCAGCCACTGAAGTCTTCCAGTGATAGATTGATGTGACTATTTTCAGTTTCATAAGGCCTTTTACAGCATCGATAATGTAGATTTATATTTAGTTTAGCAACAAAACATCAGTAAATAAAAACGTGCTAGATATACTACAGCTTTTCGTTGGAAATTCTAGTATTATTGACCTTATTCTTCAATGCGGAAGTGCGCTCATTTTTGCGATTGTTTTAGAACTTCCGATTCAGTTGCCTATGGGAGAAGTGACTACGAATAATAAACGGCAGAAAACGATCAAACTACTCGCTCTACAAACAAGTGTTTGCATGACTATACATAAAAAGTAGAATAATATAAGAAGAAAATATCAGTTTGCGACATCAGGCAGCATAACGAGCAGTTTTTAACCTCTTAAAATGAATGGAAGTGAATAAGACCGGAAGTCTCGGGCCAAAAAGATTCAAATGGCTGCGCCCGCTCGTACGCGGAGAATAAGGTGAATAAAGTTTTCTAACTGGCGATTGACATGATCTAGTGCAGGGGTGCTCAACCTTATTCCTGGCGATCGACCTTCCTGCAGTTTTCAGTTGCAGCCCTTATCAAACACACCTGCCTGTAATTATCAAGTGCTCCTCACGTTCTAAATAATTAGTTCAGGTGTGTTTGATCAGGGTTGGAGCTGAAATCAGCAGGAAGGTCGATCGCCAGGAACAGGGTTGTGCACCCCTGATCTAGTGGGTCTCTGTAATCTTTAAAGAGCGCATTCGTGATTTTAGGATGCGTGGCTTTGGATGACAGGGGAGGGATTGTATTTGAAAGATTTTATGCTAACCGGTTAGCATTTAGGCCAGTGGTGGGCAAACTTTTTAGACCCGAAGGCCACATCAAGTCTTGCAAACCAAGTGAAGGGCCACATGTCAAATCCTTTAAATAATAACTTTTATTTATAGTGGCAGTATGCATCGAACATGTAATATCGAACAGAAACATGCCACATTAACACAAAACAGATTTAAATAGTTAAGTCAAATTTACAAGTCAAATTAATTTGCGCTGCTATTTATATTTACTTATTAATCATCATAATCCAATAATCCCTTATCAAATATAATAATAATAAAGTAATACTTTTTACAGTGGAGAATAGAAAGGGTATTGTCTAATAGAAAAAATCTTATATTAACACATTAAAAATAATTCTTAAAATTTACTCTTCAGTCAAATTTATAATATTCTAATTTGCACTGTTTTTAGAATATACAGATCATAAAACTTGATGAAACCACCAATCTTTGATAAAAGAACTTTTTTAAAGTGGATGTATGCATGAAAAATATATTCTATGACAAAAATTAACACATTTAACCAGCAATTATTATATAATTTGAGTCAAATTCACAACCTCATTTCATCTCATACTGGTTGCGCTAACTGTACCGCGTGCAATACTGCCATCACATGGCGTTCACTTGTATTGCATCATTAATTTACTAATTCTGAAACCAAACCACTCAGAAGCAGCATATTAAAAACTCCCTCGCGGGCCGGATGAAAGTGTTCAGCAGTTTGCCCACCTCTGATTTAGGCAGATCACCTACTGCACCTTTAATTTTTTGCCGAACGTTGACAAGTCCCCATGAGTTTGTGTGCATTCAGGTTTAAGTGCCCACTGGGATATCAAAAAACAAGTACACACACAGAGGTTTGTTGCAGTATCTTAGTGAGGACATTACACAGACTTCCATTGTTTTTATATCATGTTAATGATACTGTCTATAGCCTAACCCTACCCCTAAATTTAAAAACCCTGTCAGGAATGACTGCGCATCATTAGATGCTAATAAATACATCTTCTAGCTGATTTATAAGCCCTTTTAATTGAGGACCAGTGTAATGGGCCGATTTGATATCTCACTGTCTACACTACCTGAGAAAAGTCTTGTCGCCTATCCAAGTTTTAGGAAAAACAAATAATAAGTTGACTTCTAGTTGATCATTTGGTATCAGAAGTGGCTTATATGAAAGGCAAAGACCTCTAGATTTAGCTTATTTGAGCACAATAAAATATGATCATGTCTTGATTTTGAATGATTTCATTAGGACAGTAAGGTCTGACTCTGCTTAGACTAAAGTCTCGTCACAGAACAGAAATAATGTCCAGTATAGAATATAAAGTCATGCTGCAGTGGAAACAGAATGAATATTGTGTCTGACTCCGTCATGAGCTTGGAGGACTGCATCATACATCTCTGCAATGACTCAAATCACTGATTAATAAAGTCATCTGGAATGGCAAACAAAGCGTTCTTGCAGGACTCCCAGAGTTTATCAAGATCCTTTGGATTCATCTTCAACGCCTCCTCCATCTTACCCCAGACAGGCTCAATAATGTTCATGTCTGGTGACTGGGTTGGCCAATCCTGGAGCACCTTGACCTTCTTTGTTTTCAGGAGCTTTGATGTGGAGGCTGAAGTATGAGAAGGAGCGCTATCCTGCTGAAGAATCGTCCCTCTGCTGTGGTTTGTAATGTAATGGGCAGCACAAATGTCTTGATACCTCAGGCTGTTGATGTTGATCATCCACTCTGCAGATCTCTCGCACGCCCCCATACTGAATGGAACCCCAACCATGATTTTTCCTTCACCAAACTTGACTGATTACTGTGAGAATCTTGGCTCCATGTGGGTTCCAGTAGGTCTTCTGTATTTGTGATGATTGGGATGCAGCTCAACAGATGATTCATCTGACCTTCTGCCACTTTTCCAAATCATCAACAAGTAGTCAAGTTAAATGCAGCCCATTATGCTGCGTGATTCTGCAAACTTGTTTTTTTTAATTATATTTTCACTCTGTGAATTGTCATAACACATGGTTATCCAGGGATCAAAGCATCTTAAAATTGTCATTATTTCTGTAGTCATAAACCGTACATGTATGTAACAGTACAATAGTTTGACCATTTACTGCTGTTTTTGTATAGTCATTTCCCTCATAGGCTAATGAATGGGAAGTCATAAAACAATGGCAACAATGGAGTTTACTTCAGATTAAGGTCAATAGGTGTGTGTTTGATGTGTTGTGTGGTGTTTGTTGACAGGAGTTGCGCCCATGATGGCCAAATCCCTGAAGGCCTTCAGAAAGCAGTTCAGTCGCAGATGAAGATCAATAGTTGGTTGCATTATGATATGAACCTTTATTGTCTAAATGATTTCTAGTGTTTTTTTTTTTTTTTCAATGTTATTTGTGATTCCTCAAGATTCTTACAGGATTGATGAAATATGATCAACTCAGTATTTATTTGCGTGAGCCATAATTGCACTTTGAAATGGACTGTTTCACTGTATTATTGTCTTTCATGACAGACACAAGTTTGAAGTCTGAAATTAAAATCGAAACCACGAAATCGTGTGTGTGTGTGTGTGTGTACATGTGGAGCACAAACTGCTAACAGTGTGAGTTCTAGGCCTACTACATGGTTTAAAACAGTGCTGCAGGGTACTGGGGGTAAAATGCGATCTGCAATATTGAGTGTTACAGTCTTTCGTACTATTTAAATTACTACTTTTTTTGTTTTGCAAAAGTCATTTTTGTTACAGATAATAGATATTTTGAGCTAATTAAATCAAATAAAAAAACTTTCAAGGTGCAAACATTTAGACTCTTAACACTTTATGTGCTGTTGATGATGTTTTCATCCACTCTGGGGTGATTTTGAGTCTTAATTTGGTCACAACTGTCTCTGTGTATCAGCTAGCAGAATGATGTTTTGGTGACACTTTCTAAAGCAGGCCTGAAGTCCGATATGCGTGCTAGCTATGATGTGAAAATGGTCCCGAAGCCTGGCCCTAGGGGCATAAAAAACATCGGACTCAAATGCAGGACTTAATCACACCTCTCTGCGTTATGGATATTGCACATAAAATCCATAAAATTTAGGAACGTTTTTGTTTTGTTCATGCAAAGACAAACAGATAATACATAATTTTGAGCTCATCTCATTTTCGCTCGTTTATCCGGGGCTGGGTTGCGGGGGCAGCAGTCTTGGGAGAGAACCCCAGACTTCCCTCTCCCCAGACACTTCCTCCAGCTCCTCCGGGGGGATAGCAAGACGTTCTCAGGCCAGCCGAGAGACATAGTCTCTTCAGCGCGTCCTGGGTCTTCCCCGAGGCCTCCTCCCAGTGGGACATGCTTGGAACACCTCCCTAGGAAGGCGTCCAGGAGGCATTCAGAACAGATGCCCGAGCCACCTCAGCTTCTCTCGATGTGGAGGAGCAGCGGCTCTACTCTGAGCTACACCCGAGTGTCAGAGCTCCTCACCCTATATAAGGGTGTGCCCTGCCACCCTGTGAAGGAGACTCATTTCAGCCACTTGTATCCGAGATCTTATCCTTTTGGTCATGACCCAAAGCTCATGACCATAGGTGAGAGTAGGAACGTAGATTGAGCGGTAAATCAAGAGCTTTGACTTTCAGCTTAGCTCCTTCTTTACCACAACAGACCGGTACATCAACCGCATTACTGCTGCCGCTGCACCAATCCGCCTGTCAATCTCACGTTTTATCCTTTCCTCACTCGTGAACAAACCCCAAGATACTTGAACTCCTCCACCTGTGGTAAGGACTTTCCTCCAACCTGGAGATGGCAAACCACCTTTTTGTGGTGGAGCTTCATGGCCTCGTTCCTGGAGGTGCTGATTCTGATCCCGGCCGCGTCACACTCTGCAGCAAACCGCCCCAGTGCATGCTGAAGATCCACGTTCGATGAAGCTATTTAAATCAATGAAAGACTGAGGGTGCAAACATTTAGACTTCAAAACACCAAGATTGACTGAAAACATCAGCGGAAACTCTGATTCTTATTGGCTGTTTCATTTTTCCTCTCGTCCAGCATGAGTGTTTATATTCAGCTCTTTTAACAGCACTTACTGAAGAGGCAGGAATAAAGACAGTAAAGGCCTCGTCTAATAAACCTATGCATGCAACACAAATGCTTTACAGTTATTGCACTAGATATTTCATACACTATTATCAGGATAATAACAATACATTTCCCAGTTATTGTGCAGCCCTAGTTTAAACATTTCGACATGCTTAACAAAACGATCTAGAGAAATGAGGATTTTATATGATTAAACATTTATTTTCTATAGCAAAAGTGATTTTTTTTTATTTATTTATTTATTTTTTTAATTTATTTAATTTCATTTAATTTTTGGACTGAATAAATGTGTAATTTCAGGCATTAGGAGTGTATTTAAAATAGGACAAATCTGCTGTTGTTGTTTATTATCATCATCATCATCATCATCATCTGTGGTGTGTTAGCAGATAAACAGACCACTCTTTATCCAAAAGAAGCTAGCCATGTTTAAACTATAATCGGACAAAAGGGAAACGTTGTAACGCTCACAATGTGGTTTGCTACTCTTGCAGTTGTTCTTCTTTGATATTAGCACTGTATTGTTTGTGTATAATATCGGTTTGTCAGTCATCAAGTCTTGTCTAATTCCAAAAGCCACAATTTTCTCTGAAAAGGTTATTTAATATTTTATTTTGACATTTTAATTTGTCTCGTGTGTTATTTTTTTTTTTTAGCAGACCAGATGATAGGAAGAGTTTATTTCCAAAAACGGCTGACTCCATTAGTAAATTTCAGACATGTTTTTGTGTGTATTGTAGTACAAAACCAAAACCGTTTAATGTTAATTAAAAATAGTTTCTTGGTAATTTTTAGAAATAATGCTTTTACGTTTGTGTGTTGGATAAAACCATTACTCTCGATTTCTGGCAAATTCTAAAAGCAGTGGTTGTCTGTTTTATTATTATTATTAGTTTTTCATATTTTTATCTGTCATTAAGGTCATATTAACGAGCCCCTGTAGTTATAATATGCTCCACCATGGGGTCAAGTCGTCGCATTTCACTTCCTTTATAAAATTTTATAAACCAATTTATGAAATAAGCACATAAACCGTACTAGTCGTGTGTGTGTGTGAGAGAGAGAGAGAGAGAGAGGTTGTGCTTCTGCTCTCTTCTGCTGGTGGAGTGTGTGCAGGACACTGATGTTTGTCTCCATCTACTGGATCTGAGCATAAATGTAACTTCAGTTTTTAGGGCCACAAACGAGAGTAAAATACTGCTGATTGCTAAACTAAATGCATAAATCTCTAAGCATATAATCGTAAAGAATGTAGTTACATTAAAACAATAGATTTGAAAAAAAAATTATATATATATATATATATATATATATATATATATATATATATATATATATATATATATATATATATATATATATATATATATAAATAAATTGTTTATTTAAAAACAATGTCAAGCATGTTTAGATGGCATAAAAAAATCTATTTAAGGGGGAAAAAAATTTCCCTTGACTAAGTTGACTCAAATTAAAATGAAGGCAGATTGCTGCAGTTTTTTTTTTTTTTTTTTTTTGACTTGACTCAACTTTTAACCCAGTTATTTTAGTTGACTCGATTTAAGTTAGCATTTTTACAATGTAAGATATTACGATTTCAATTTTAAATCGAGTCAGTGTTTTTTTTTTTAAGTGTTGAAATGTTTAATTTGTCATTCAAATCAACCATCATTACCCATCTGGAAGATGTTTTTTGGTAACACTTTATTTTGATGGTCCATTTGAGTATTAGTAGACTGTCTGCTTAATATCTGTTGATACTGACATTTAACAGTCCTTCAACAGACCTTCAACTGACTATAAGAAACTTTGCAAGTACATGTCAACTTACACTAACCCCAACCTAACAGTCTACTTATAATCTAATGAGAATTAATTGACATGTAGATGCAATGTAACTTATATTCAACAAACGGACCATCGAAATAAAGTTTGCCCTGCGAATACTTGTAATCAGATTAGTTCCTTTTTTCTAGATTGTTTACATATTTACACAATAACAGTAAATTGTTTGCCATTATTCTCTTAATTTTTCTTTTTGTTTTATGATTTTTCAGCGGAGATCATCCGTAATTGGTATAAAGTTTTCATTTAGTGGCTAATTCCTGATTAATTGTGATCTCATTTGTACTTTTTAGAGCGATTTGCTCATCCACCAATGGCTGTTTAGGGTGGGGTTTTAGGCAGTGGCGGCTGGTCAATAGAGGGCGCTGCCCCCTTCAAGTTAGACCCCTTTAATATGTTAATGTTTATTATCACAAATATTAACAAAATAAATTGATTTAAATATAACATTCTAACATTTATTGTAGTCATAATAACATTTATTGAAAAAAAATGTATGAACAATATTTTTTCATATGTGTGCGGGGCGCCGGACTAATGAGTGTCTGTAGGTACACTTTTGCAATGCACGTGATATGACAATAAGCTCTAATTGGCCTGTTTTAAATTGTCTTTGGGGCGCAGCGCTCTGCGTCCCGAACCCTCCCATTTTTGTTGTTAGAACGAATCATATTTGTTTTTATATGATTGGCCTTATGTGATTGGACCATTCTCACCAAAGAGCTTAGAATGCAATTTCTCGAGATGAAGGAAAATTCTGTTGTATCTTTGCAAAGATATCCCTTCACAAGGCGTTTGGATGAAGAAAAAAAGAATCAAGGAGCTTGGACCAGATCGACCTTCCTTGCAAATTCACCAGTAGTCAAGTGATGGCGAGCGCGCATACACTCGGGGCTTTTCCAGCACTTGTTATGACAAACGGAGTTGGCTGGCAGGTTGTGATGTAAGTCATGCCTTTTACTATTTCTGTGTTTGCTGTTTCAAACAGCATGACGCAAGAGAGGCTGAATGCATTGGCCATGCTGTCAATAGAGAAGAGACTGGTGACTGAGATGACTGACTTTAACCAAAAGGTTATTGAGAAATTTTCAAGCCAGAAAGAAAGGAGAGCAAAATTTATTTTCAAGTAGTGCTACTGGCCAGTGATTAGGCAACATGTGTGTGTGTGTGTGTGTACTGATTATCTTGATTACTTCATTACTGATAATAAACCCAAATTAAATTGAACTGATTTGTGATGCATTTATCGTATGCTTTAGTCATAAAAACACACACACACACACATTTTTTAACACCAGCCGCCACTGGTTTTGGGTAATGCCTCTTTTTAAAACGTATATTTTTCTAAATGTTTTTAAGTTTTCTGACAATGTGAAATAATTATTATTGGTTTATTATATGATGCGTTTTTTTTTATCTGATGTCGCTGTGAATTTAAACTTCTTTTTTTTTTAACGTTGCACAAATTAATTTGAACTCTGTGTTTAAAATCATATGTAATTTAGTTTTATTCAGTGTTATTATCAAAAACACTGACAGGGAGGTACAGTGGCGCCTGCAGGCGTACGGCTGTACGCACTGTGCGTACCTATCATGAGAGCAGGCTCGGCGCCTTTCATTTAGGCTATTTATTCACTTATTTATTACTTTGCATTACTACTGACTTAATGCAGTAATATACTTTTTATAGTAATAATAATATGCAGTTTCACTATTACTGATTTATCAATGATACCGTTTATTAACGCAGAAGGATCATGGCTTCAGCTCCAAATGAGTGGATTAAATTATATTTTATTCTCCTTATTTCTTTCCGTTTTAATTAACATAATATAAATGTTTAAAGTTTTAGGTAAAGACGTCAAACTATGCCCACACATCAAAGCTAACTCACTATTCATATAACAGTCAAACCAGCATAACAGAGTCATCACGCTTCATTACCCAACCAATATCAGTGTTAAGAAAAAGTTAAATGTTACAATCTAATGTCATTTAAAAAAAATAGTAGCTAAATGTGCTACTTAGTTACATTTTAAGGCATAGGCTAGTGTAGCAAAACAGAGTGTGAGAGGTTGATCCGCGGCAAATCCACTCACTCACTCACTCACACTATGTAGCCGACCTGTTTCATTTATATCTCTGTAAACTTTACTTCGCAGGCTGATCATCTTTAAACTCAAAAGTCCTTACTTCTGCTGCATAATGGGATGCTTCTTTTCACAACTGTTAATGTGTGGTTTAACGATTTGAAAATGAAAGCAAACCATTAAAAGGGTTCTGCGTTTTGTAAATGTTATAGCTTTTAATAATATTAATAATAATGAATATAATAAATTGTGATATTTATTATAGCGCGGACTGTGCAGTGTCCACTGTCCAACTAAATGTTTTTATTAGGCTATTAATCCCGAACTGAAAAACTAATGTGAAAATGACAGGCGGTTGCGTCTTTGCTAAAATTAATTTAACGGCAGATATCTTTAGCGTTTTTTTTTTTCCTTTAGAGCTCAAGAAAATTGTATTTAAAGAGTTAGTTAACCAAAACATGACTTGAACTAGGCTGCTCGCCTTCATGTCACGCACTTGTCTTTTTTTTTTAGTTTTCTGAGTGATCCAGTCCAGTGAGTTTAGAGTGCGCCTCCGCCGCCGCGTGCGCGTTTTAAAGGCTATTTACAGGCGCACCCTGACAATACAGTTCATGTTTTGGCACTGAAGCATATAGCGGACTGGTTTTGAACTTGAAGCACTTCACCTCAAATGTTATTCGTTCTTCTATCTTATCTAGTAGATAACTGACCAACAAAAATATTTAAACTAAGAGACAAACTATTCGAAATTCGTTTTAAAAGTATATATTTTCCAGGAAAAATATACAAATTATATTTTTGGTTGAGCCCATCTTCTAACTGTGTGGTTGGATGATTTTCGGTCAGTGGAAAGTAAGGATTTAATCATAGGTCATAATTTTAAAGATTGCGTCTTGAGCGTCTGATTTTCCTTGGTGCTGATGTGCTTTTATTACATTTAGGTTTTAAAGAAATATTAATATTAAAAAGAAAACAAATTATGTCGTAACGAATGCCCTTAACTAATGTAGCCTTTGGTAATAAACACATCAGTGTTTCTTGAGATGATTGGGGGGAAGGGGGCGGGGCGGTGCTGAATTTGTGCGTACCTTGGAATAAAATCCTGCAGGCGCCCCTGGGGAGGTATACTGTACAGTATTCTTTCTTTCTTTCTCTTTCTTTTATTTCAAAAAAAGTTGGGACAGGAGCAGTTTAGGGCTATAACCAGGTAAATTGCTGGAATGATGTGATCTGAAACAGGTGATGTCAATAGATGATTGTAATTATGATTTGGTACAAAAGCAGCATCCAAGAAAGGTCCTTTAGGAGCAAACATGGGCCGAGGATCGCCAGTTTGCCAACAAATACGCGAGAAAATTATTGAAATGTTTAAAAAAAAGAGGAAGACATTTGGATATTTCACCTTCAACGTTGCAGAACATCGTTGAAAGATTCAAATCTGGATGAATTTCAGTGTGTAAAGGATGAGGGCGCAAGCCTAAGCTGAACTTCCATGATCTCTGTTCCCTCAGGCAGCACTGCATAATGAATCCTCATTCATCTATTAGTGATATCACCACATGGGCTCAGGACTACTGCAGCAAACCTTTGTCAAGTACCACAATACGTAGTTACATCCACAAATACCAGTGAAAACTGTACTGTGCCAAAAGAAAGCCCTATGTTAACAGTGTCCAGAAGCACTATCGACTTCTCTGGGCTCGGAGGCGTCTGGGATGGACCATCACACAGTGGAAATGTGTACTATGGTCAGATGAATCAGTATTTCAGGCATTTTTTAGGGGGGAGAAATAGAGGCCGTGTGCTCCGGACCAAAGAAGAAAAGGATCATCCAGAGTGTTACCAGCAACAAGTCCAAAAGCCAGGGTCTGTCATGGTATGGGGTTGTGTCAGTGCCCTTGGCAAAGGTAACTTGCACTTCTGTGATGCAATATTAATGCTGAAAAGTACAGAGCTTTTGGAGCACAATATGCTGCTGCCTATTTCAGGAAAGTCCTGGCTGAAGAGGATACAGGTACTTGACTGGCCTGTCTGCAGTCCTGACCTGTCTCCGATAGAGAATGTGTGGTGCCTGACAATGAAGACCCCGTACTGTTGTCCACCTGAAGACTTGTTTGCAAGAAGAATGGGACAAAAAAAATTACACCTGAAACACTTCATCACTTGGTGTCTTCAGTCCCTATACGCGTATTTTAAGTGTTGTGAAAGTGTTAAATGTGGTGCAAGAACCAAAATTTGAATACAATAAATATCATGAGGAACACATTCATTAGTATTTGTTGTATTGTCTGCAATGCAATGCAAGTCAAAGTAAATTTGGAAATCACTTCTTTATTTACGATTTCCATACTGTGCCAACTTTTTCTGATTTGGGGTTATAGTTTACAAAATAAAAGAAATCAAATCTGGATTTTAATACATTATAAAATATAATAGTAAAATCCCTATTTGTCATTTGAAAGTAATGTTATTGCACCTTATTTAATCAAGCGAGATATTAACGTTTTACTAAAAGCCACACTTAATGAATCCAGAAAATACATTTTCTAATTAATTTTTAATTGGATTTATTTTCTATTTTTTTTTTAAAAAAGTAATCTCTTAACATTTTCAGTTGCTGCATATACACTAAAACAAAACAAAATGCTGGGTTGTTTTAACCCACCATTGGGTCAAATATTGACAAATCCAACAGTTGGGTTGAAAAGTATCATTTAAATTTAATAATAAAAAGATTTAATCCAACATTGGATTTGTCCGTATTTGACCCAACATTGAGTTACAACAACCAATCATTTTTAAGTTTAAATATAAACAACAACAATACTGTATTACTTAATATTTTTCTTTTATTAAAGGAAATGTGAAGAAATAAACATCACACAGCTGAAAATCTAAGATCTTTTAAATAAACAACAACAACAACAACAAAAAACAATCGCCTCACAGCAAAAGTCGCTGGTTCGAGTCCCAGCTGGGTCAGCATTTCTGTAGGGGAATTAATTAACTAAATTGTCCGTAGTGTATGAGTGTGTGTGTGTAAATGCGAGGGTGTATAGGTGTTTCCCAGTGATGAGTTGTGGCTGGAGGGGCATTCACTGCGTAAAACATATGCTGGATAAGTTGGCGGTTCATTCCACTGTGGCAACCCCTGATTAATAAAGGAACTAAGCCGAAAACAAAATGAATGAATGAAAAAAAAACAATAAAAGTAATGTAATTTAATAAATATTACTGTAAAATATGTTCTTCCCAGAGATGGGTTGCGGCTGGAAGGGCATCCGCTGCGTAAAATCGTGCTGGATAAGTTGGCGGTTCATTCCGCTGTGGCGACCCCAGATTAATAAAGGGACTAAGCCGACAAGAAAATGAATGAATGAATAAAATATGTTCAATCTTTTATTTACATTGCTTTTAATTATCAGTAGGCTATATATTATCTATAGCCTATTATACCTATAATATTAAAGGTATTATATTTCTGTGTTATATATATGATAGATAGATAGATAGATAGATAGATAGATAGATAGATAGATAGATAGATGCTGAATGGCTTGTGTGAATCCACAGGTGTGTATTTGATAATGAACGAGCGCGTATTTTTGTACTAGTGTAGTGTGTGTGTGTGTGTGTGTTTGTATTGTATGCATGAGTGTGTGTCTGTGTTATTGTTTACGCGCGGGCGCAGGAGGGGCAGAAAAAAGGGAGGAGCCGTTGGGATTCGTGACGTCAGCCTGGAATGAGGGAGTGAATGTTCCGGGTCAGAAACTGGACTAGGAGGAAATAAACTCCGGGATGCGAAAAACACGAAACGAGCGCAACAGAAACAGACATGTAAGCGCTTAAGAGGGAAACACTTCTCAGCCTGGCGATGAAGATGCTGCGGGATAGGTGAACATTAAAAAAAGAAGCGGAAAGAAAAAACTCCCAGGATCAAATCAGAAGTGGAGCGCGACGGTTTTTATTCCATGTTTCTGCGCGCGGTCGGTTTGCGGTGGACATCTCGAGATTGTACCCGACACTAGTTGCTTTTTTGGGGATTGCTTTCGCTTTTGTTTTTTTGTAGTTTTGATTGCTGTGGTAACTTTTCCAGCGGTCCGGATTTGTCGCCGTCCCGTGATGTTTCACTGTATCCCCCTGTGGCGGTGCAACCGTCACATCGAGGCGATCGATAAGCGCCACTGCTCGCTGCTTTTCGTCCCGGATGAGATTTACCGATACCGAGGCAGTCTGGAAGAGCTTTTACTGGACGCCAACCAGCTCCGAGACCTGCCCAAGGTAAGAGACGCCACCTCGTACCCTGGACGAGTGTTACTAGAAAAAGTCTCTTCTCCAACGGATGAATGAGAGGCATTTATGGGCCGTGTCTCAAACCTCATACGCGGTCTGCTTATGTACAGCTGACCGAGGTAAAGTACCTCCGTGAAGTTGGTTTTATATTCGCACATTCGTTCAGTGGCAACTTGTGCCATGCTCCCTATATTGCTTACCATGGGACACTCATTAGCTGCTAATATGATTTCCCTGTTTAGAATTGGCAAAGTATACCTTTCTGAAAAATGAAAGAATAAGGACAAAGTTATAATGTGTGAATATAAAACCAATTTTACCTCAATGTTGAGGTAAAGTTGTTTTTATATTAGCACATTCGTTAAATGACAACTTGTGACATTCTCCCTATAAATGTTCACCATGGTACTTCGAATATTCGGATTTCCCTATTAAGGATTTGCAAAGAATATTGAAATGATATTATTAAGTGCAGTCATAATGTGTGAATACAAAACCAACTTTACCTCAATCAAACAAACACAGATTGAGGTAAAGTTGGTTTTTTTACGCACATTCGTTCACAACTTGTGAGATGCTCCCTATATTGTTTACCATACTTTAAATATTATATCTGAAATCATGTATGACTTCAGAACAACATTAGCACTAATTGAACTATTGAATTAAACTATTTATTTACTCAAATATTTATTTATTATGTATTTAAAGACTGTGAACAATGTTTTACTCTCATAGTCATTGGCTCTTAATGTGATTTTACTATTTAGAATTGTCAAAAATACTTTTGTGAAATGATATTATTAAGGAGAAAGTCTAAATGTGTGAATATAAAACCAACTTTACACCACTGAGGTAAAGTTTTTTTTATATTCGCACATTCGTTCAGTGACAACTTGTGCCATGCTCCCTATATTGTTTACATTGGTACTTTGAATATTGGGTCTGAAATGGCATGTAAGAATGACTTTAGCACTAACATTATTTAACTGACTCTCAACAATGTTATACTTTGACAGTCATTGGCTGCTAATATGATTTCCCTGTTTAGAATTGTCAAACTATACCTTTCTAAAAAATTCAATTATTAAGGACGAATATGCTGAGGTAAAGTTGGTTTTGTTTCAATCGATTAAATAGTGCTAATGTTGTTTTGAAGTCATACTTGCATGTGACTTTAGACCGAATATTCAAAGTAGAGTTTCACAATTGTCACTGTGCAAAAATGAACGAATGTGAGAATATATAAGCAACTTCTACCTCAATCTGTGTGTGTGTTTGATGTGCATTGAGGTAAAGCTGGTTTAATATTCACACATTAATTCATGTTTGGACAATGAAAACTTGTATTCACTGTATTGTTTACCATGATACTTTGAATATTGGGTTTTAAATGGCATTCAAGTATGACTTCAAAACAACATTATTAGCACTTTAACTGACTGTGAGCAGTGTTGTACTTTGATAGTCATTGGCTGCTAATATGATTTCCCTGTTTAAAATTGGCAAAGGATACTTTAATGAAATTATATTAAGGAGAATGTCCAAATGTGCGGATATAAAACCAAGTTTACCTCAATTTTATATACTCTGTGTTGGGCAGGCGAGTAAATTGAGAGTCCTTCAGTAGTTTTGGCCATCATACGCACATGCCGAGTCAGCAGTAGTTTTGAGCATCAGCATTTCCGCTTTTCCAGTCTGCAGCAGTTTTAAACAACCTGGGTCTGTTCCAAATCAACAGCAATTCTGGGCCTCAGTAGCTGACTTGGGAGCCATTCAGCACTTTCAGGTGTCATAACTATACTCTGCAAACTTCTATATTCGGTAGGCCATAGTCTTTTGTTAATTTTGGGTGTCATATAATTTTTTGACAACACCGGTGCTACAGATAAAGGTAAGGACAGGCATGTTAAGATTTGCCAACAGGTGTGTGAGAATTTAGCAGGACTTTTAGACAAACTTGGTATCTAAATCAGCAGCAGTTTGGAGGTGAAGTCTAGATGGGATACAGCTGTGGATACATCAATATTTTTGTGACGCTGTAGAACAATAACTAATATATTTACATTATTGTGATGTTAGGGTCTGGGATAGACGTTAAAAAATACAGTTTAATGGGTAATTTAATAAATCATGTGAATAATACTTTGCCTACTGTTTTGACATTACAGTAATGGTTGAGTTTAGGGTTGGGGTAGACCTAAATAAAATACAATTATTTGATAATTTAATAAATAATATAAATTATTCTTGTTAACTTCCGGCTGCAGCTGTATCCCTTTTAGCAACAATCCATTTTGAGCCTCAGTAGAGGAGTTATTCAGCATTTCCAGGCGTCATAAATGTATTCAGAGCAGTTTTGGGCATCACTTTGATAGTCTTTTATTAATCTTGAGTGTCATATACATAATTTCTTGACCACACCGGTGCCACAAATAAAGGTAATGATGGGTATATCAAGAGTTTGCAACAGGTGTGTAAGAATTCAGCAAGACTTTTGAACAAACTTGGTATGTTCCAAATCAGCTGCAGTTTTAAGCCTCAGTAGATGAGTTATTCAGCATTTTTAGGCGTCATAAATGTATTCAGAGCAGTTTTGGGCATCACTTTGGTAGTCTTTTATTAATTTTGGGTGTCATATATAATTTTTTGCCAACACAGGTGCCATAGATAAAGATAAGGACAGGTATATTAAGATTTTGCAAGCGGTGTGTGAGAATTCAGAAGGACAAACTTGGTATGTTCCAAATCAGCTGCAGTTTTGAGCCTCAGTAGAGGAGTTCTTCATCATTTTCAGGTGTCATAAATGTATTCAGAGCAGTTTTGGGCATCACTTTGATAGTCTTTTATTAATCTTGAGTGTCATATACATAATTTCTTGACCACACCGGTGCCACAAATAAAGGTAATGATGGGTATATTAAGAGTTTGCAACAGGTGTGTGAGAATTCAGCAAGACTTTTGGACAAACTTGGTATGTTCCAAATCAGCTGCAGTTTTAAGCCTCAGTAGGTGAGTTATTCAGCATTATCAGGTCTCATAATTGTATTCAGAGCAGTTTTGGGCATCAGAGGTGCACTTTGGGAGTAATTTTCCAGGATCAGTCCAGTGGTTCTTGAGATTTAAAAACACCAAACAGAAGCAAATAATGCCATCACGTGAAACCATCACCAAAACAAATCATTTTAGGCTGCAGATATGTCCCTAAAAAATACTGGAGGGACTGATTTATCAGTTTTGGGTGTCACAGATGTACTCAGAAGTGGCATTGAACATCATTTCTTAGCCTTGGACAAGTTATGTTCAAAATCATCATCATCATCATCATCAGCAGCAGCAGTTTTATAGATGTCCTTTGGGGCCTCATTTGCATGTTTAGTGTATTTTGTGGGGGTATTTAAACGAGGTGTGTTTCTGAACCGCTGCAGTTTTGAGCATCACAAGTCCAGTTTGGACTCTCATCCATGCACTGAGAAACATTCAGATGTCATTCAGCGTTTTCAAGTGTCACAAACATATTCAACAGGAGTTTTGGGCCCTTTTGGAGACATTTATTAATTTTGGCTGTCGTAGATTTCCTACACTGTGTCATTGAACATCATTTTTTAACTGCGACACTTGATTTAATGACAGGCATATTAAGATTTTGCAGCAGGTGTCTGCATAATTCATAATTCAGCAGGACTTTTGGACAATATGTTCCAAATCAGCTGCGGTTTTAGGCATTATAGGTGCCCTTTGCGGCCTCATATAAGCACAGTGGGAATCAGTCAGCATTTTTAGGTGTCATTGATATGCTCAGCAGCACTTTTAAGGATGAGGTGTTTCTAATCTGCTGCAGTTTTGGCATCACAGGTGCAGTTTGCACTCACATTGATGCACTGAGAAAGATTTCATTGAGATGTCATTCAGCATTTTGTAAGGATCATCATCATACATATATTCACAGGCAGTTTTGAGCCTCATTGGTGCACATTAGGCAGGCACTTATTAATTTTAGGCGTCGTAGATACTCGGCTGTGCCATTGAGGATCATACGTGCAGTTACTGGTTTGTTCCGTCAGTAGTGGTGGGAAAAGATTAATCGCATCCAAAATATAAGTTTGTTTTGATATATATGTAAGTGTGTGTATTATGTGTTTGTTAAGTGTATGTGATACACATACATAGAAACAAAACTACAAAACAATTTTGTTACAAAGATATTTAATTGTATATATAATTTCTATCATATACACATATTTTATATCTAAATAACATAATAAGTATACACAGCAGCAAACTTAAATTATGTCAAAGCAAACTTTTATTTTGTATGTGATTATAGTGCTCGGTGACGCAGTTGTCGCTGGTTCGAGCCTCGGCTGGGTCAGTTGGCGTTTCTGTGTGGAGTTTGCATGTTCTCCTTGCAATCGCGTGGGTTTTCTCCGGGTGCTCGGGTTTCCCCCACAGTCCAAAGACATGTGGTACAGGTGAATTGGGTGGGCTAAATTGTCCGTAGTGTATGAGTGTGAATGAGTGTGTATGGATGTTTCCCAGAGATGGGTTATGCCTGGAAGGGCATCCGCTACGTAAAACATGTGCTGGATAAGTTGGTGGTTCATTCCGCTGTGGTGACCCTGGATTAATAAAGGGACTAAGCCGTAAATAAAATGAATGAATGAAAAAAACAATAAAAGTAATGTAATTTAATAAATATTACTATAAAATATATTCAATCTTTTATTTACATTGCTTTTAATTATTAGTAGGCTGTATATTATCTATAGCCTATTATATACCTATAATATTATAGGTATTATATATCTGTTTTATATATATTATAGATACTATGAAAATTAATGAATGAATTATAGTGCTCAGTAGGACGCATCGAAAATCAAAATCGAATTGTAATCGTGATTTGAAACGTTGCGATTAGCTAATTGCAATAGGCTGCAACATGAAATATG
The DNA here is from genome assembly GCA_903798195.1 of Danio kyathit. Lineage (NCBI taxonomy): Eukaryota > Metazoa > Chordata > Actinopteri > Cypriniformes > Danionidae > Danio > Danio kyathit. The sequence continues at coordinate 2,732,564 of LR812531.1, read as the reverse complement.
TATTAATTAAATACCCCCCACCCAGAGCAAGTGCGTGCATAAAACGACAACAAAAATGACAACAAACAAACCAGCCTGATCTCACGAGGAAACGTAAGTATTTTACTTTTTGTCAGTTTAGTGGCTAATTCGTACGAGTTCAGTCGTACAAAAATGTACGATTTTAAAAAGGAGGCGTGGCACCTAACCCCACCGCTAACCCCAACCGTCATTGGGTGATGAGCAAATCGTACTAATTTGTACGAATTAGATCGTACGAATTCATACGAATTAGCCACTAATCAAAAAGTTACGAATTGCCGTGAGATTGCGTTGAACAAACAGGAAAGCGTGCACGAGTGGGATAATGGCGTATGCTGCTTCAGAAGCATTAATAGACGAATTAATATCAAAGAAATACAGGAAATCGGTAATATAGAGTATTTTGGTTTTAAAAGTCACAAAAAAATTAAGTTTGATGTTTTGATAACTTCATGTAGGTATGTGCATCGTAGTGACTGACTGTAATGTACTATAAAATATATAAAAATATAATTTTTCATTTTTCATTTCAAATTGGATGTAGTGTACGAGTATGACTGAGAGAGTTTATGGGTGTTTCCCAGTGTTGGGTTGCGGCTGGAAGGGCATCCACTACGTAAAACATATGCTGGAATAGTTGGCGGTTCATTCCACTGTGGTGACCCCTGATAAATAAGGGACTAAGCCAAAGAAAAAGAAATGAATGAATTTGTCAGAACAACTTAAAACAGTTACCCTGGATTACCTAGTGTTAAGTGCTCAAGTATAATAACTACCTCTGTGGTCTGAACCTAAAGCCTTTCAGCCGTGTGCCTAAATATTAACCCCTACACAAAGCCGTCCCCTTATAATACAGAAAGAGCTCGCTGGATTCTGCCACTGTCATTTTCAGGGCTCCACAAACCCATTGTGCCGAGTTCTAGAGTTCTCTGCACAATACCAGGGCTTGTTTTTCAGCGAGCTACCTCACTAGACAGCACTTTTGGCAGTCATACTGTAGATGCGTTCACAGAGCTCAGTCTACAATGATCCCACAACTGCGATGACTCCAGGTTTGAATATGGATCTATGTTGCCCAAAAATGTGGTCTCTCAATATGCCAACGATGTTCAAAACATTATGCTGACTCAAAAGTATGCCAATAATGCAAGCAATGCTGACTGACTTCCAATGTGGGAGAAAACTGCCGTCAGATCTATTCTGCTTAAAACTATAGCCCTATGATACCCATTAACACTGCCTCATATTATAACAAGTAGTGGTGTAACGGATCACAAATCTGCAGTTCGGATCACACTACGTTTTTTTAGTCACGGATCGGACCATTTTTCGAATCAGCAAAAAAGTGAGGAGACAAATGTCATTTGCTTTCCATTTATATAAAAATGTTCCTGCAAAAACCAGAACTTAGAATCTGTAATGTTAATAAAAATAAAAATCAAGAAAGAACCAGCTGAAAAAAGAAAAGTATTCAATATGAAATATGATCTTTGCTACTGTTGCTGATAATGCAAAATATAGAAATCTAACATCTTGTTGATTCAACAATTCACACAAAAAATTTCATGTTTTATTATACTGTAGGTGTATTATTTTTGAAAACATTCAGTGACATAATTTTGATGGTTGTTTGTCGCCATCTGTTGGTTACTTAATGTAATTGCTTTTATCAGCGTCAAAAATTCACCAGCATCATGTTTCATTAAACGGTGATTTTTTTTTTGGGGGGGGGTGGATGGCGGTGGACTGTCGCAGATGAAAGTGAGCATTGCGGAGGTGTCGCAGACGAAAGTGACGAGGGTTGGGGAGTCGCGGAAGAAAGTAAATGTAATGTAATGTAATGTGTATTTATATAGCGCATTTATTGTGTATGGCCATACACCCAAAGCGCTTCACAATCATGAGGGGAGTCTCTCCACACCACCACCTGTGTGTAGCATCCACTTGGATGATGTGACGGCAGCCACAGGACAACGGCGCCAGTGCGCTCACCACACACCAGCTATTGGTGGAGTGAAGAGACAGTGATAGAGCCAGTTCGGTGGATGGGGATGATTAGGAGGCCATGATGGGTAAGTGCCAATTGAGGGACTTTAGCCAGGACACCGGGGTTACACCCCTACTCTTTACAAGAAGTGCCATGGGATTTTTAATGACCACAGAGAGAGTCAGGACCTCGGTTTAACGTCTCATCCGAAAGACGGCGCCCACTGACAGTGTAGTGTCCCCATCACTTTTATTGGGGCATTAGGCAATAGTATCTGGATGCAGCCTTTGTGGTGCAAGCTGAGATTGCATCACTCAGCGATGCATTGTCAGACACAATGCACTCAAATGGAGTGAGTGACGTCAATGTGAGGGGTAGGGTTACGGGTGGGGTTAGGTGAGGCCATTAAAAAGCATTGGATGCAGCTCAGATTGCACTGCACCAGGTCTGCATCCAGACCCCTCTCGCATTAGGACTCACGCAGACCACAGGTTGAGCACCCCTTGCTGGCCTCTCTAACACCACTTCCAACAGCAACCTAGTTTTCCCATGTGGTCTCCCATCCAGGTACTAGCCAGGCTCAGCCCTGCTTAGCTTCAGTGAGTAACCGGTCTTGGGCTGCAGGGTGATATGGCTGTGTTAAGTAAACATAAGTAATAAGTATAAGTAATAAGTAAAAGTAAACAGCGGACGGGTAGGAGAGCGGTTGAGGAGGGGGATCGGTAAAATGAGGGTGCCGGATCCGGATACAGGGAAGCCTAAATGCTTTTATGTATGCGATTTGAATGACGCGGGAGGCGATCTCTCTGCAATTGTTATAAATGTTGGAATAACCGATAAATTCAATATAAATTATTAATCCGCGGGTCACGTGCGTTCCGAACCGTGAGTTGTGATCCGTACGGATCACGGATCAACAGTTATCCGTTTCACCCCTAATAACAAGTGTGTCTATGATGCTGAGAAATATCAATGCTCAAAACTGATGCTTCACATTATGCTAACAATAATGCTACTTACTCCTAGTATGCCAATGAATCCAACAGTACTGACTCGCTTCAAATCTGACTAAAAATTGCTAAAATGTGTATGTAGTAGTAGTGGTGATGGCGGTAGTGGTAGTTGTAGTAGTAATCTTTATTGTTCTTGAAAGGAAATTTGTTATGGGCAACAACGTATTGCTGCAGACATACAATAAAAACAATACAGTAGAATCAGAATCAGAAAGAGCTTTATTGCCAGGTATGTTCACACATACAAGTAATTTGTTTTGGTGACAGAGCTTCTACAGTGTAACAGATTTACAGAGACGGGACTAAAAAACAGATAATAAATATATTTTAAAAAGTAGTGAATGCAAATATACAAATTGACAAGTGTATGTACAGCTATATTACTATATACAACATAATATGTGCATGTGCAAATTGGCATATAAAGTGTGTTGTTAAATAAGTGTATGTGTGTATAAAAGTGTATAGCAGGTAGTGATGTTGGTTCCACAATTATTATCATCAAGTGTTCATGAGATGGATTGCCTGAGGGAAGAAACTGTTTCTGTGTCGGGCTGTTCTGGTGCGCAGTGCTCTGTAGCGTCGACCAGAAGGTAACAGTTTAAAGAGGCAGTGTGCTGGGTGTGAGGAGTCCAGAGTGATTTTGGCAGCCCTTCTGCTCGCTCTGGATAAGTACAGTTCTTGGAGAGTAGGGAGGGTTGTACCAATGATTCGCTCAGCAGTCCGAACTATTCGACGTAGTCTTCGGAGGTCGGATTTGGTAGCTGAGCTAAACCAGACAGTTGTTGAAGTGCAGATGACTGATTCAATGATGGAGGTGTAGAACTGTTTCAGCAGCTCCTTTGGGAGGTTGAACTTCCTCAGCTGACGAAGAAAGTACAGCCTCTGTTGAGCTTTTTTGACAATGGAGTCAATGTGAGTGTCCCACTTCAGGTCCTGAGAGATGGTGGTGCCCAGGAACCTGAATGACTCCACTGCTGCCACAATGTTGTCCATGATGCTCAGTGGGGGGAGAGCAGGGGGGTTTCTCCTGAAGTCCACTGTCATCTCCACTGTTTTGAGCGTGTTCAGCTCCAGGTTGTTGTGACTGCACCAGACAGCCAACTCCTTAACCTCCTGTCTGTAAGCAGACTCGTCACCATACTGAATGAGGCCAATAACTGTGGTGTCGTCTGCAAACTTTAGGAGCTTGACAGAGGAGTCTTTTGAAGTGCAGTCATTCGTGTACAATATTACACGATTGTACTCGACAGTAGTGATATTAAATAGAAATAATAATTTAATAATAATATTAAATAGAAATAATGATAATTAAGATTGGCAGTTCATTTTGCTGTGGCGACCTCAGATAAATCAGAGACTAAGCTCAAGGGAAATTAATGAATAATTAAGATAAACACTTGTTAAATAAATAAAAATGTAGAAATTGAAGACCCTACTTTGTTACCTAGAAATGCTACCTCTAATTATGCCTAAAATGCCTAAAATCTATCTATCTATCTACAGTATCCATCCATCCATCCATCCATTTATCTACAGTATCCATTCATCCATCCATCCATCTATCCATCCATTTATCTACAGTATCCATCCATCCATCCATCTATTTATCCATTTATCTACAGTATCCATCCATCCATCCATCCATCCATCCATCCATCCATCCATTTATCTACAGTATCCATTCATCCATCCATCTATCCATCCATTTATCTACAGTATCCATCCATCCATCCATTTATCCATCCATCCATCTATCCATCCATTTATCTACAGTATCCATCCATCTATCCATCCATTTATCTACAGTATCCATCCATCCATCCATCCATCCATCCATTTATCTACAGTATCCATCCATCCATCCATCCATCCATCCATCCATCCATCCATCCATCCATCCATCCATCCATCCATCCATCCACAGTATCCATCCATCCATCCATTTATCTACAGTATCCATCCATCCGTCCATTTATCTACAGTATCCATCCATCCATCCATCCATCCATCCATCCATCCATCCATTTATCTACAGTATCCATCCATCCATCCATCCATCCATCCATCCATCCATCCATCCACAGTATCCATCCATCCATCCATCCATTTTTCTACAGTATCCATCCATCCGTCCGTCCGTCCGTCCGTCCACAGTATCCATCCGTCCATCTGTCCGTCCACAGTATCCGTCCGTCCATCCATCCATCCATCCATCCATCCATCCATCCATCCATCCATCCCTCCCTCTCTCCATGGACTTGCCATCCATGGAGTATCCATCCATCCATCCATCCATCCATCCATCTATCTATCCATCCATTTATCTACAGTATCCATCCATCCATCCATCTATCCATCCATCCATCCATCCATTTTTCTACAGTATCCATCCATCCGTCCATTTATCTACAGTATCCATCCATCCATCCATCCATCCATTTATCTACAGTATCCATCCATCCATCCATCCATCCACAGTATCCATCCATCCATCCATTTTTCTACAGTATCCATCTGTCCGTCCACAGTATCCGTCCGTCCATCCATCCATCCATCCATCCATCCATCCATCCCTCCCTCTCTCCATGGACTTGCCATCCATGGAGTATCCATCCATCCATCCATCCATCCATCTATCTATCCATCCATTTTTCTACAGTATCCAATCATCCGTCCGTCCGTCCGTCCACAGTATCCATCCGTCCGTCCACAGTATCCGTCCGTCCATCCATCCGTCCGTCCATCCATCCCTCCCTCCCTCCATGGACTTGCCACGGCCTATATATCTAAACAGTTTATTATATCTGATCAGTTTATATTTACATATTCTTTAATGCAATATTCCAGTTTTGCACGTCAATGTAATTCTCATGTTTGAATGGAAACACAGCTACTGTCAGCGAGTTTGTAAATGGCACACGTTTGCTTTGTTCACCATGCAGCAAAGCGATAAATCCTGCATGCAGCGCTGATGGACTGACCACAAGCATTGCTCGCAGCGATCCTTTAGCTTGTGATGAATTAAATCTTCCAGATCAATGATGGTTTTAAACGCTGTGCGCAGCCACTACAGCCCCACAAATCTTTCTCAATAAAACACTGAACACGATCACGGCTGTCTCACACTTGGCCTTATCTGTGCGGGTTTTCAGGAAGGGATAATCTTGTTTTAGGAAAATCCAGGGTGCTTTCCTTGAAAGTGTGTTTGAGAAAGGCCTTTAGTTGGTTGAATGGAAATGAAGTCAAGCATGACGTGATTAATGCTCATTCACATGAGAAGTCAAAGCAACACAAGCCAACAGCAGAAAAGAGAACAAAACAAAACAACCGTTGCTTTTACTAGTCAGTAATTCTGCTTTGTCAGTATAAATTCATCAATGGTGTGTATTCATAATAAAATGAGGAGTTTAGAATAGATGTTTAAATTAATATCTTATAGTGAATGTTTCATCTGATTAATAGCTGTTATTGGTCATTTTATGTGCAAATCTTTGCTGAGATGAAATAGCAGGAGCTGTGTTTTATTATGGACATGTGGAGACATGAAATGCCAGTAAATTGGCCACGTATCAGACTTTCCCTATAAGGGCTGAGTGGTTGAATCGAATGCATTCCGTTTTTTAACTGTTTATTGTTTAGAAGCTACGTTAACTATTGAATTCAGATCAGCTATTCTTGTCTGAGCATGTTCATCTTGATTTCCAGTGGCTCATTTATTGCATTTCAGGTAACTACTTTTATTGCATAGGTAACAGTTGTTTTGTCTACTTTTGTAAAGGTAACAGTTTTAAATGTTTTCTGGCTGCTCTTTTTTTCCATGCGTAATTTCATACTACGCTGAACATTTAAAGCTTTAAGATGCAAATTTTTAGTGAATAAGTAGTCCACATGATGCATATGCTATATGCCAAGTCTTCTGTCCATGGACCTTTGGCTAAACGTCTGATGTACAGTTGAAACCAAAAGTTTACATACACTAAAAAAAGGAACATAACCATTTTAAAAAATATATGTCTGATGGTAAATCATACTAAACGTTTACTATTTTAGGCGACTATTTTATTACCTAAATGATTTACATTTGCCAAATGCCAGAATAATGAGATAATTTTTTTTGAGAATTTTATTAAGGAATTTCTAGACAGTCAAACGTTTACACACATTTCCTTGGTATTTTTTTAGCCTTGCTTTTAAACTGTATAACTTTGGTCACATGTTTTGGGTCTCCTTTCACAAGCTTCTCACAATAGTTTGCAGGAATTTTGGCCCATTCCTCCTGACAGAATTGGTGTAACTGAGTCAGATATGTTGGCTGTCTTGCTCGCACAAGCTTTTTCAACTCTGCCCACAAATTTTTTATAGGATTGAGTTCAGGGCTTTGTGATGGCCACTCCAAAACATTCACTCTGTTGTCCTTAAAGCACATTTGAACTAATTTGGCAGTATGCTTAGGGTCATGGTCTGTTTGGAAGACATATTTGTGAAATTAAGTTTTAATTTCCTGGCTGATGTCTTGAGATGTTTCAGTATTGTTACATAATGTTCTTTCTTCATGATGCCATCTATGCTGTGAAGTGGACCAGTCCCTCCTGCAGTAAAACAGCCCCACAACATGGTGCTGCCGCCCCCATACTTCACAGTTGGGATAAAGTTCCTAAGCTTGTAAGCTTTTCCCTTTGTCCTCCAAATGTAACACTGGTGATTATGGCCAAACAGTTCAATCTTAGTTCCATCAGACCACAGGACATTATTCTTTTTCCCAGTGTAATTTAGCAAATTGTAATCTGGCTTATTTGTTGATTCTGGCTTGTTGATTTTCCCATGTTGTCACACAAGGAAGCAGTGTGTTTGAGGTTTTCCTTAAATACTATTCTACAGTTGTGCCTCCAATTAACTCAAATGTTGTCAATTAGCCAATCAGAAACTTCCAAAACCTTGACCCCCATCATCTGAGCTTTTTCAGAGGCAGAATAATCTTATTGTATGTAAACTTGACTTTCAAGAAAAGTTATAACAATTTCTCAAAAAATATCTCATTATTCTGCTATTAAGCAGAACAGAAACAAATGTGAGAATCCTAACTTACCTAAAAGAGAAAAAGCTTAGTCACATTAACATCTGACTTCTTTTTTAAATGGTTATGTGCCTTTTTATACAGTGTATGGAAACTTTTAGTTTCAACTGTATATGGCACACTTTTCTAGAAACACTTTTGCAGATCCTCAGTCATCCTCTGATTGGTTTAAATATACATGGTTCCCGACAGTCAAGTGTGCAACGATCTTAACTGGTCCATGGTTTTCGCAACTTTAATTTTTCCATGGCAGGGTGCCAAACCAAAATTTATTCCCGCCACGGCTACATTACAGCTTCTCATTCAAAACATTCAGTCATTGTTGTTTTTTTTTAAATCGCAGGTTATAATCGTACCAAAACGTATTAACAGGTATGAAACGTTGAAACGTTCATATATCTTTTGCGAGTTTGTTATTTGAGATGTAGAACACACGGAAAGCGGCTGCATAGAGAAACACTGCAACACTGCTGAAGACTGTGTGTGTTTACAGGGGTTTGATGGATAAATGTGAATTTGTAGCTAAATTGTTAGCAGTGCCAAACAGCATTTCCAGTTGATTACATGCTTGTTTACGTCCTCGCTACAACATACCATTAACACTAGTTACTGTGCATGTAGTACCATTGGTACCCTTTTAGCAGTGGAAACGCAAGCCTGATAAAGGTGACCCGTACCGTACTGTACCACTTAGTGGAAACGGGCCACAAGTGGAGCAGCTCAAAACATTTTACACTGTGTTTACACCAATGTTGTCTGCTTACAGTATGATCAGATTGACTCAAATGCTTTGTCATACTAGAGTTGTAAATGGGGTCATACTCATAGTAAATGTGGTGGTACAATAATGGGATAAAAATGCAGGATCATGCATGGCCAAGCTTATTTTCCCAAGTTTAAAAATAAAGTCAACTGAAATAGCCATAGCCTTCTGGTTAATGAATCACTGTTTTGTGTTTAGTTAATCAGTTGTTGGACTTCACAGAGTGAGTTCTTGACCTGCTGACTCGCTGCGGTTAACGCTGCCTTTGAGGGGGTGATTATCTGTGAATAAAGCAAGATTATCATTAAGCAATTCCAGCATCATGGATGTGACATTTGCAGTAAAAATGCAAAACATGAATTCACAGAGAAAGTATATGTTAACATCATATTGAAGCATCTGTTTATATTTTCCCAAAACAGTTAACCACAGAGTTTTAGGTGTTAAATGAGGAAAATAAACATTTGTCATGGATGTAGGGTTGTCATGATACTGGAATTCGATACCAATCGATACTGAAATTTTAAAAACGTCCATTTCCCGCTAACAATTATGCGCTGTTGAGCACGTTTTTAAACGGCACTGATTTGCCATTGTGATCATGTGCTCAACAGAAATGACTGTGATTGGCCGTGAAGGTCATCAGTTCACCGAACTCACCGCTGTTTACTGAGTTTACACAGATACAGGGACACTGGAGCATTTTAAAGCCTTTAAGATCAGTCGATACATCAGCGGATCGCTCGTATGTCAGCTTATAGACAAACCAGCTGATTGACGTGACTTTAAAACGGCTCCAGTGTCCCTGCATCTGTGGTTGCACTCAGTAAACAGCGGTGAGTTCGTTGACCTTCACGGCCAATCACAGTCATTTCTATTGAGCACATCAAAGCGCTGTTTAAGAACGCGCTCAACAGCTCTCAAATGTTAGCGGGAAATAGACGATTTTAAAATTTCAGTATCGATTGGTTTCGAATTCCAGTATCGTGAGAACCCTATATGGATGTGACCAAAAAAGTCAACATGCTACAACATACTTTGTAAAAATTCTGTGAATTAAACTGCACAACCCAAAAGAAATAATGCTTATCAAAAGGATAAAGGTGCGTTCACACCAGACGCGAATGAATGGTCAAGTGCAAGTGATTTACATGTGAAGACAATGCAAAGACGAGAATAGACATCATTCCCACGAATAGCACCGCAGGGAGTATATTTGCGTAAATGAAGCAGCGCAAATTGAGCATTTTGTGCGAATTGCTCAAGTTAAATAATCTGAACTTTATCAGACATTCGCACTACGTTAACTAATCAGGAGCCCTCTCTTGTAGGGATGTGATTGACATAGTGTCTTTTGTTGGTGCCCCGAGGGGAAGTCCTCTTGCTGACACAGGACAACCGCTTGTCAAACTGGGCTTGCCTTATTCAGAAGTACCGCTGAAAGCCTCCATCATCCAGGTATAGTTTCTGGAGGAGTTGATGAACTCAGAGCTGGTGCACCTCTGAAAGGATCTTGTGCGCTCGGACACGGCGCCAAACGAATCTACGCTGTTTTTCAGCCTTCCTAAAAGTACATAAAGCACAGCTACTATCTTGATAAAATCCATGTTAGCCATTTAGCAATGAAGCTAGAGTCAACGTGCAGACAAAAGCCTTACCCATGACGCGAATCCGCATCTACAGTATTGTGAAGTGAATTTTACGCTGGAATGAAGCGACTAAACTCATGCGCAAATGCAAAGACGAGAATAGACATCATTCCCACAAATAGCACCACAGGGAGTATATTTGCGTAAATGAAGCAGCGCAAATTGAGCATTTTGTGCGAGTTGCTCGAGTTAAATAATCTGAACTTTATCAGACATTCGCGCTACGTTAACTAATCAGGAGCCCTCTCTTGTAAGGATGTGATTGACATAGTGCCTGTTGTTGGTGTCCCGAGGGGAAGTCCTCTTGCCGACACAGGACAACCACTCGTCAAAATGGGCTTGGCTCATTCGGAAGCATCGCTGAAAGCTTCCATCATCCAGGTATAGTTTCTGGAGGAGTTGATGAACTCATAGCTAGTGCACCTCTGAAAGGATCTTGTGCGCTCGGACACAGCGCCAAACGAATCTACGCTGTTTTTCAGCCTTCCTAAAAGACCATAAAGCACAGCTACTATCTTGATAAAATCCATGTTAGCCATTTAGCAATGAAGCTAGAGTTAACGGGCAGACAGAAGCCTTACCCATGACGCGAATCCGCATCTACAGTATTGTGAAGTGAGTTTTACGCTGGAATGAAGCGACTAAACTCACGCGCCTAATTACACACGAATAGCGCAATTAATTAGCCGCGTCTGGTGTAGGGTTGTCACAATACTGGAATTCGGTACCAATCGATACTGAAATTTTAAAAACGTCCATTTCCTGTGAACATTTGAGCGCTGTTGAGCGCGTTCTTAAACGGCGCTGATTTGCCATTGTGTTCACGTTCTCAACAGAAATGACCGTGATTGGCTGTGAAGGTCATCAGTTCACTGAACTCACCACTGTTAACGGAGTGTAACCACAGATACAGGGACACTGGAGCATTTTAAATCCGTTAAGATCAGTCGATACATCAGCGGATCGCTCGTATATCAGCTTATAGACAAACCAGCTAATCTACGTGACTTTAAAATGTTCCAGTGTCCCTGTATCTGTGGTTACACTAATGCCGAGTTCAGACTGCATGATTTTCAAAGTAGTCGTGTCACAGATGTTTTCACTAGGGATGCTCCGATCGATCGGCCAGAGATCGGTATCGGCCGATAATCACATTTTATGACTCAATCGGTACTCGCCAATCTGGCCGATCTCATGAACTGATCACAGGTGTCTGTTTACGAGTTTATATGCAGAGGAACCAGACATGCTAGTTGGAGAGCAAAATATTGGAATGGTCTTAGACCTTTTTACATATATAAGAACTGAGAGTTCTGTGTTTTTGACATTTTTACAAGTTCCCTAAAACCTGGCTGAAATGCAATTAAAAACGTAAAAAAAAATGTTTTAATTGAATATTTCATAATATACCTTTTTGTAATATACTTACTGCAATAAACAAATATATATATTTATAGATGTGCATTTTAACATCTTATGCATCAAATATGTACTTTTTCTTGATTGAGACATGTCGAATTCTTCTTCCATCATTTGCAATGTTTCCAAATTGCTTTGTTAGTTGTTTTTCTTACCATTTTTTGTATCTGTTTTATCTATTATTTTCTGTAAAGTTGCTTCTGACCATGACATGTCCACACTAAATGGTTATAAGAGACATGTTTGAGGGATTATATGCAACATTCTTCATTTATTCTCTGAGGTGTAAGGCAAGATCTCCACTTAATTATCATACTTGGGGGGGGGGGAAATGTGCTTCATGTATTATAAAGCTTGAAGCATCAGAATCGGTACTCAGTATTGGCCGATCACCATCACAAAGAATCGGTACTTGGTATCGGCTGCAAAAATCCTGATCGGAGCATCCCTAGTTTTCACACTGCATGACTATCTAGGCTAGCGTTCCGTCGGTGCTTTGTTTACACTGCAAGATGTATCGGCGACAGGGTGGTTCACACCGCATGACTTTAAAATAGGAAGAATCACCGACAACTTTGTCCAAACTACGTCTCACAACCAAACACGCGTGAGAAGACATGGAAACAATATATATCTTGTTATTAACTACGTAATGAGAAAGTCGCCTTTAGTGGAAATGTGCTTATTTTGCTCACCTGGCTTTGAAGGGAGCAATTTCTCTTAAACTTTTTTAGATTTTTCGACCCGGTTGTGCATATTGCTCAGATGACATGTCAAACAATCACAGTGCTCCTGCCAAATTTACTGGAGTTTTTCCTCAATTTCTTGGGTCCGAATAAACTGAAAAGGAGCGCTTAACTTCTCCCCCAATCTCCCGCTGGCCTGCAGGTACCCAGTAGTGAATGCTGCCCTCTCATTGGTTGTAGGTGATCGTTGATGTTATTTTCAACCAGAGCACATTTCACACGGCATGATTTGAATCGCCGACATCTCCAGATATTTAGCATGCCAAATATCTCACGGGCATCAGCGACTCATCGGCGATTCTCTCAGATCGCGTCTTTGATAGTCCATACTGTGTGATTGTTACTCGCGTGAACAAGCACCGATTTTCCTGTGATTTCAGGCATTTGTCTGCGATTTCTCAAAACCTGTCGGCGAGTCAAAATGTATGTGCAGTCTGAACGGCATTAGTAAACAGCGGTGAATCACGGCCAATCACAGTCATTTCTGTTGAGCACAGGTATATAATGGCAAATCAGCGCTGTTTAAAAACGCACTCAACAGCGCTCAAATGCTTGGTTGTGGATGTGACGAATGTAAAATTGCCACTTATGTAAATCAAATATGATAATTTGAAAACATTGACAGAGATATTTTTGAGTGTTGTTACAGTACTGTAAAGTACAAGCCTACACAAAAAACTAGGTTTTTTTTCATGGCAAGGTTGACATTTGCATGGAGTTGCTCCATTACACACTGTGTTGGGTTTATTCTTGCCCAGAACACAACCTCTGAATGACTGTAGTTCCTGTAAAATGATAAAACAAATGTTTGTGGTACCCAGACTGCGCTGTTTGTTTGGTAAAGTCAATGAAATGAGACCTGTTTAGAGAGCAAGCGGAGAAAACCAGTGGGATTTCCTAGCATAGCGAGAGTCTCCGAAAGATAAATACAAACCTCTCGGAAATGTGTATTGAGTGAGCTTTTCAGTTAATGGTTGGACGTTTCTCTCCGCTTTTAGCCATGTGGGTCCAATGTGGCTGCAGGGCGTTTGGTCAAGAGCCCATATCAAAGCTGAAACTATTCAGTTTAGGTGGGAACCAGGAGGGGGAGAAGGCTGTCTTCTAGCCTGTTTATTGTCTGTTGATATGCGAACGCTCTTATCGAAGAGATTTCCTGGAATCTGAGACTTGTTGTTTGGTCTGAAATGTGAGGAATGCTGTGAGTTGTGATGCGAGAGATGTGTGGGGAACTCCTGCTGCTGATTCAGAGGCAGACACCGCCTGGATGAGTCTGCTGCACATCACCATTTACTCAGGAAACATGAATGTCTATAACAGTAGATATGTTTCCATCTAAATAGTCAAAGAGAACAAAATCGCCCCTTTCTGATGAACTGGAACAAAATATCAAAAATAAAACTTCGCTTTTTTTATTCAATTCAATTCACCTTTATTTCTCTAGCGCTTTTACAATGTAGATTGTGTCAAAGCAGCTTCACATAGAAGATTATAGTAAATTAAAACAGTGTCAGTTCAGTTTTCAGTGTTTAAGTTCAGTTCAGTTTAGCTCAGTTCAGTGTGGGTTAATAATCACTACTGAGAGTCCAAACACTGAAGAGCAATTTTATCAATGCGCAGCTCTACATATCCCGAACCATGCAAGCCAGTGACGACAGCGGCGAGGAAAAAACTTCACCAATTGGCGAAAGTGAAGAATTTAAAAAACCTGGAGAGAAACCAGGCTCAGTTGGGCACGACCATTTCTCCTACTCAGGCCCCGTTTACACTAATGCGTTTTCGTTTTAAAACGGCGTTTTTTATCAAAAACGATCCGCGTCCACACTAGCGTTTCATCTAGCGTTTCTAAACATATCTCCGTCCACACCACTCCACCAAAAACGTATATCACGTGACCATTCGCGCACTCTAGGCATGCGCGTCCAAGAGGAAGCATGTGTCTCGCTCGGCATTTGGTGATTGTTAGTCAACAAACGCTGGTTGAACGATGAACGCGAGCGATCGGCGAGTGCTCGAACAATAGCTTGCCTCTTGCGAATATATGCAGCTGCTGTAGTAAAAAAGGCAGAGTTTAACTGCACAATGGCGCCTGAAACGGACAATAGTGCAAACAACGCTCCCATTTCTGTGTCCATGTTGTTGTTTACAGTGAAGGCTGGTCTGCCGTCTTCCGGTAGCGTTATAGTCATGTGATAGGGGCTTGACAAATAAGGGAAGGATACGCAATGACCCAAAAGCCCCAATCAGGTAGCGAATCTCAGCAGCCACGCCTCCGTTTTCAGATGTCTCCGTTTTCCCCCATCCACACAGAGACGCTCTTCACCGTTTTCAAAACGCTCCATTTTCGGGGCTCGAAAACTCCGGTGTAGTGTGGACGGATGGCGTAACCGTAGCAAAACTTATGCGTTTTAAAACGAAAACGCATTAGTGTAAACGGGGCCTCAGCCTCATGCTCTCCACTCTTCCATGATCACCACAGCAGCTGCTCAGGATACGACGTGGTCCAGGATTATGAAAACCTTTGGATCATCTCGTCGCTGGTCTTGGATCTCATCAGTGGCGCTGCATAGTCTGAGGGCCTCAGGATGAGTACCCCCAGGTGGAAATAGAGAATAAAGAGAATAATTAGCGTAGCTGCTGTTCATAGTGTATATAAACGAGATGCAAGAACCTGTGTGGGGCACAATCATGCGTCATACGGCTAAGTGATGCACTGAGTGTATGCTTTGCTAAAAAGATTTTAATCTAGTTCTGAACTGGAGAGCGTGTCTGAGCCTCGAACATCAGGAAGGCTATTCCAGTGTTTAGGGGCCATAAATTAGAAGGCGCGACATCCTTTACTTGACTTTGCTATTCTAGGTACTACAAGAAGCCCTGAGTTTTGAGATCTTAAAAAGCGGGTTGGATTGTAGCGGGACAGGTTTTTAAAACTTTGAATTTTTAAAAGTAAATTTTTTTTTTTTTAGGTAGAAGTCACTTTCTATTTTTCTGCTGTACATCAACACTTACTCAGGAAAAACATTTGTATGTCAGATTAAGGTTGTCAAAAGTATTGAGAAATTTTAAAAATGTCCTTTTTTCGTTAACATTTGGGCACTGTTGAGTTTGTACCTAAACATTGCTGATTGGCTTTTGTGTTCATGTGCTCAACAGAAATGACTGTGATTGGCCATGAAGTTCATTCAGGGCTCGAAATTAACCTTGTAGCTTGGTAGAACTGGTGCTCCTAACTTAAAAAATTTGGGCCGAAATTTAGGCGCACCCACCAAAAATGATCAGCACTGTTACTACATGTTGCATATTAACAGATTTACTGCATTTGAAATGAACATTAATCGAAACTAACAAACACAAAAAAAATCTGCATGAGCTGCTTGACGTGAATAAGAAAAACTGAGTTAATGATAATAATTACTGTGTTCTCACGGGAGGGGTCTGATATTGCACAGATGCTATTGACATATAACTTATTATTTGCATACGTCATCTTAATAGCAACAACGGTCTTTTCATGAGCTACAATATCAGTTTAATCTTAGTGAATGCGGTGTTAAATTTTACAGATAGCAACCAATTGCACAGCTGACAGCATCGTGAAGATTAAATGAAAGATTAAATAGAGCTTAAAATGTGTAGATTCAGTGGCTAACAGTTACCTGAAAACTTTACAGTAAATGGCTTTAGTCCCCCTCTTCAAAAAGTTTAAATGCTGGATTGACATTCAGCACATGACCACTACTCACATGTACCATGATTTATAACTTGAGGTGGTTTCTAAGCAAAATCTGTCAGTGTTGTTTTCATTCTCTCATATCCAGACCTTTACATTTTTGCGGTTGTAGCTCTCTGTCGACTGAAGGCAGAAGGCATTGACTGAGTGATTGACAGCTGATATTGACCAATACATTCGTGTTCAGTTACAGAGCAGCGGTCCAATAACAAGAGCTTGAAGGCGGGGCAAGCATTGCAGGATTTTGTTTACAGCAAGTTGACATTTCAACGGTTTAAAATCATTCCTGAGCGCTGTGTTTGGTGTTTTTTTTTAGGTACAAAGATGCATTCTCTTAAATCCATGCATGCGGTGAACATTTTGTCGTGAAAACCGGTCACACTGCAACAATTTATGCAGTCGCACAAATGCTCCCAAATATATTTTGAGGTTGCATAGATAAAATTTCGGGCACATATGCGAGCAAAACGGTCACAATTTTGAGCGCTGTCGAGCGATTAGTTCAAGTCTTAGTGGGAAATGGTTGTTTTTAGTTGACAAAGTTCCAGTGTGTTGAGTAGGGATGCTCTGATTGATCGATCGGCCGGAGATCAGTATTGGCTGATAATCACATTTATTGACTCGATCAGTACTCGCTGATGTGGCCGATCTCATGAACCGATCGCAAGTGTTTGTTCTCAAGTTTTAACTTATTATGCATCAAATGTGGACTCCAAATTTTTTCTTGATTGAGACCTGTTGAATTCTTCCATTATTTGCAATGTTTCCAAATTGCATTGTTAGTAATTTTTTTAATCTGTTTTATGTATTATTTTCTGTAAAGCTGAGAGACGTGTTCAAGGGATTATATGCAGCATCCTTAATTTATTCTCTTAGGTAAGGTGTGATCTCCACTTAAGTATCATACTTGGAGGGAAAATGTTCTTTATGCATTATAAAGCTTGAAGCATTGGCACTCTGTATCGGCCGATCACCATGACAAGGAATCGGTACTTGATATCGGCTGCAAAAATCCTGATCGGAGCGTTGTTATTATTGAGTCACCTTGTTTCTGAAGAAATGACTTTCCAGGAAATTTTCATAAATCAACATTTAAAATTTAGATTTAGATTTTAAACATTTTTCTCCGTATTTTTTCCACTCAAATATTCTTTATATAGATTAAATATAAAAGCGTTGTCAATTTAAATTTGCAAAGCTATTGTTTTTTTATTATATATTTTTGGAAAACATAGTATTAACCTCAAGGGGACTCGATTAGAATAAATTATTTGCATCCATTTGTTTTTGTTCATTTGAAGGAAATTATTCATTCATTCATTTTCTTTTCGGCTTCGTCCCTTTATTAACCTGGGGTCGCCACAGCAGAATGAACCTCCAACTTATCCAGCATTTGTTTTACGCAGCAGGTGCCCTTCCAGCTGCAACCCATGTCTGGGAAACATCCATGCACACTCGTTCACACTCATACACTACGGACAATTTAGCCTACCCAATTCATCTGTACCGCTGTCTTTGGACTATGGGGGAAACCGGAGGACCCAGAGGAAACCCACGCGAACGCAGGGAGAACATGCAAACTCCACACAGAAATGCCAACTGACCCAGTCGAGGCTCGAACCAGCGACCTTTTTGCTGTGAGGCGACAGCACTACCTACTGCGCCACTGCGTCGGCCGAAGGAAATTAGTGTTGCAATTAAAAATGTTCATTATTTTTGCATTTAATTTAATAATCTAAGATTCTTTTTATTGTTACGTGGAGCTGTTCGGACCTGTAAGGCTATCACTGTGACCATATTGGCTTTGTGTCTAAACTGTGTTTGAATCCAATCAGGCTTCAAATATTGACGGAGGGCTTTAAAAAGGTTAATGTAAGCCTGTATGTGCAGGCTGAAGGTGGAAGAGGGCCGACAGGAAGAACAGGTTCAGTGTTTGTGGATGTGTCGCCTGATAATGCACCAACACCACTTGATGCTTTTGTCTACTCGTAGATTGCTGGTTTCATCCTTCAGCTTTTCCAAACAATAGCAGCAATGCAACGGAAGTATTGAGATGAATGAGCTGTGAAAACTTCCGAATCGAAAGAGTCTATTGTGTTATACCTGTTGCAGTCTGGGAGGGTTTATTGTGTAGACGATCTTCTCTTCCTGTAGTGTTTTATCACCGTCTGAGAAGAGAGGCTGAAAACAAGAAGAGTGACTTTTCTGTTCTTCTCTATTTGATAATGGTTTGTTTGTGCTTCTGGCTTAGTCATTTCATTGGCCGCTTCTCGCTTCCTGAACGTGTAGTCATTTTCAGTGTTGGGGAAAGTTTCTTTAGAAAGTAATGCATTACAATATTGAGTTACTCCCCAATAAAAGTAACGAGTTGTGTTACTAATACTTTTTATGGTAAGTAATGCGTTATGTTACTTTTGAGTTACTTTTTCTGACCTGACTGAGGCTTGATCTCTTTCAGAACTTGCAGGTGCTATTCTTCTTCTTCTTCTTCTTCTTTTAATAGGGTAGCTTTGCACTTAACAACACACTGTACAACCTTCATTTACTTTTAGAAAAACACACACAAAAAACACATAAATGAATGCAGGATAATGTTATCTTCAGAGAACTTCCTGACCCCAGCGCTATAGATGCTGTATATACAGATTAATGAAAGTTTAAAGGTGCAGTATGTAAGTTTGACACCCAGTGGTTGAACTAGGTATTGCAGTCCTGAATCATAATAAAGGTACGCCGGGTTGCCAGTTTGAGGGATTTTAAACTGTTCTAAATAAAAGCAACGACACGCGATTGAGGGAATATTCTCCATATTAAAAGGAGTTTTGGTTCTAACCAACACCTCGAATTGATTTATTAGAAGCGGCTTCTATTTCTCACAGCTGAACAACAGAAACCTATGACAGATCACCTCAGGTAAGCCTCGTGTGCTTTATTCAGTGCTAAATGCTAACAATGCGAGTTTGAATGCATTTTACATGACGTGTATTACCATATACTGAAAGCAGAAAGTTCACTTCACCTTTAATGATGTTAAAGTGGGTTAACATGTATTAAATAGATTCTAAACCTTACGTTTTGTGAGTGAGTGCATATTCTGTGCTTCTGAAAGGCTGTATTTAAATTTCTGCCGTGTTTTGTGGTGCAAACAGCCAAATGGCTCATCACTCATAACAATCTCGTCACAGCGTGTTGTTAGGACACGCGATGTAACCTGCTCACGTTCCTAATTTTTATGTCATTTGCTAATTAAGGTCATGTGGAACTGAATCTGTCTCATTTTGACATCTGATACTTTCCACTACACTGTAGCATTTCGCTCATGGACGCATGCTTTCAGAGTCTTTCTGAATGAATGAATGAATGAAATGCGCTGTTTTCCAACAAGGCAACCCGGGGTGCTGAATTATAATTGGTTAAACTGGCATGTGCATGTGAAAATTACCTAAACAAAGACAGCGTTCCGGCACGGAAAAAAACATTTTCAAAGCAGAATATCTGACTTCAGCATTGTTTGTCAGTTAAACAAGTATGTTCACTTGGGATGTTTCTTAAATATCTGCACACATATTATTGTATTTTTATGCTTTAGAAGAGTCAAAAACTTACATACACCACCTTTAAAGTACCTTTTGTACTTTTTGTCTTATTAAAAAGTAAAGTCACGGTCCATTCAGATCCTCTTTTCCTTTTCTCTTCCATGTGTTCAAAATAATGAGAATATCTCCATAGCAGAAATGTAAGGCTCTGTCATCTTCATATCAGTCTTTTCTTGAATGGTCTCATTTCGAACTCACATTATGAGCATTTAACACTGATTAAAGCACATGAGGTGTACCTGAGCTGACCATTGTCAGTTTTTTTGTTGTTCAGCTGTGAGAAATAGAAGCTGTTTCTAATATATCAATTTCAGGTGTTGGTTAGGACGAAAACTCATTTTAATGTGGAGAATATTCCTTCTATCTTGTGCCGCTGCTTTTAGTTAGAACATGATTTAAATCAGCCTTTAGGCTCGATAGTCAAGCTCGCTCCTGTTGGTTCTCATTCTGGCAACCTGCTCTGGCATGTGTTTTCAACCAGGAGTGCAATATCTAGTTCAACCACTGGGTGTTAAACTTACATACTGCACCCTTAACTTAATTCCTTTATGTTGCCCCAATGCAAATCAAGCATTTTTTCTACAGTGCACTCAATAAACTGTTTGTTCAAACTACTTGTGTAAAATAAGCTGAAATGACACAATTCTTGAGATTTGTTTGGGACAACTTAATTGTTTTATGTTCAATCAACTTAAATTTGTTAAGTGAACTTAATTAATTTGTGTTTGGGAACATTATTTCTGTGGAACCCTGCATTTTTTACAGTCTACATTTATATGGTCATTTTCAAAATCATTAATTTATATCACATCACAGGGCTCGAAATTAACTATAATTAAATGTGAAGTTTAATGTGTGAATTGTTGAATTATTAATTGAACATAAATATGATCTGTTGTACAAGATGTTCAACATCAACAACAGTAGCAAAGATAATTCTTCCTATTCAATATTTTCCTTTATTTCAGCTGGTTCTTTCTTGATTTTTATTTTATTAAAAGTACAGCTTCTCAGTTCTGTTTGTTAAAACCAATGGTTTTGCAGTAATATTTTTGTAGAATCGAAAAGCAAATTACATTTGTGTATTCCTTCTTCTGCTGCTCCGAAAAATGGTCCGATCCGTGACTCATTAATCGTAGTGTGATCCGAACTGTGAGATTTGTGATCCGTTACACCACTTGTAACGGTTGACTCATTACCTCAGACAAACACAGCACACCCAAACACTGCAGTGCTTTTTACTTTTCTCTATAAACTTGCATTGGAGCTGCAGCAATGATTACTCCTTTTGTCATCCTCTGAGAAGACAGTTGATGGTCGCCTAGTTATGAGAGATGCCGAATCCACATGCTCGCACTTGTCACTTCAGGTCAGAATAACAACACGCGTGAAAAAAATGAGTGCGGTGGCTAGCAGCAGTGAGGCGATTGTAAATAAAAAAGGATGTCACCAGAGTGGCTTTTTGGTTTCTTTTCTTGTGCATCCCAGCCACTAGCTCCTCATCTGAAAGAGTTTTTAGCATAGGGGGTAATATAGTCATCCAACTTCACAATTTGTAATGTTGCAGTATGTATTTGAATAATGATGGTTGGTTCCTTTACTTGAAAGCTCAGATTTGATGATCATAATTTTTGTTTACAGAGTTTGAGGTTTACTGTTTCATTATTATTCACACCTTACAGATGTTGATCTACCTTAAAATTTGCTTTGATTGTTCAGTAGTTACACTTTACCATTGCACAGTTTCTAACATTTTACATTTATCAAGTTTAAGAGTCGAGGCGTCACTGTGGCGCAGTGGGTAGCACGATCGCCTCACAGCAAGAAGGTTGCTGGTTCAAGCCTCGGCTGGGTCAGTTGGCATTTCTGTGTGGAGTTTGCATGTTCTCCCCATGTTCGCGTGGGTTTCCTCCGGGTGCTCCGGTTTCCCCCACAGTCCAAAGACATGCCGTATAGGTGAATTGGGTAAGTTAAATTGTCCATAGTGTATGTGTGTATGGATGTTTCCCAGATGGGTTGCAGCTGGAAGGGCTTCCGCTGCGTAAAACATATGGTGGATAAGTTGGCGGTTCATTCAGCTGTGGCGACCCCAGATTAATAAAGGGACTAAGCCAAAAAGAGTCTCTTTAACACTTATGTTTATGAGATATTTTGTTTAAACATTTTAGTTTTTGACTATTAAAACTCTTTGCTTTAGTAATATTGGTAAATTAAAATAAAGTGGTTAAATAAAAAATCCCAATATTCCTAAATCTATTGTTAAAAAATATTCAATAATTATGGATATCGAATGATATGAAACATGATATCGTGATATATTTTTGCAATATCGCCCAGCCCTATTATTTATTCAGTAGTAATAGCTGGTTATTCCAATAGATAACCAGTAGGGGGATTCCAGGGTATTTAAACCGTCCCTTTAAATCTTGAGCTGTATTGTACACATGCAGGCAGGTTGTGTGTTTGACTCTGCCTCTGTCTGACTGCAGTTTTCTGGGGTGCTTCAAATGCACTTTTCCCCCCTCCTGGTGTCAATGGTGGTGCCAGTGAGAGGTGGGAGGAACTCAACAAGTAGGTCAGGCAGATAGACATGAATAGCTGATTACATCACAGAGAGCCATACACACTGAGCTGCTTTTGCCAGGCCACTGGACATTAGTAATTACTAACCGTTTTAACTACTTTTGGTTTTTGTCTGTGAAGTGGTCTCGGAACTACTCTGTCTGGATTTGCATGCGTTTGCAGCCTTTTTGTTGGGGGATTGTCTTTGTGTGTCTTGTATTCGTAGACCAGCGCATCAATAATACTCAAATGTGAGTCAGTAGAGCATCAGAATTACCCATAATCCTCTCTAAACACCCTTCTGAGTTGCATAGGCAGTGTTCAGGATGGCGTAATAGTGTACTGTTCTTACTATTTGTGTAGTTTATATTGGTTGTTTTCAATCATGTGGTTCTGGTGATGTGCGAAATTCAGATGGAGGGCAGGAAGACGGAACAGAATGGGAGAAATAGAGGAAAGTCTTTATTTTTGCAGTGTTAAACCATATTTCAAAGGAGATATACGTAGAAAATAAGCACATATGTTGGGCATGATCTTTATATCATGAAGAGGGCCGAGTTTTCTACTGAACTAAAATATATTTGCCTGTCATCGAGGTGGAAGATACTGTATAATTACATTACATGAGAAATGCTATAGTGAATAGTATTGTGTTTGGAAGCATACTGTTGATAATTACTTTAATTAAACTGTTGTAGTATTTATATTGTTGCTGTGGTGCAACACAACTGCAGTAATAATCAAATTATTCAATAGGCTTCAGTTTTCTTCACTTTAATACACCATCACAATCCACAGTTTACACTGATGTTATTTATTAAAGTTGATCAGTTTACTATACTACAGTATTCTGTAGTGTTCATTAACAAAGAGTTGTACAGATTATACACTTTACTATGCTTCAAAAACATGTTCGTTATGAATCACTATAGTTTTCCCCCCATGCGGATATCTTCCAGTAATCACGAAATAACAGATGAAAGCATACAAAAGTGTTGACGCATAATCTACATCAGGGCTATTCAATTAGTTATGATGGGGGCCAGTTCATGAAAAGCATCCCAAACTAAGGGCCGGAGAGATATGACTTGCAATATGCAGTTGTGTCATCACTCACATAAGAGCCCATATGTTGCATTTTTACTCCTTAAGACACCCACTTTGGCTTTTTCTACATTAAAATGTGAATATATATTGTGAAACTGCATTATATCAGTGCATTGTACAATAGGCTTTTTTAACAAACATGTATTTCAAAGCACAACAAAAGCAGTGCATGGCTTAAGTAGGTTTCTACATTCAGACACATTCATATGTGATGTTTTGAACTGCATAACAATTATTAATGCAACGATTATAGATTTTGATTGTGCGATAGTCTGAAGAATAATCCTGGTTTCACGGTTATCTCGTCTAAAGTAAATTTAAGCTTTATATTAGCTAATCTGTTTAGATGAACTGTTGTTATCATCTGCATTCATATACATAATCATTTTAATAATAATTCATCTAACATATCTTTTGTTTACATTGCACTGAAAGGCACGCACAACTCTCACCACTACTGCGTGAGATGTTTTCTACTGTATGCGCTTCTACTCCGCTTGCGCCCGCATATTGGCATATATTCTTACATTAGAAATAACAAACATGCATGCGGAAAAGACGTGATATGGGAACGGCCTGCTGCTATAGTTAATCCAGTGTTGGTGCGTATTACGCCCCATTCACACGGGGCTTCAGCGTCAACGCTTGACAGAGGGCGTGTCTGAAGTTAGGGCTGACGCGATCGTCATAGCAGCGTCAGCCAATGAAATTAGACAGCAATAGGCCGCTGTCGAGCAGGTGTATTTGCATACAGTGATCGAATTGGCTGACGCTTCCGTCGGTGCTTGAAAAGTTGAGCATGTCCCAACTTCTGCAGCGAGCAACTCCTCTGAAGGGCGCCGATGGATCCACAATGCAGTTCGGCAACGCCTGACGTCACCCATTCAAAGTGAATAGGAAGCGTTGAAGCTGACGCCCCGTGTGAATGGGGCGTTAGCCTCAGTGTACAAGCTCGGAACTTTAAACTAGCGCACAGTTGGCAACTTGGCATAACTTTGTTTAATTGCAGCAGTTTCATTCCGTGCATCAGAAATGCGGCTTAGAGAAGCATTAACGATTAATTAACCATGACGAACTAAAGCGCAGTTAATAGTGAAATCGGCTAATCGTTGCATCCCTAATAATGATATCAGTGCATTGTACAAAAGGTCTTTTCTACAAACACATCCAAATGTTTACCGGCTGCTCGCGCCACTCGCTTAATGTCAGGTGACTCACGCTCTGCGCAGCTCGCGCTGTATTGAACAGAGGCACGTCACTTCATAACTACTGTATAGCGGATGTTTTTTTGACTTCACTAAATTTATTTTTGAAGTCTTGGTCACACTATTTGGAGGGCCGGAACAAATTTGCCGTAGGGGCCGGGTTCGGCCCACGGGCCGCCAATTGAATAGCCCTGGTCTACATTATTATTGATTTGTTTTTGTGAGGGGGGAAAAGTGCTCCACAATAATAACCTTCTAGTTTTATCGCAAAGGTTGCATTTCTTTTTTGTTCTGTCGATGAATTTAGCATCAACATTAACTGCTGCTGCGCATCTCGATGTTCACGTTACGGCTGTTTATTCTGCTGAAACGCCAGTAAAAACTTAGATTAGTGCAAAACAAGACGGAGATTTCATTGCAGCGATTACATGTTAGGGTATGTTTTTTTAAATTCTCCTGGATTTTGTATAAGCGTGGTGGTGTTTGTATATATAATATTATATAACACATATTTAAGCACATAGCTAGACCTGTGTATAATCTTTATTGGTGCTGTCAAACAAATTATCGCGTTCAAAAAGAGTTTGCACACATAGATGTATTAAAAAAATGTATTACTTGCCACCTTTTCTTCCAATTTTCGGCCAGTTTCTTGAACTTTCCCCCCTTTATGAGCGAAAACTTTTGGAGTTCCATAAAAGCTGTTTGGGCTTTCTTATATTGGCCGATTTAAACAATTATAAACACCATAAAACAGAAACATTTTGATGTTCTGATTGCGATTCCTATGTAGAAGAATCACTTCCTGCCCTCCATCTGAATTTTACGCGTATCTTCTTCATGATATAAGGATCATGCTCAACATATGTGCTTATTTTCTATTTATATTTCCTTTAAAATATGGTTTGAATCGCAAACATACGGACTTTCCTCTGTTTCCCATTTAGTTTTTTACTTCCTCCATCTGAATTTCGTGCATCACCAGAACCACATGATTAAAAGCAACCTATACTATTATCACGATAGCGATACATCATATATCGTTATCACAGTACTCAATATTGCGATTTCCTCATTTCATCTAAAGTCGCTAGAGAAGCAGTAAAGGGTCCTGTGTTTTGTGTTGTGCTGTATACCCGAGACAGACACACTGAGTCCAAGATGTTAACAGCAAAACTATATAAAATTGAAACATGACGTATATGACAAGCAGCATTCTGTGAGATGGATGATACCTGTAGTGTGTTGCGTTATTGCTTTGTGGTGTAGCGTTGTGGTCAACAAAAAATACGCCTACCCCACTCTCTTCTCTCCTCCTAAAACCTGTGTGAGTGTGCTTTATTTGCTCTAGCAGGTGCCTGGTATGTCACGGACCAAAACTTAATACGTCATTGTGAAATCCAAACCAATCGTTAAACAAATAAACATTATAATTAAATGAATGTAATATGGCTCCTATACTCAACGAAAATATATCGCATATTTGTTTCTATGTCGTGCAGCTCTAGAATACATACAATACAGCACTTATGATTGTGTTTATAAATCTGAAGTGCATTAGCACTAATTGGTGTTTCTTGCTCTGTTTCAGCCATTTTTCAATTTGACAAAGCTGAGAAAACTCGGCCTGAGTGACAATGAGATCCAGCGGCTGCCGGGGGATATAGCCAACTTTAACCAGCTTGTAGAGCTCGACGTCTCGAGAAATGGTAAGAAGCTTTTGCTCCATCAGACCTAGGCATGGGCACGGTTTAAGATTCTGACAGTATGATAACCTTAGATAAGAATATCACGGTTTTATAGTGTTGTGATTACTGCTCTAAAATATGCTCTTTTTTCATTTCAGGGTAAAAACTACTCTCTCCCACCCCCCATTGAACACAATATATTTTATTTTAAGAAACATTTGAAATGTTCTGTAACAGTAAACATGTCAGGATAAATAATTGAAATCAATCATTGACTTCTGCTGTCTTCATTAGTTTTAAAAATGCAGATTTCTTTACAATTTTAAAAGGCATCTCGGGATATCTTTCTTTTCTGTGGATATAAAGTAAAGCCACTGCACTGTTCAGCTCTACAGCATGCTGGATGTTGGTGCATGAGCAATTTGTTTTTAGGGTGCTGGGGTACGGTCTGGGGTACGGTTCATGCAAACTCTGGTACAGTTCACTTCTGATATGAACAGTGTTGGGGAGTAACGGAATACATGTACCGGCGGTACGTATTTAGAATACTATTCATGAGTAACTGTATTCCGTAACAGTTACTATTTTTAAACAGGGTATTTAGAATACAGTTACTTTCCTAATACCATTGGAATACTTCGGGCGATGCGTGTCTGGCCCATAATAATATTACTAAATTGCCGCCGAAACCATAGAAACAGAAGCTACACTCCCGACTGCAATCACCAGCGTTAACTCAGTGAGACTCACGCAAATGACCCTGTTCTCATGCCCTCACGCCACACCTCCATTATCTCACGCAGCAAAAAGGACGATCGCAAACACCGAACAACCGGACAACAACCATGATTTTCAAATAAACTGCTTTTTTTTTGCCGTCATTGTTCGTGAATTCGCTGCTTGATGTTTCGTTTGCGCTTTCAGAGGTTTCATTTACGCTTCTTAAATTTACATTCGCTTTTCTGACACAAATGTGGGCGGGACACCTTAGCCAAAGTTGGCAGCCCTGGTTAACTTGAGTGTACAAATATGAAGGATTCAGACCAGGGGCTCGAGTGGTTGGAGCCACAACCGAAGCAACTTTCTAGCAGCAGTAAAGGAAAAAATGCATTCACGTCTTGGAAGTTCAAGCATTTTTTCTCTTTAAAGAATGAGAGGGGTGAGCGAAACCTGACAGTGCAGTGCAGTCTCTTTTTCTGTGCAGACTGTGAAATACAAAGGGTAAGCAAAATGCATATTATATACATATACTGTATATTACAGACAGTAATGCTGTCTACGTTCAAGCACTTTTTATCTTTATTATAGAAACAGAAATTGAATTTGTTGACACTTTGATAAATAAACATTATTCAATAAACATAATTATATTGTTTTATTTATTTATCAGTCAATAATGGGCATTAGAGGCCCTCTGTTTTCCTGCAGAAATTGCTACCAACGCATAGTGTGACATTTAATAGACTTGAAGGCTGTTTTTAAGGGCAAGTATTCCAAGTATTTAGAATACAGTACCAGGATTAAGCAAAGTAACGGAATACATTACAAAATACATTTTAAAGCAGGTATTCTGTATTCTGTAACTAAATACATTTACAAAGTATTCTCCCCAACACTGGATATGAACACAATCGTACCAAATAACGGAAGTGAACCGCCAACTGTACAACAAACTTTAGTTTTCATAACGTTCATTCGTGTGTGTGTGTGTGTGTGTGTGTGTGTGTGTGTGTGTGTGTGTGTGTGTGTGTGTGTCTGTGTATCACCTACTTTGGTGACAAACGAGACTGACCCAGTGCAAACAGTAATAATATGTGCTTGTCTTCTCCAAAAAAGACTTCTGCAGACATTGCGTAATGTTCTGAATGTTTTTAATGTTTTTTTGCAGCAGGTAGACGCAGGTTTTTAATTTTGACTCTCTGTATTTTGGTTTTGGTAGCAAAACCAAAATATTCAGTAAAAGCAGAATGACCATGATATGCATACGTCTTTCCATTTTGGCGCTTTGCTTTCGTGGCCGTCACCTGGCATCTGCCGTACACACAACAGCAGCTCGATGACGCAAGTGTACCTGGGTTCAGAAGGAAAAAAGACAGTGTAACAGCACAACACAAACCAGCTGAGGGGGGACAATCAAACTTGGGTTCAGACCAGGCAATTGGACCAAGTGTGAAAGCACCCTAGCACTTTTGGTCTGCACCCAGGTTCACTTGATGTCAGAGTTCAGTATGTTTAGCTAGTGTGAACGCTGTCTTCTGAACTTAGGTGCGCACCCGTGAACTGTAACTGAGTGCGCCTGAAAGAGGTGGTCTGGGGTACGGTTTGCGTGAACTGTGGTCCAGTTCACTTCTCATATGAATGCGATCGTACCAAATAACGCAAGTGAAGTTCAACTAGGGTTGGGTCAATAGACAATGTCATCATTCATCGCGAATGGCTGATAGACATCACAATGCTGAGCCGACATCGCGATCTTCTACCCCGGCCCTGTCGCAGCATCAACCCGCTCACGAAAAATACACAAGGCCCTGTTTACACTAATATGTCTTAGTAACATCTTCCTTCTACGCTATATTGCTGAAAATGCACATCACATGACCACACACACACACACACACACACAGTCATGTGCTGCATAATATGCGTGCGTCTGAGCTCCAGCAGTCAGCGGGTGCTTTGAGCACAAAACCTCAGAGAGCAGTGCACGTGGGACAGTTACACCAAGGATGTACCACTGGATGGCGTCTCACTATAGTTGTTAAATGTGATATTTAAGTCATCTTGTCTCTATCTAATGACTCTTCGGTGTTTTGAATCTATAATGTAACGTGTCACAGCATCAGTACACTGTACAACAAACTTTAGTAGTGTGTGTTTGTGTGTCTGTGTATCACCTACCTTGGTGACAAGCGGGACTGACCCAGTGCAAACAGTAATAATATCTGCTTGTCTCCTCCAAAAACGACTTCTACAGACATCGCGTGATGTTCTGAATGTTTTTAATGTTTTTTGCAGCAGATGGACGCAGGTGACTCTCTGTATTTTTGTTAACAAAACCAAAAGATTCAGTAAAAGCAGATTGACCGTGATATGTGCACGTCTCCATTTTGGCGCCTTTCCTTTTGTGGCCATCACCTTGCAACAGCCGTACACACAACAGCAGCTTGTTGATGCAAGTGTACCAGGGTTCACAAACCAGCTGAGAAGGTGGCAAGTTGGACAATCGAACTTGGGTTCGGAACATGCAATTGAACCAAGTGTGAACGCTTCCTGATGATGTTTGCTGAATCGTGGTCTGACCAGTAGCTCTTGGTGTGGAGAAACTGTTGTCCTAAAAACTAAATAAATTAGTTGTAAAAAAACTTTTCATGTTTTAAAACCTTGACTTTCTAAACCGCGGTAAACCTTGAAGCCGGTTATCGCTCCATGCCTGGTCAGACCACACTTTAATTACTTTAAGTGTGTGTAAGGAACTTTGGCCTCCCGTGTCGAGCTCTTTTTCCAGCAAACGCCCATCATATTTCAGCAGCTGCTCCACAATTACATTCAGCATCGCTCGCAGTAATTCCCAGTCTGCATCTCTGCGCATCCACACCCAAACTCAGCTCTCGCTAATGCTTTTTTTACTATTTTTGTTCAAGAGTTTTTAAAAGAAGACTTCATGGTTTGTGGTGTCTGGTTGCTTTAAATGGCTCGAGTCTTTCATGTCTTTCTGAACCTGGATGTTTTTCTGGGAACAGATCAAACCCCAATGAACTGCACATAAAAAAACAAGTATTTTATAAAAAAAAATTTATTCTATTAATTAAATTCTATTATATTTCATTTTTTATTGTTATATTTTATTTTTCATTTTATTCCTTGATGTTTTTGTCTTGCTTTCTAGTAGAAATATCTAAACATTAACATATATAACACCGTAAAAAATATCCATACAGTGAAGGACTATTTTGAATATTTATCAAACCCCAATGCACTGCACATTAAAATAAGTAAATTGTGTTTTTATTCTATTTTATTTCATATTTAAAAATTTTTTTTTGTTTTATTTCAATGTAAAAAAAAAATCATTTTGTTCTTAGTGCAATATATATATATTTATATATTTATATATATATATAATTTCATATTATGTAAATGTTTTTATAAAAACAACTATTCAATTTTATTTAAGATTTTTCTATTTTATTTTATTTTATTTGTCATTTTATTCCTTTGTCTTGCTTTATAGTAGACATTGGATAACATATAAAAGACTGTAAAACATATCCATACAGCGAAATACTATTTTGACTATTGATCAAACCCCAGTGTACTGCAATAAAAAAAAAAATCATAAATAAATAAATAAATTGTATTCTTTTACATTTATTTTATTTTTTATTTTATTTTATTCCTTAGTGTTTTTGTCTTGCTTTTAAGTAGAATATCTAAACATTAGATAGCATATGTAAGACTGTAAAACATATCCATACAGTGAAGGACTATTTTGAATATTGAACAAACCCCAATGGACTCCACATTTAAAAAATAAATAAAATAAATAAATTGTATTTTAAATATATTTTTTATTTTATAATATTTTTATTCTAATTTATTTAATATTTTATATGTTTTATATATTTTTTTATTTTATTTTAATTTAATTTATTTTTTATTGTTTCTCATTTTTTCCTTACATTTAATTTTACTTTCATTTAGATTTTTCTACTTTTATTTTATTTAATTTTGTTTAATTTGATTTCTTGGAATGTTTGTCTTGCTTTCTAGTACAGTATAATATAGTATATAGTGTAATATAGTCTAGTATAGTATAACACAATTTTAGTTTTGTTTTCTAATTAATTAAGTAACTTTATGCTTTATTGGATAATTTAGTTAATATATATATATATATATTTTTATAATATATATATATATTTTTTTATTTATTTATTTTTTTTTTTTTAGAGATCAGCACTTATGTACTTTTGCTTTGTACATTTATTAAAAAAAAAATTGCAATGTTAAAACACAAATTTGCTGTGTGTTCTTTTGTTTAATGTGTGTTAGGCATGAGAAAAGTCATATTGAGGGTGAACTGTAACTTTAAGAGCAGTTTTATGCTCTCTGTGTGTTTACACAGTCTTTTCGGCCTAGTTCCTTCCTTATAAATTGCCATCATATTCCAGTTGAACTCTGATCTCTCTTGGTTACACTAGTTACCTTTTTATGGCAGGCATGTTTATATATATGAAATATTGCCTTTATTTCAAACCCTTGTGATCTACCTTGCTGGTTAGGCAAGGCAAGATCCGAAATGGAAACCATAAGGGACCAAAATATAAGCCTGTAATTTGGCAGCAAAAACAGTGCAACAATCTGGAGGTAAAAATCCCATTCTCTTTCTTCATAGGGGAGCGGATTTCAGGTGGAGCTTATAAAGACAGACCCACTGAGAGCTCTGAGGTCATTGATACCTTTAACTCACATCAGTTTAAAGTAATTATTTAAATTCCTGATGGGAAAAACTACATTACTAATGATACTGCAGAGAAATCCCCTCTATTTGAGTTCTTTTTCGTACATGTTTGCTTTCTATTCGTTCTCGAGCTTTAAGCTATGCTGCTTTTACTTTCACAGGATATACTTGTGGTATGTACAGTAGGTAAATATATATTTAGATAAGATATGCTTGTATTCACAAGATAGTGACTCTCTTCATGTTTTCAAATCTCATTTGAAGACACATCTTTTAGGCTGGCATAATGCTGATAATTGTATTTAATTTTATTATATTTATGTAATTTATTAAAAAAATTATGCTTTATAATTTATAATATTAATGACTGTACAGATACAACATGTTGAATTATATTTTTCTATTCCTTGTAAACAGTTTTGCATGTAAGGTGACCTTGAGTGTCATGTTAGGCGTCCATAAATGTTAAACGTATAATTATAATAATAGTGTTATTATTATTATTAGGCATGTGCTGGATTTTGAGATTCTGGCATGTTTTTTTGACCAAAAGTGAAAAAATGTCTGAAAATATGAGCAGATTTCACACCAGACTCATAAAGCACTGCGCTATGAAACCCATTCATTTCAATGGCTCTGCAAAGGTGGTTTGTTGTTGCACTGACCAAAGTACAAGTACAGTGGAGCGCACTGTCGACTAGCTTGTGTGCGTGCATGGTAAAAGTTCAAAATAGCTCAATATTTCTTTTGTGCTGTGGATAATTCAGCTCATCTACACATCAAGGTTTCCGCTTCATTCGTTCTACCATGGCGGGGCGCCACGCCAAAATTCATCCCGCCACGGCTACATTACAGCTTCTCATTCAAAACATTGTCGTTTTTTTAAAATAGCGGTTTATAATCACACCAAAACATATTAAAAGATAAGTTAATTATAACAGCGCAATCTTTTCTGTAACCGTAGTAGTGCTGCGCGTTATTTGTTTAACCCTTTAAGGTGACATGCTGACTGACTGACTGACTGACAGGTGTGTGAGGCCAGCAAACACGACGTATAGCTTTCAGTTAGGATGAACACAGTTTCCATAATTATACTTTATTTATAGATAAAGGTCTGTGGCTCTGCATACAACAAACAAAGACTTTATCTTGCTGGAGTTTATAGCCGTTTCACTTTACCTCAGGACGCATTAATGCCGCTCCGTAGGTCTATTGGAGACGTTCATAAATATTCCTTGCAAATCTAATAAAGGTTGGAGACATATTCACTACATAAATGCGCTAAATTGCACTTGAGCAGCAAATATTTGAGGGCGTGCAAGAAGTTTTGTGCACGAACAGAGGAAATCCTAGTGCAAGCAAAAAGATCTGCATGCTCGTATTACACAAATCCGATCTCGACTTGAAGTATGCGTCACATTTGTCATTGAAATAGCGCCAAAGGTAGTTGGTAGATCAAAAGACCTGCCGCCACAGCTGGAAAAAATCCTAGAGGAAACACTGTACCTATATTTATCTCTATGCATGAGCTGCACATGCTCAGTGGAAAAGCTAAGCCTTTTCAAATAACACTCCGTAGGTAGTATACTTGTTCCTGTTGATGCAATAGTGCTATGCTGGTAAATTGACGTCTCTCGACTCGTTCAATGTTAATACTATTTTACTGTCTATAAAATATGGTTATTTTACAAATTACAGTTTTGTTTTTTTGCCCAAGTGCATCTGTAATATTTGGTTTTGGCCAATATCTTATTTACCATATTAGGTAGCCTACTATGTTAGGTGTGCTATCTGACACAGTGACAATGGCACAATTCATAAAAATAAAGCTTCTTTATTTTGGTCTCTTGTCAAGACAAGATCTAAAACGGTAGGGATTAAGCCAAAGGAAGGTTATATAACTCTTATTTTTATCCGCGATCTTACTTTCAGATTTCACTCCCCGGAGCATCTGACATCGTGCACCTGACTCAGCACATACGTTAGGGCTTCCCCTGCCGTAATACGCCTAAAACACGGATTGCCGTAAAACTCGTCATTGTCAGGGAAGCGTTTTCTTTTGTTAACTGCTGGGAAAGAGTTCAACGAAATCATTTATTGATTTCACGAACATCATAATACCAGCCTTACATGTACCGCACAAATAATGTCCTTCAATTCAGTCACGCCCAGTGGGCGTCATGATTGAACAAGCTCCATCATTGTAAGCTGCTTGCTTTTCTGTTTGTGCCACTGCTGCATTTGTTAGATGTTTCCCACTTTCTTTTGCAGTCTGAAGCCCAATTCACGCCACAGGATGTCTAATCCAATCTTTACATTTACTTCACATGAAAATCACTCGCGCTCCATCCGCATCTGCTTAATGAACAGTTTGCGAAACAGTTCCGCCCCCCTTCCATGTAATGTTAGGATTGTGAGGGCGCAGGTGAGACGTCATTTTTCGAGAGACACTTAAATACATTACGTGCGCTGCGTATGCAACGTTTATAAGTCAAGTAAAACAATTCATTGCAAACTGAAATAAATCTAATTTGATTATATGGTTTTGGAATTGAATGTTTTATGAAATTATTTACATTTTGCGATTTATTTGCGTTTAATTTAGAATTTTGCAGGATTGGAAAAATTTGCGACTTTTTGTTGATTTTGCTGCTACTACTACTACTACTAATACTACTACTACTACTTCTACTATTACTACTACTACTACTACTACTTCTACTACTACTACTACTACTACTACTACTTCTACTACTACTACTACTACTAATAATAATACAATTGAACTACTAAAACTGCCAGTAGGTGGCAGCAAATTCCTGTTTTAAATGGGGATTTTCTTTTATTCAAATGATTGATTAAATATGTCTGGTTTATTTAAAAGTGAAACAAATGAAGCAAGATTTATGAAGAGGGCATTAAATCATTGACTCAATGATTAAAAAAACAACAACATTAATTCAGGAAGGAAACACTGCATTATTGCTCCGAGATGCACAAATGTTCTGCTTCAGCTTTTTTGTGGAACTCTTTTTAAAACTCTACAATATTACTAAAAAAAATACAATATTGTGTCCTAAATGTAACTCGCTCAGGATTATTTTCTTGTTTGTCGAGGTGTTGTGTAAAATAAGTATTACTATACAAATATAACTGTTAATGAAAATATTATTGTAATAACCTTTTAGCATAGCTTGAATTATATGTTTGTTCTGACTGTGTTCTGACAGGTTTCATTGTAGCCTATACCTTTGGACTCTTAAGACGTGCTCATGTTTGGGTTTTGCAAAGTCACAGCCATACTTGATAATGTTGAATCACGCATTGTTAAAACAACTATTACAATATTATTGTAGACTATATATTTGACAAACCCACTGTTGGTCGGGTGTTCTTTGAATCCTTAAAATACAGCCTACATGAGCAGCTTTCAAGGATTTGATGCAAAGCCATTGTTTTCAGTATTACAAGGTTTTTATTGTTGCAAGTGGATTAAATCTTCTCTCTTTCTCTTCTTCTCTCTTTCACAGACATCATGGAGCTCCCTGAAAGCATTTCATATTGTAAAACCCTCCAAGTAGCAGATTTTAGTGGAAATCCTTTGACAAGGTAAATGATGTGCATTTCAGGCATAATCTGATCTTGTACATCTGCTGATTGTGTGTTATAAAAGGGTGTTTGTTCATGATGAAATGCCAAAAAAGCAGTAGGTATTACTGAAATACTGCTGTTATTTTCAGTTTAAATGTTACCATGTGTTTACGCAGTCGAGGGAGGAGATTGAGGCACACTGACAGGCACGTGGAAACGGTGGGTGGGGAGGACTAGCCTTAAAGACACAGTACACAAAAAAACGCTACCTGCTGCTTAGAGCTATACAACAGAAACTTATGAAAGGTATAATAAAAAATCTGATAGTTGTTTTTAGCTGAAACTTTACAGACACATACTGGAGACACAAAAGACTTATACAGGGTTCCCGCGGGTCCTTAAAAAGTCTTAAATTAAAATCCGGGAAATTAAGGTCTTAAATTGTCTTAAATTTACCGTAAAGTTGCTGTAGGTATTAAATTTTCAGCCGGTCTGCTTAATGCCGATAGGGAAGCACAGTGGTCTACCGTAAAACATCTAATAGTTTATCAATTTAGTATGTGTGAAACAGGAGTGAAATGACTGTCCGTGATTTATTAGCTTATTACGGTAGGTCGGCTACAGACGCTGACGTCAGTCTGCACATGCCTGCTGCCATTACGCAGTTGTCGAGGTGAGGTCAAAGCCATCGAGTCGCACATGAAAGAGTCGCTCCAGCGGTACGTTGCAGCAGCTAGTCATAGCCAGTCCAGGTTAATCCTTGCATTGTTTGCAGCTCGACCTAACGATGTTACTTGCTCAGATGCCACCTCACAGTCGGCTATAACAAGTTTCATTTCATTTGCGTAGCAAAGGGGCGTTGCTAGACTCAATTTGAAAATCGCCATTACCCCAATAAATGCTTTGAGATATGATTTACTTCATATGCAAAGTGTATTTAAAGATGTTATTCTCTATGTGCAATGCTGATGAAAGCAGTGTAGTTATATATATATATATATATACAGTTGAAGTCAGAATTATTAGCCACCCTGTTTATTTTATTCCTCAATTTCTGTTTAACAGAGAGCAGATTTTTTCAACACATTTCTAATCATAATAGTTTTAATAACTCATCTCTAATAACTGATTTATTTTATCTTTGCCATGATGACAGTAAATAATATTTTACTAGATATGTTTCAAGACACTTCTATACAGCTTAAAGTGACATTTAAAGGCTTAACTAGGTTAATTAGGTTAACTAGGCAGGTTAGGGGAATTAGGCAAGTTATTGTATAATGATGGTTTGTTCTGTAGACTATCGAAAAAATATATAGCTTAAAGGGGCTAATAATTTTGACCTTAAAATGGTTCATAAAAAATTAAA
Source organism: Danio kyathit (assembly GCA_903798195.1). Taxonomy (NCBI): domain Eukaryota; kingdom Metazoa; phylum Chordata; class Actinopteri; order Cypriniformes; family Danionidae; genus Danio; species Danio kyathit. Next base: position 2,695,583 of record LR812531.1, on the reverse strand, counting down.
AACTGCTTTTATTCTAGCCGAAATTAAACAAATAAGACTTTCTCCAGAAGAAAAAATATTATCAGACATACTGTGAAAGTTTCCTTGCTCTGTTAAACATCATTTGGGAAATATTTAAAAAAGAAAACAAAATTCAAAGGGGGCGAATAATTCTGACTTCAACTTTGCACGCACGCACGCACGCATAAAAAAGTATTTTTGCTTTTTTTTTTTTTTTTTTTTTTTACTTACCGAGTCGACAAATTGCACATAATTGATACCAAATAGAAAACTTTCAAGTTTTGATTTCCATTGTAGGAGGCAATAAATTGAGTAACCTATTCCAAAGAAATTATGACATTTTTGGGTGTTAAATTATATTTGTTGAGGTCTTAAAAATGTCTTAAAAGCATTAAATTTTACTTTTAAAATAGTGCAAGAACCCTGTTATATTAAATCTGGAAAAAGTGGTAACCTAGGTGCCCTTTAAGAGATGAACAAATAAATGTTCAGTAAAAGCCCGATTATCATATTTGAACATGATTTTTTTTAAGTGATGTTGGGATATTAACGTAACTCCAGTGCTGTATCAGTTGTAGAATTTCTTATCAGATCATTTTTCTTTCTCATTATAGTTGAGCGTGAATTGGGTCAGTGTGCTTCTTTAAGCGACTCTTAATTGTGGTGTAATTCACCCCAAACACGATAACGGACGTCTCTGTGGCTTATTGACGCTATGCTAATGGCGCTGTTGTGCTGGACAGGTCATCCGTTATGCATTAGCACTGGATCCACATTGGCCCAGTTTGACCGTTTGTTCCCCCGATTTGCTGGATGTTTTAATGCTGCTGTTCTCAGACCAGCTTCAGTTTGAGTTAAATATGTTCATGATTTATTCCTTTTGTCTGTTTATTCACCTGTGCAGTCTGTCTTTCTCTGTATGATAAGTGCTTTAAATGTTTGTTTTGGTTTTGTTTCAGATTGCCTGAAAGCTTTCCAGAATTACGGAATTTAGCATGCCTTTCCATCAATGACATTTCCTTACAAGCACTTCCAGACAACATTGGAAAGTAGGCGTTTATTTATTATTATTATTGTGTGTCTTTTGTGTGATCAAGTCCCATTGTCTTCGGAAAATAAGTAGGCTTGTTGATAATCAATAATAATAATAATAATAATAATAATTCATGTAGTGATTCGCCCTGTGAATAATTCAATAAGGTTCATGTTAGGGTTAGGGCTAAACTTTATTTCCAGCTATTTTGAGAGTCTCTTCGCTGATAAAAATATAACTAGATATTTTTAGTCTTGTATTTATCTATGCAGAATGTTTTACTTCATGTGTATAGTTTTAATTTGCTTTTAATAGTTTTAATATTCTATTCAAAGCAGCATTCACGGGTGCAAATTTAGCCTCCAAATCATTGCAAGATGGCTTGATTGTTTTTTATTTCAATCACTGATCTTTTGCATAATGCTTTAAATCAAAGACATGTAATTTAATTACTTTCAATGTGCTAAAATATTTGTTAAATGAAAAATTAAAGCGTATATACATGTAGGCCTGTCACAATACCTATTTTTGGTTGTATGATATATTGCACTAAAATATATTGCGATAAACGATATTATTGTCATTTTAAGTCCATTTTATGCCACTCATTATATAATGCCAGAATGACAATATAAAATCACAATGCAAGTACACTTTCAAAAAACACACAATATTTTATTCTTAAGAATATTTCATTTTCATTCATTCATTTTCTTGTCGGCTTAGTCCCTTTATTAATCCGGGGTCACCACAGCGGAATGAATCGCCATATTTAATTTAATTATAGTCATTTTAACAATTCAATAATTAGGCATTGAAATCAGAATGTGAAAATGCATATCCTAAATGAATAATAATTAGTGTTAACAAAAAAGTGCAAGGTGAAAAGTAATATATCTGCTACCAGATCTATTTTCAGTTGTTAGACATCCACATGAAAATATACTATCGTAATTTATAGTAAACACTATAGTGTTTTTAACCATACTGACAACTCCAGTAGAGGTGGAGATGTTGCAAAATCAGTTAAAATGTTGCTAGAATTGTTTTTATGTATGGGCGATATATATTGCGTCACTAAAAATAATTGAATTGATGTCCATGTGTTGTGCGATATATTGTCGATATATTGATTATTGTGACAGGCCTATATACATGTTAAATCTGTAAAACAGAATAAAGTGTAGGTCTAAGAGATCAGAAATAAAGGAAATCAATTCTCTATAATTTTATTATTTAATGCATAAAGTATTCCGTATTTTAATGATCTGAAAATTATAAAAATGGTGTGATCTGTATCTGTAAATGATAAAAATTATAAAAAAAGAGTCCAGATTTACCAATTGGATTTGCTTATTTATGAATTGTGTTTTGAATTTGGATTTGCGTATTTACGGATTGTGTTGAATTCACAAATTGTGTTTTGAATTTAGATTTGCGCATTTACGAGGGGTGTTTTGAATTTACGAGCAGTGTTTTGAATTTGGCTTTGCGTATTCATGAATGGTTTTGAATTTACGAATTTTGTTTTGAATTTGGATTTGCATATTGCATTTACGTATTTACAAATGGTGTTTTTAATGTGTGAATTGGATTTGCTTTTTTATGAATGGTATTTTGAATTTCCGAATTGTGTTTTGAATTTACATTTGCACAATTATGAATAGTGTTTTGAATTTATGACTTGTGTTTTAAATTTGGATTTGTGCATTTATGAATAGTGTTTTGAATTTGCGAATTGGACTTGCATATTTAAGAATTGTGTTTTGAATTTGGATTTGCATATTTACCAGTGGTTTTCGAATTTACGAATTGTGTTTCGTGTATATATGAATTGTTTTGAAGTTTTAAATAGGATTTGTGCATTTACAAATTGCATTTTAAATTTACAACTTAAATTTTGTAAATGCGCATGAATTTTATTTAGTGAATTTATTATTTTTGATCTGGCTCCATAGTTGTACTAGTGAGTTCTTTACGAGCGAATTCTCCATAGTGTTTTTTGTCATAATGCAAGTCAATTGTTCATCATGCGAGTGGTTCGGCTTGTAGTTCCAGTGTGTGTGTGTGTGTTCATATTGTCTCTCTGGTAACTTGGACTGGTTTCAGATTGAAATCTGGGAAATGTCTGGGCAACTCTTGTTTTCTTTCCATGTCTCTCTTCATTTCCTGTGTAATTTCCTCTTCTTTTCCTCTGTCTCTCAGCTCAATGGATTTCTCCTGCAGTCTGATACTTCACAACACATCTAGATCTTTAATTTTTTATTAACAGCTTTGGCTTGTGCTTTTATGACCAGTGAGTTGATTTTTCCTAATGAGTTAATTAGTTGTAAGACTCAATGAAGTAGCATCACTATTATTAAACATGCTAATGATATTTGTCACTGAACCTACAGTAACTCGTCACACACTTCTGATAGATACAGCCAAGAGATGTTAACATGATCAATGGAAATGAATATAATTATTTGTTACTTCATGATCTTTTTTAAGAAAATGATAATGAAGTTTATCTTGATTTACAACCGTGGAAAAGACAACATCATCTAGTTTCTCTAGATTTGTTAGGTGCAGGTTTTTATAAAATGGTAATACTTGTTTTAGTATATGAAGAATTGAGAATATCATATATCAAATTAAAACAAGCGTTTTAAAAGAAAGTGACAGGATAAAATGCATTTGTTTGCATTCGTTGTGATCTGAAAATTCACCTAATAATGGTTTCTTAACTATTCTGAAGATAAACATTGCTGAAAACATGCCAAGTTCTTTATTATTTGCTGAAGAAATGCTCTAAATTACAGCTTTTTATGTAATGTATGAAATGTAATGTTTTATGTATGTTATGTATGAAACTCAAACTGTAAATTGTAATTTAAAGGTGCAGTATGCAAGTTTGACACCCAGTGGTTGAACTAAGTATTGCACTTCTGGTTCAAAACATACACAAGCGTGGGTTGCCAGATTGACTATATCAACAGAAGTGTGCCTGACTATTGATTTAAGGCTGATTTAAGTTGTGTTCTATATAAAAGCATCGGCATGCGATGGAAGGAATATTCTCCATATTAAAAAGAGTTTTGGTACTAATACTACTTTGGTATGTATTTTATATGAATATTTCACAAGCATGTTTATAGACGCGCACATTCATAGATGCTGTTAGTCACAGAATTGTAAAACCATATAAACCACAACACAAGCGTAATGTCTGAAAGAGGAAAGCATTTCTCCTTTTCTTGCAGATGGTTTAATCTGGCTCAGAATGACTGAGACATTTTTATAGAAATCAATCCTAGAGTGCTTAAAGCTGCTCTAATACTCCTTTAACATCAACATTTCTGATTGCGATCCTCTCAGCGAGCACAATCACACATGTGCACATCCCGCAAGCACACTCAAGCTTCTGCTGATCATTTTCTGAAGCGCAAACAAAACATCGATGCGTAGCGCTGATGACGTTTCCATCCTGAACCAAGTTATTACAGCAGTATTCAACGGCTTTAGTTTGTGGAATTGAAATACAGCCTCCACCAATAATCCTCTCTCTTTATTCTCACTCTCTCTCTCTCCTCTGGGTTTTCATTTGAGAAGACAGAGCTGATTAATGTGTGTGTGACTGTGAGCTGCAGATGGTGCTGGAGTCTTGCTTAAAAGATTAAATTTGTTTGGTTGTCGTGAAAAACAGCAGCATTTCGGTCCCGCTGACCCGCACAAGAGGTCAAACAGACACACAGCGCTGCGTTCATTTTGACCCTTATTTTCGGATACATCCTCTGAAAATCGAAACCCTTCAAGCCTGAGAGTTGTTTTTCTAGAAATGCTTATCTCTGAAGGACTGCTTTATGGTGAACCGGGATGTCCTGTTGGCTATACTTGTTGTTCTTAAAGCAGATCTGCTTTTAAATTGCAGAAGCGCTAGAAAACATAATCTGAGACGTGTTTGCTCCATCTGTGAGGCTCAAGGCTGAGATCATGTGCTCCTTTCTGGAAGTTTGTGATTGCTATCTCAGGATGTGTGTGTTAAGTGTTCGTCCCACAGGGGATACATCAACCACATCTCACTGACTACTTGTCAAGTAAAGTCGGAAAGTAATGGGAGTTTCCAGATTGGTAGGCGAGGCCGAAAAAGAAGGGTGTTTTCTCTGAAACCCAATTTGATTGCATATTATTGAAGGTTAGGTTTAGAGGTGGGGTTAGGTAAAGAATGATTTATACTTTCGCCTGGGTCCAAGCGCACAGCTGAGAACTGTGAAGGCTTTTATTGACCTTATTCTTCAATGTGGAAGTGTGTTTGTTTTTGCTATTGTTTTAGAACTTCCGATTCAGTCGCCTATGGGAGAAATGACTAGGAATACTCTACGCAGTGTTGCCAGATTGGAAATGTAAAAGTATCATACCAGAACCTCAAAATTATCGTATTATCGTACACTAGTCAAACGGAGAGTATACAGCTATTATCTAGACCAGGGCTATTCAATTGGCGGCCCGCGGGCCAAACCCGGCCCCCGAGGCAATTTGTTCTGGCCCTCCAAATAGTGTGACCAAGACATCAAGAATAAATTTAGTTCAGTCAAAAAACGGCCGCTATAGTTCTGAAGTGACGTGCGTCTGTTCAATACAGCATGAGCTGCGCAGAGCGTGAGTCTTTTGTACAATGCACTGATATCGTTATTAGGGATGCAACGATTAACTGATTTCACTATTAACTGCGCTTTAATTCGTCACGGTTAATTAATCGTAAAGGCTTCTCTAAGCCGCATTTCTGCATTTCTGTTCTGCCGCACGAAACGAAACTGCTGAACAAAGTTACGCCAAGTTGCCAACTGTGCGCTAGTTTAAAGTTCCGAGCTTGTCCACCGAAGCTAATACGTACGCACACTGTAATAACTATAGCCGCGGGCCGTTCCCATATCACGTCTTTCCCGCGCGCAAGTTTGTTATGTCATAAGAATATATGCCAATATGCGGGCGCAAGCGGAGCAACGCGCTCGCGGCTGTCTGGGCGCACGCAGTAGAAAACATCTCATGCTGTAGCGGTGAGAGTTGTGCTTAGCTTTCAGAGCAATGTAAACAAAAGACATGTTAGACGAACTATTATTAAAATGATTATGTATGTATGAACGCAGATGATAACAACAGTTAATCTAAATATTGGCGCCGACCTTCATAACAATTATTATTATATTATTTTCTCCCGTTCCTCTCTATAAACACACACATAATTAAATTGTGTAGCCCTATAAGCACAGAAAAACCTTCAGCATAAAAACTATTACAAATGAAAATGCCTTTTAAAGGTTTTTTAATATTAGTTAGGGATGTCCAGATCTAAATCTAGCTAATATAAAGCTTAAATTTACATTAGACGTGATAACTGTGAAACACTGATTATTCTTCACACTATATAATCTACAACCAAAATCTATAATTGTTGCATCCATAATTATGCAGTTCAAAACCTAACAAATGAACGTATCTGATTGTAGAAGAAGCCTACTTCAGCAATACACTGATTTTGTTGTGCTGTGAAATACAACATTTCAATGTTTGTTAAAAAAAACTTATTATTATATATTATACAATGCAGTGATATTATATAGTTTCAAAGTACACTATATTAACATTTTGATGTAGACAAATACAACGTGGGTGTCTTAAGGAGCAAAAATACAACATATTGGCTCTTATATGCAGTTGTGTCATCACTTATATTGCAAGTCATATCTCTCCAGCCCTTCTTTTGGGATGCTTTTCATGAACTGCCCCCCGTGACAAACTAATTGAACAGCCCTGATCTAGACAAATAGCATTTTGACACCGCGTGCAAATTACCACAATACGTAAAAAACAACAACAAACTAACTTAGGCGTACCTTAGTGGGAAGGTTCAAACTCCACCTGCGAGTCGCTGTCATTGAATACCTGCGTGTGTTGCCAGATGTTGAGGGATTCATTTTGCGGTACAAATTGGATGCTAACATGGAGCGCAACATAGTGCTGGTTGGCTTGAAAGCAGTGCACCCTCCCGAATTTTTAACACACTAGTCTGAGGTGTGCACGAGCCCATCCAGAGGATCTGTAATGAGCCGATCTCGTGGCTTTGTTTTGGTGAGATTAACTTTGGAAAAACACGTTCGCATGATGCATTTGAATGGGGTAAAACGAGAACATCAAGGGCAAACTCCCCTGTCCTTCTCACCTTCCTTTTAAAAATTTACTGCTTAAACGACCGACCTCAACCTGAAAACGACTGACTTAAGCACGGCCGCACGCAGCAGGAATGCTAACTCGTGAGAGAGAGCCATTCCCCTCATTGATTGGCTGAGAAGATGTAACGTAAGATGAGATAGAAACTACAGACATTGGATAGAAAACGTGTCTAACTCCACCTTCTCCTCACAGACAGCAGACACAAGATGCAGCTGTCAATAAGTATAGAAGCCCTAAGATTACAATGAAACTCATTTTAAATGCCATAAAATTCTGAAATGATCGTACATTATAGGAATTTTTGCATTATTGATCGTACAGAGGTCGAAATTATCGTACAAATACGATAATTATTGTACGTCTGACAACACTGACTCAACGGCAGAAAATGGTCAAACTACTTGCTCTGCAAACAAGTGTTTGCATGATTATACAGACCAAGTAGAATAATATAATAAGAAAATATCAGTTTGCAACATCAAGCAGCAGAACGAGCTGTTTTTAACGTCTAAAAATGAATGGAAGTAATTGAGACCGGAAGTCACGAGCCAAAAAGATTCAAATGGCTGCGCCCACTCGTGCACAGAGAATAAGGTGAATACTTGATGCACTCGCTCTTGTACTATTATTTGTAACAACAGGGGGCGATGCAGAGTAACTGTCATGATGAAAGTAGAAGAAGTCAGCGCAGCAAGTGGTGTTGCTAAATGAATGATTTTAACTGAATGAATAGGTTCTGGATAATATTAAAGGACAGTCATGAAAATGTTTGCTTTTATTACAGTAAATGTGTAACTTAGGCTACGTTTTATATATCCAAGCTAACTACGTACTTAATGCAAAAACTTTTACACAATAAAAATGAGAAATAATTTACTTAAGCATTGGACAGCCTGTGCACAAAATAAATGCTTCGTATTTTTTAAAAGCGTCAAAGGAAACCTAAAGGACTTACACATCAGTTAGTTGTTTTGGATTTTTAAAGGTGTTGTGCGTGCAATTTCCTCCCAAACTATGCTCCAAATTGCTCATCTTTGGTTGTGGAACCACAAACAAAAGTTACAAAAAAGTTGCGCGCTCCACCAGTCGAAATCATGTCACGCACCTAAAGCGAACATCCGCCAACATCGCAATGACGTCCCATTTGCCGCACACATTCAAGTGAACTAGTGAATGCATTGAGTATAAACCAGGCTTCTAGGGGGATCATTGAAAACATGAACGTCCACATGAAAACATTCTGAATAAGCTTGCCAGGGTGATTATTTTCAGGAACTCCGTTTACAGTGTGGTCATGTGGCCACTAAAGCTGAGTTTTTGCCTTATCACATCAGTGTGTGCGCTGTTTTCTCCTTTCTGATTGGCCAGCATGGCTGGGTTCACACCAAATGAAGAAGACGTGCTTGAGGCGAATTTCTCAAGTTCGCGGTAAAGGCATCACACATTCTACGTTGTTCACATTGTGGGATGGTAATGCGCCTTTGTTCTAGAGTTGTCACGATACTGGAATTCTATACCAATCGATACTGAAATTTTAAAAACGTCCATTTCCCGCTAACATTTGAGCGCTGTTGAGCGTTCTTAAACAGCACTGATTTGCCATTGTGTTCATGTGCTCAACAGAAATGATTGGCCGTGAAGGTCATCAGTTAACAGAACTCACTGCTTTTGACTGAGTGTAACCACAGATACAGGGACACTGGAGCGTTTTAAAGTCGCGTCGATCAGCTGGTTTGTCTATAAGCTGACATACGAGCGATCCGCTGATGAATCACGCCTTTAAAAATATAAAGATTTAACTAACAGAAGTGTTTTGTTCCTGTCTTTCCTCCAGCCTCTGTAACTTGGTATCACTGGAACTCCGAGAGAACTTGCTGACATATTTACCAGAGTAAGTGTAATATTAGTCTGTGTTAGTGCATCAGTGTGTGTGTGTATGCAGACGCTCATAGTTGTTTATTGTGCTTTGTTTCAACCAGGTCTCTGTCTCAACTTCAGAAACTTGAAGAACTGGATGTAGGAAGCAATGAACTGTATAATTTGGTGAGTGTTGAGATTTTTGCCATCATTTTTAAACGTAGTAATAACAGTAATATTGACTCGGCTACTCAATGCTTAGTAAATGTCGACAGTCATGCCATGTCTGGATCATTACGCTGAATACGATGAAGACAGAGTCCAGTTACATTAACATTAGCCAACATGATAATAATCTGATTATTATCTAGTTACTAGTTAGATCGACTAGTAGTAAGTCAAGGGTTTATCAGTCTTACTTTTTAAGATCAACCTTTTTCTAACACAGCCCTGTCCTGATGTCGCAATATTTAGTGTTGGTTTCGACATTCACTATGTCAGATCATAGGATTTTTGTCTAGATAAAATCTTGACAAGTCGTGGGTAACAAAAATGCCAGACTAAACGTTGCTTCGCAATCAATCATTGCGCAACACCAAGCGTTCTGTCAACAAGATGCCGCATAAATTATAAAAGTCTCTGTAACTCTCTATCGAGTGTTTCAGCACAGAGAGCAGTTTTTCTCAATTATGAGCATGTGTGTGATGAAAGCTGTAGATAAATAAACTTTTGAAGCTCCAGGAGCAGTTTCGCAGCGACAGCCATTACCTTTTAAGGGTCACGAAACACCAAAACACTTTTTTTGAGCTGTTGACAGTCATATATGTATCCCACGCTGCTATAAACACTATTAGGACACAGATATTGCACTAAAAAGTGAAAATTGGTTGTTTTTGCGTTATTTTGAGCAAATTCGTTCTTCCGGTTTGAAACGAATTTTTGAAGCTGCGTCACGGCCATGAGATACTTAGGTGTAAATCCAGCCAGGATAGTGGCTGTCTGTCTTTTTGAGGACGTTCTGACGCATCTGAGTGTGCGGCATTAATTCATGAGAAGACGTGCTTCAAACCAATCAGCGCTGTCTATTGTGTATGACGCGAAACTTTATTAATATGCATGATAGCTCCGGAGACTGTTTACGCTGTACAGACGGCAGAGAGAGACGCCACGTTGTGTTGCTAAAACAAGTGAAAGAACAAGAATTTGGAGACATGGGTCGTCGGTGTGCAGCAACAAGGTTTTGTTTTCATTTTCCCTCTATGAGAGAGCAGCTGGACTCACGTGTGGATTACAGTGCACGCGACAGAAACGCGTTTGTAAGGAACATTTTTTACCTGAGAGCTTTTCACATCTGGAAATGGTGAAATCCGGATTTACCGCTCGTCTCCGTTTAATAAAAAGACACGGCTCCAGTTTGATTGTCTGTCTACAGATTTGGTAAGTGTGTTTGCAGTGCAGTGCCCTTTGTTTTACCCAGATTGCAAAGTTAGTTCGTGGTCAGCAGAGCTCTTTCAGTTTTTAAAGGCATACCTCAGTCAAAATGATTTAGTTACCAAGTTTAAAGTATTAATATCACTGCAATATTATAGTCCAATTTTATAGACTGAAAGATCCGCTGTAAATGCTGCTCTCCAAATGTAAACATGATCAAACTTTTCCCGTCGTGCAGGATTTTCGCCGCATTTTGTGACAGGATATAGTCTATATACACAACGCTTTCTGACGCTGCCTACCGAGTCATCCAAGTTACCGAGAAATGCGGAGGACTTTTTTTTTTTCTCCCATTCGCCGTGCGGTATCAAACATTGGATTAAAACTCCATTCTCCAGCAGTTCCTCGCTTTTAATATCTCGTTTGTCACAGGCAACATGCAGGAAATGTTCCTGAATAAAAAGTGAAAATGCCAAACTGCTGTTAAAGTCGACAAATTAATAATTTGGCAAGTAGTTCGATTACTGATGGCCATGTAAACACAGTCACTGTCTTTCTCCCCTGCGTCTGCGTGCCCAAACAGAAACTCCCATATTTGCATATCCTTCCCTCTTTCCCTCCCCTGACACTCCCACCTAAACAGAGCTGGACACGCCCACTTTTCCTGACTTTTTTCAAACTAGAGGTGTGAAAACACCCTGCTGAGACAGGGGGTTTCATGGCCCTTTAAAGTCTGTATGAACCGGAAGTGGGCGTGGCTTGTTTTTTCTACTGCGAGCTGAATGGATGTAGTAAAGTAGGCATTTCATTTAGAAAGATGGGGAAAAGGGTTTGGGGAGAGTTGTACTCCTCCTCCTCGCCGTTTCTGTTTGTGCTGGATGGGCGTGGCTAAGTGTGTTAGCCCCGCCCGATATTTCAGACTGAAGTAATCTGAGAATTTAAATAAAAAACAAACAGGAACGGCATTTTCAGATTTCAATTATGGCCCGGTAGTGGTACGGTACGAGTCGGTATGAGTTGGTGGTATGCTTTTATTGCCATGTCCTAGAAGTGTGAACCTACACTGGTCTCACGGTTCGATTCGGTTACGATTATCATGCCATCGATTCGGTTCAATTCGATATCTCGGTGCATCACGGTGCATTGACGATACTTTCCATTTCTTGTATTAAAATGTATAAATATATTTATATACTATTTGTAAAACAATTTTGTCATTTAATGAAAACAGTCAGATATATGAACTGTACCTTTAAAAACTCAAGTACATGCACAGAGCAACCCGAGCATTTATAGCAAATAAACAAATATAAATATGCTGCTCGCTTTCTGAGCCTTGTCTGGCGATTTCTTTCTTACACCCCTTTGATTGGTCACGCGCTCAACATAAAGACCTGCGATTGGCTCTTACGCGCTGGCGCTCTGCACCGATGATAAACACTAATACACGGCAGCGCAGCGGCGATCACAGCTGATCCATGGCACTGGATCCATGATAGACGCAGTGAAGGAAACTCTGCAGACACTCGCTCGAGTCTGTATCCATTGTAACAGCCGAGAGGAGATGAAAAGTCACACCAGCAGGTCAAATGGGCCACAGTGAGAGAGAGAAAAGGAATACTTTCATTTCCTCAATCGCAGTGAAATAGGGGCTTCTGCTGTAAGTGTCAGTGAAAGACTGTTCAGTAAACACACACGCAGTGAAATTGTGCACATTTTCTGATTTTTTAAGTAGTTGAAGTGTTTTAAATACTCTCGCTCGCCACAATCGCCATAGTAAGCTACAGAGACATAGCGGATATGAGATAAATGACGTCAGTACATAATAACCGGTTTTGATTATTACTGAACCGATACCAAATTGTCCGCGTCTGCATCGCTGTGCACCTAAGAAACAATTAATTTTGACATCCCTACCATTTCCACTGTCAAAAGGTACCAAAAAGCGAACTGTACTGTACCACTTTTTGGGTACCCTTTCCAAGGGGTAACTAGCACAATAAAAGAGTACCAAAAGGCAGAGCTAGACGTGCAGCTGAACGCTATTGGTTTACAGAGACGTCACTAGTGTGTGCACAAGCCAGGAGAATTAAAAAAAAAAAGGAAGTGCCATTTTTAAATACACAGCTGAGACATTACACCGTAATAATGTATACATTTAATAATGAGCCACCATGGTTGACCCGAACTTAAACAAACCTTGTTGTCATCTTGACGAACAGCCACAAAGCCAAGAAGAATTAATGCCGTGCCAATTAATTAATGAATGGATGTATGGATGGGGGATGACTTATCAATTTCTGACAGGTCTCTTGAGGATAATCTATGGTACGTTCCTCTATGCACTGATTTATCCAGATCTAAAGCTCTTGTTTAAAGTCTTCATGAACCGGAAGTGGGCGTGGCTTGTTTTTTCTACTGCGAGCTGATTGGATGTAGTAAAGGAGGCATTTCATTCAGAAGGATGGGGAAAGGGTTTGGGGAGAGTTATTACAACCTAACAGACTCCTGCTCCTCACTGTTTCTGTTCGTGGTCAAAACTGTCAAAAGGTACCAAAAAGCGAACTGTACCGTGCCACTTTTTGGGTACCCTTTCCAAGGGGTAACTAGCACAACAAGCTAGACATGCAGCTGAACGCTATTGGTTTACAGAGAAACGTTCCTCCATGCACTGATTGATCCAGATCTAAAGCTACTGTTTGCATGAATGTGAGCCGTGTTTGGCAGATCGAGGCCTGCGCTGGACTTTCTGCAGCCTACACAGGAATGAATGAAACCTCCGTGAAGTTGGCACCCCATAAAAACAAATAAACATCACAACTATGCCATTCGTTTGTGCTGATTTGTGCCGCAAAAACGAGCGTTATCTTTAAGTCAATATTCAATATTTTAATAATAGAAGCAGCACTAACGAAACTTTCATAGGTAATCCAGCACAAATGAAATGCACACCAACGAGACTATTTTAGTAAATATGGAGCAACTAGGGTCGAGAGACCTCTGAATGATCTAATATTATTTTTAGGCCTACAAATAATAGTTTTTGCAGCACAATCGAGCACAAATTGGGAGCTAACAAAAATAACATATTCGTGCACGAATATAAATATCTTATGTTCATTTCCACAGCGCAAACCAGCACAAATCTAACCAAATATTTTGGTTAGGCCTATATCTAAACAGCACAAACGAATATGACACCTGTTTTGTGCGATTTAGAGGAAATAACGGGGTGGAGAGTGACGTCATGGCTCCCGAAATGTTTTGATAAGGCAATATCTAAACAATAAACATAGATACAGTGTTTGTTTTAACGGCACAAACCAGCACAAATCCAGCACAAACGAATGACATCAGTTTGGTGTGATTTAGAGGAAATGGGGTGGAGAGTGACGTCACGACTCCCGAAATATTTTAATTATATCTAAACAACGAAAATAGATAAAGTGTTTGTTTTAACGGCACAAACCAGCACAAATCCAGCACAAATGAATGACATCAGTTTGGTGTGATTTAGACAACCTGGGGTGGAGAGTGACGTCACGGCTCCCGAAATATTTTAATTATATCTAAACAACGAAAATAGATAAAGTGTTTGTTTTAACGGCACAAACCAGCACAAATCGAGCACAAACGAATGACATCAGTTTGGCGCGATTTAGAGGAAATGGGCTGGAGAGTGACGTCACGGCTCCCGAAATATTTTAATTATATCTAAACAACGAAAATAGATAAAGTGTTTGTTTTAACGGCACAAACCAGCACAAATCGCGCACAAACGAATGACATCAGTTTGGTGCGATTTAGAGGAAATGGGCTGGAGAGTGACGTCACGGCTCCCGAAATATTTTAATTATATCTAAACAACGAAAATAGATAAAGTGTTTGTTTTAACGGCACAAACCAGCACAAATCGAGCACAAACGAATGACATCAGTTTGGCGCGATTTAGAGGAAATGGGCTGGAGAGTGACGTCACGGCTCCCGAAATATTTTAATTATATCTAAACAACGAAAATAGATAAAGTGTTTGTTTTAACGGCACAAACCAGCACAAATCCAGCACAAATGAATGACATCAGTTTGGTGTGATTTAGACAACCTGGGGTGGAGAGTGACGTCACGGCTCCCGAAATATTTTAATTATATCTAAACAACGAAAATAGATAAAGTGTTTGTTTTAACGGCACAAACCAGCACAAATCGAGCACAAACGAATGACATCAGTTTGGCGCGATTTAGAGGAAATGGGCTGGAGAGTGACGTCACGGCTCCCGAAATATTTTAATTATATCTAAACAACGAAAATAGATAAAGTGTTTGTTTTAACGGCACAAACCAGCACAAATCGCGCACAAACGAATGACATCAGTTTGGTGCGATTTAGAGGAAATGGGCTGGAGAGTGACGTCACGGCTCCCGAAATATTTTAATTATATCTAAACAACGAAAATAGATAAAGTGTTTGTTTTAACGGCACAAACCAGCACAAATCGAGCACAAACGAATGACATCAGTTTGGCGCGATTTAGAGGAAATGGGCTGGAGAGTGACGTCACGGCTCCCGAAATATTTTAATTATATCTAAACAACGAAAATAGATAAAGTGTTTGTTTTAACGGCACAAACCAGCACAAATCCAGCACAAACGAATGACATCAGTTTGGTGCGATTTAGAGGAAATGGGGTGGAGAGTGACGTCACGGCTCCCGAAATATTTTAATTATATCTAAACAACGAAAATAGATAAAGTGTTTGTTTTAACGGCACAAACCAGCACAAATCGCGCACAAACGAATGACATCAGTTTGGCGCGATTTAGAGGAAATGGAGTGGAGAGTGACGTCACGACTCCCGAAATATTTTGCTTATATCTAAAGGAGGAAAACAGATACAGTGTTTGTTTTAACGGCACAAACCAGCACAAATCGAGCACAAACGACCTGTGCTGATTTGAAGTCATTTGAGCAACATGGGGTGGAAAGTGACGTCACACGGTCAAAAAAATAATGCTTAATATCTCAGACCTCAAACCAGCACAAACGCTCGTTTTTGCGGCACAAATCAGCACAAACGTAGCACAAACGAATGGCATAGTTTTGATGTTTATTTGTTTTTATGGGGTGCCAACTTCACGGAGGTATGAATGAATGCTGGTTTCTGCCTCTGCATTCCTGTGCTGCTCGGTGTCAGTCACCTGCTGTTCCTGCGCCTCCATCTGAACTCTGTCAAACTTGTTTTCTTCTTTTGCAGCCCGAGACAATAGGCTGTCTTGTCAGCCTGAAAGACCTGTGGCTTGATGGAAACCAGCTGTCTGATATACCCTCGGTAACGCATGCCTGACACATCATCTTGTTGATTTCATCCTCGAAAGCTGTCCGTCTGACTGTCAGATCAGCGCTTTGTGTTCCTTTTCTACACACATTCTGCTTTTTATGTTACCGTAGGCTGCTTTTACGCCTGTAGTACGTAGGCCTGTCACGATATCTATTTTTTGTTGTACGATATATTGCACCAAATCTATATTGCGGTAAACGATATTATTGGCCATTTTATGCATTCATTATATAATGCCAGAATGACAATATAATATCATCACAATGCAAGTACACTCTTCCAAAGAGCACATAATATTTCATTTAATTATAGTCATTTTGACCATTTAATAATGAGGCACTGCAATCAGAATGTGAAAACGCAAATCCTAAATAAATAATAATAAATGTTAAGGTAAAAAGTAACAGAGGCTTCGGTATCTGCTACCAGATCTATTTTCAGCTGTCAGACACCCACATGAAAATATACTATAGTAATTCATAGTAAATACTATAGTGTTTTAACCATATTGACACCTCCAATAGAGCTAAAATGTTGCTAGAATTGGTTTTTATGTATGGTATATATTGATATATATTGCATCACCAAAAATGATTGAGCTCATGTCCATGTGTTAAAATATACACTCACCGGCCACTTTATTAGGTACACCTGTGCATTCAATGCATGTAGACATGGTCAAGACGATCTGCTGCAGTTCAAAGCGAGCATCAGAATGGGGAAGAAAGGGGATTTAAGTGACTTTGAACATGGCATGGTTGTTGGTGCCAGACGGGCTGGACTGCGTATTTCAGAAACTGCTGATCTACTGGGATTTTCACGCACAACCATCTCTAGGGTTTACAGAGAATGGTCTGATAAAGAGGAAATATCCAGTGAGCGGCAGTTCTGTGGGCGCAAATGCCTTGTTGATGCCAGAGGTCAGAGGAGAATGGCCAGACTGGTTCCAGCTAATAGAAAGGCAACAGTAACTCAAATAAGCACTCGTTACAACCGAGGTTTGCAGAAGAGCATCTCTGAACACACAACACGTCCAACCTTGAGGCAGATGGGCTACAGCAGCAGAAGACCACACCGGGTGCCACTCCTGTCAGCTAAGAACAGGAAACTGAGGCTACAATTCACACAGGCTCACCAAAACTGGACAATAGAAGATTGGAGAAACGTTGCCTGGTCTGATGAGTCTCCATTTCTGCTGCCACATTCGGATGGTCGGGTCAGAATTTAGTGTCAACAACATGAAAGCATGAATCCATCCTGCCTTGTATCAATGGTTCAGGCTGGTGGTGGTGGTGTAATGGTGTGGGGGAGATTTTCTTGGCACACTTTAGGCCCATTAGTACCAATTGAGCATCATGTCAACGCCACAGCCTACCTGAGTATTGTTGCTGACCGTGATGCTATCTCGTGATGCTATCGTGTCAATATGGGCTAAAATCTCTGAGGAATATTTACAGTAGCTTGTTGAATCTATGCCACAAAGGATCAAGGCAGTTCTGAAGGCAAAAGGGGGTAAGTAAGTACTAGTAAGGTGTACCTAATAATAAAGTGGCCTGTGAGTACGTGTATATATGTGTGTGTGTGTGTATATACTGTGTATATACTGTGTGTGTGTGTGTGTATATATACACACACAAACACACACACACACACACAGTATATACATACACACACACACACAGTATATACACACACACAGTATATACACACATACACACACACACAGTATATACACACACATACACACACATATATACATATACATATATATATATATATAGTGATATGAATACAATTTCACCAGGTGACTTGAATACCTCTGTTTGGAAATTTTAGATTGATTTGGATCACTCTGTAGTGCTAGTGCATCTGTATAAAATATAATAAATAGTCTGTAAATACAATAAAAAATAGATACGATTGACATAAACAGTGTGGTATCATTTTCCGAGTCTAACAGTATTCAGGTACAGTAATTAAAAAATAAAAATACAAACAATTCAATAAAATTAATCATTATTAAAGTTACAAATGGTGCAATTTCTTATGGCTGAATGTTTTTAAACTCATTATACAGTCACAGGCCTCAAAAACACATGCAAATGATCAATTATACTACAAACTCAACATTGCATATTCTATGTGTCCGGTACACGTTAATAAAATATAGTTTAATGGATAATTTTATAAATAATTAGAATAATACTCTGTATAATTACTGTTTTTGCATTACTCTGATGGTTGGGTTCAGGGTGGCGGTAGGGTAGACATTAATAAAATAAATTTAAATGGATAATTTAATCAATAATATAAATAACCTTCGTTAGCTCCTGGCTGCAGCTGTATCCCTTCTAGCAACAATCCTTTCTGAATCGAACCTTTTAAAACAAACCAAAAAGATGGTTTGGCTAAAACAAGGCTAAATTTGAGCTGTCAGTGGAAATCTAATAGACGTCTATCAGTAGTCCAAAACTAGTCAACTTCACATGTGTTGTCGTTCATTCCTGTCTATTTGATGACTAGTCTAGTTTTGGAATATTGTTAGACATCTATCAGATTTACACTGACAGCACAAATTTAGTCTTGTTTTAGCCAAACCGTCTATGTTGCGTCTATTAAACTTAAACACACACTTGCTGGGATGCATCTTTCAATATTACGGTTAACGATTAATCATTCATTCATTCATTCATTCATTCATTCATTCATTCATTTTCCTTCGACTTAGTCCCTTACTTATCAGAGCAGAATGAACCAGAATGAATCCGGAGCACCCAGAGGAAACCCACACGAGCACGGGGAGAACATGCAAACTCCACACAGAAACACCAACTGACCCAGCTGGGACTCGAACCAGCAACCTTCTTGTTGTGAGGCCATAGTGCTAACCACTAAGCCACCGTGTCACCCTTAATCAATTAGTTAATGGTTTATTTAAAAAACAATGGGAATTTGTGGAGATCGGCATCCCTAAATGAAACACAAGCCGCTGGTCTTTCTCAGATGTCTGTGTTTGCATGCATGCTTATTTGTGTGTGTGTGTGTGTGTGTGTGCTTTAGGAAGTGGGCAGTATGAGAAGCTTGACGTGTCTGGATGTGTCGGAGAATAAGTTAGAGCGCCTCCCGGAGGAGATGGGGAACCTGCTGTCCCTCACTGACCTGCTGGTGTCCCAGAACCTCATAGACCTGCTGCCGGAGGGCATCGGTCAGTGTGTGTGTGTGTGTGAGTGAGTGAAAGTGTGCGTGAGAGTGAGCGTGTCTGTGTGAGTAAATGTTTGCATGCATGTTTGTGTGTGTATGCATGCCTGTGTGAGTGAGTTTGTGCACTTGTAAGAGTGTGTGTGTGTGTGTCTGAATGGCTGTTTGCATACGTATATGTGTATGCGCGTTCAAGTGCGTGCGAACCTGAGTGTGTGCATGCATGCGGGTCCGTGTTTGCAGGTCTTGCGTTTGTATGTGTGGGTGTGAGTGAGTTTGTGCATGTGTGTGTGTGTGTGTGTTGACCTGCATAACCTGCTTAAAGAAGATGAAAGAGTTTTTGTCTGAGAAAGGAAGTTTCTTCACATATTATAAAGTGTGTGTGTGTGTGTGTGTGTGTGTGTGTGTGTGTGTGTGTGTGTGTGTGTGAGAACAGAGCGCAGTAATGAGCTGTGATGTTTGATTTCTCTCTCTCTTTCTCGTGTAGGAAAACTAAAACGTCTTTCGATACTGAAAGCGGATCAGAACCGTTTAATGCAGCTCCCGGAGAGCATCGGCCACTGTGAAAGCCTGACAGAACTAGTGCTGACAGAAAACCAGCTGGTGGTCAGTTACACTTTATTAAGCCTCTCCACTGGACCTTTCTGAAAATAATAGCAAACTTCATTCATTCATTTTCGGCTTAGTTCCTTTATTAATCTGGTATCGCCACAGCGGAATGAACCGCCAACTTATCCAGCACATGTTTTACGCAGCGGATGCCCTTCCAGCTGCAACCCATCACTCGGAGACATCCATACACACTCAATCACACACATACACTACGGACAATTTAGGCTACCCAATTCACCTGTACCACATGTCTTTGGACTTGTGGGGGAAACCGGAGCACCCGGAGGAAACCCATGTGAACGCAGGGAGAACATGCAAACTCCACACAGAAACGCCAACCGACCCAGCCGAGGCTCGAACCAGCGACCTTCTTGCTGTGAGGCGAGAGCGCTACCCACTGTGTCAAATGTTTAATGCTTTCACAAGTTCCTTTTTCTCCTCCAACATTTGTTTAGTTAGATATATGATATACATTTATGTTATGTAGATAGCTGAAACGCAATACATTAAAAGTGGTAGTTCACCCAAAAATAAACAAATTTTGTTTTATATTAATATTTTTCTTTCTTCTTTTTCTTATTAATTTATTTATTAGTATAATTTGTATATATATATATATATATATATATATATATATATATATATATATATATATATATATATATATATATATATATATATATATATATATATTACAATACAGGGCGTCATGGTGGTGCAGTGGGTAGCACAATTGCCTCACAGCAAGAAAGTCGCTGGTTCGACCCTCAGTTGGATCAGTTGGCATTTCTGTGTGGAGTTTGCATGTTCGTGTGGGTTTGCTCCGGATGCTCTGGTTTCCCCCACAGTCCAAACACATGTGGTATAGGTGAATTCATTCATTCATTTTCTTTTCGGCTTAGCCCCTTTATTTTTCTGGGGTTTGCCACCGCTGAATGAACCGCCAACTTATCCAGCATATGTTTTACGCAGCGGATGCCCTTCTAGCTGCAACCCATCACTGGGAAGTATTGGTTAATTGTGTAAGCTAAATTGTCTGTAGTGTATGTGTGTGAATGAGTGTGTATGGGTGTTTCCCAGTGATGGGTTGCAGCTGGAAGGGCATCCGCTGCGTAAAACAAATACTGGATAAGTTGGCGGTTCATTCCACTGTGGCAACCCCAGATTAATAAAGGGACTAAGCCGAAAAGAAAATGACTGAGTGAATGATATTATATTATAATATAATTATATATCATATATTATCAAATAGGGGGCGTCACGGTAGCGCAGTGGGTAGCACAACAGCAAGAAAGTCGATGGTTCGAGTCCCGGTTGGGCCAGTTGGCATTTCTGTGTGGAGTTTGCATGTTCTCCCCATGTTGGCATGGGTTTCCTCCGGGTGCTCCGGTTTCCCCCACAAGTCCACAAACATGCACTGTAGGTGAATTGAATAAGCTAAATTGGCCGTAGTGTATGTGTGTGAATGAGTGTGTATGGGTGTTTCCCAGTGATGGGTTGCAGCTGGAAGGGCATCCGCTGCTTAAAACATATGCTGGATAAGTTGGCGGAACTTTCCGCTGTGGCAACCCCTGATTAATAAAGGGACTAAGCCGAAAAAAAAATGAATAATTGAATATTATAATATAATTTGTTATGATGCAACCCAGTGGCGCAGTAGGTAGTGCTGTTGCCTCACAGCAAGAACGTCGCTGGGTCGCAGGTTCGAACCTCGGCTGGGCTGGGTCAGTTGGCGTTTCTGTGTGGAGTTTGCATGTTCTCCCTGGGTTCGCGTGGGTTTCCTCCGGGTGCTCCGGTTTCCCCCACAGTCCAAAGACATGCAGTACAGGTGAATTGGGTAAGCTAAATTGTCCATAGTGTATGAGTGTGAATGTGTGTGTGGAAGTTCCCAGAGATGGGTTGCGGCTGGAAGGGCATCCGCTGCGTAAAATCGTGCTGGATAAGTTGGCGGTTCATTCCGCTGTGGCGACCCCGCAAGGGACAAAGCCGACAAGAAAATGAATGAATGAATTTGTTATGATATATTTTTCTTCTCTGCCACTATATGTATTGCCTTCTTCTACCAACCACCATTTATTCCCATGTAATTGTTGTTTCTTATCATTTTATATTATTAATCTTATTTTATTCTATTTTATGCTTATATATTTTTTATTCTTCTCAATTCATCCCTCCCAAACTGAAAACATGTACTGGATTTAGAACCACTTAGGTTTAGAACCACTTGAGGGTGAATAAATGATGGAGAACGTTTTCATTTTTGGGTGAACTATCCCTTTAAAATACCATCATATTATTGCTGGCATTTTTTCTTTACAGTATGCACTGAGTGATTTAATGATGTCTGTTTTTAACCTTTCAGAATTTGCCAAGAAGTATTGGAAAACTAAAGAAACTCTCCAACTTCAACTGTGATAGGAATCGACTAGCATCTTTACCGAAAGAGGTATGACACAATGTGGTTTATTCTGGAACAAATGATAATATTTAGAAAAAGGTTGAAAACCGGTAGCCAATGACTTCCATAGTATTTTATTTCCTACTATGCATGTTTATGGTTACCGGTTTCTAGCTCTCTTCGAAATTATCCTAATAAAGAAACTTTTATAAAGGTTCGTAAACACTTGTGGATGAGTAAATAGCGGATACATTTTCAATTTAGGGTGAACTATCCTTTTAAATGCACGTCACGATGTTATTATGACCTCACAGCTTGCTTTGTTTTTCAGAAATATGAGCATGTTTCAAAACAGCTTCAAAACACCTCGCATTTCTGATGGGTTGTGAATTAGAGATGCACAAATATTTGCATAGTGCATTTCACACATGCCACTACTTTCATTTTCACTTCAGATCAAGTGTAAGCATGACAAGTTAAAATTTTGTTTATTGTGAACGCCACTGTAATTTTATATATGGCACTGGTGGGAGGCGTGCGTTTGCTCGAGGCTGCAGGCTGAGTGCCTTAGTGTCCCACCAGTGACGATATACAGCCACATTGCACTGCTATGAGTGTGATATTGTGTTTAAACAATAGTTCGACAGAATAATCGTGTATATAAAAAATAAAATCAAACACGGAGTCTTAAAAACCCTTTTGTCAGAGGAACTACTTTTTTCAGCCATCCATTTACATCTGCAGTGGTGCAGGGGTGCGTTTCCCAAACAACGACGTAACTCGCGGCTGAACTATCATAGTACGATGCCTAGTTTGGGAAAAGTACGATGAAGTGACGAGTGTTTTCCAAAATCGTAGTTTCTCTGTCAGAGATCCATCGTTTAAACCATGTTAGTTATAACGTAAAACATCCATAATGATGCTCTGAACGGGGTGGAGTAACAACTTTTATTAGAGAAAAAACCCATCTTTTTGTGTGCTAATTATATTGTTTCACGCACACGCATTTAAAAAAATAAAAATTTATATTAGTTTTGGTAAAAACATGCACTCCATATTGCAATCCATATTAATTGAAATATATGTAAATGGCACATATAGAGCCTTTTCCTTTACAAATATTATTGAGAACATTACATATTCTATTCTAAAACATAAAATCACAAAAAGCTAACACATATTCTAATATCATAAATAAATAAATAAATAAATAAATAATGAGGCTATTTATTGGGAAATTAAATTTAATATTTATTAGGAAATGAAAAAAATCCTACTTTAATAATAATAATAATGGTTGTTGTTGTTGTTATTATTATTATTATTATTATTATTATCATCATCATCATCATCATCATCATCATCATCATCATTATTATTATTATTATTATTATTATTATTATTATTATTATTATTAAAGTAGGATTTTTTATTTGTTTTTTTGTTTTTTTGGAAAAGTCTACTTTTACAATTTGACACATTCAAGCCAATGCAGAAATGTTGTAACCAACAGGCCCATGTCATATACAGTACAGATACTTAATAAATAACCTGCAATAAATGAAAAGCATTAACGTATGCTGTGTTTTTTGTTTTCACAAGCTTTGGAGACGTAGCGTAAATTCCACTTTTAAATAATAGGTCACCTATAGCTTTCGTCATGAGCCACGACGGTGTTCAAAATGACTGAATGAAATCAATGTTTTCAAAGTGCGCTGCGAAGGCAACACAATTGCTGACAGGAAGATCACAAAAACTGAACTGTAAAAATACTTTGAAAGCAAATTACACCTAAGATTGATGACTTTAGTGTTTTTTTCTTTTTTAAATCATTCTGAGTTTAAATGTTAGAATGTTCTAAATGAATAGGGCATAGGGGGGATAACTGGGAATAGAACACAGCCAGGAACTCTGTTTCTAACTACAGCTCTAGAGGTCTAGTTGCAAGCGTACAAGTTTATGACACAGTTTGCGAATGTTGATTGGAATGATGGATTTGGGAAATGTCAAATCAACAAACTATGTTTGTAGCGACTAAACTTGCGACTTTAGTTGGCTAACGATGGTTTTCGGAAATGCACCCTAAAACAGCAGAAACACATCATCACAAACGTCACTTTAGAGCTAGTATTTGAATGATCTAATGTCTAAAGTGAAGACAAAACAGGTGATTTTGCTCACAAATTAAGATTATAAGGCTGAACAGCATGAAATGCCATCAGTCTACAGAGATTTCCCAGTATTTCTCTGTTGCAATCGGGACAATAATTAACCATGAAAAAGCCAAAGCAAAGCAAACACTAGCAGATTACTATGGTATAAATACAGCACTACAACATACAAAAGAGAGAGATTGACTTACAGTGTCTCTTACCTGATTTATAATGATTTGATCAGCTGTGGTTTGAAATTTACGCTGATATTACTTTAATATCTCATGGCTATCAGCCAATCAGATTCGAGAACCAGACAGAACTGTTGTATAAATATATACAGGCAGTGCATAATTATTAGGCAACTTCCTTTCCTTTGGCAAAATGGGTCAAAAGAAGGACTTGACAGGCTCCGAAAGTCAAAAATAGTGAGATATCTTGCAGAGGGATGCAGCACTCTTAAAATTGCCAAGCTTCTGAAGCGTGATCATCGAACAATCAAGCGTTTCATTCAAAATAGTCAACAGGGTCGCAAGAAGCGTGTGGAAAAACCAAGGCGCAAAATAACTGCCCATGAACTGAGAAAAGTCAAGCGTGCAGCTGCCAAAATGCCACTTGCCACCAGTTTTGCCATATTTCAGAGCTGCAACATCACTGGAGTGCCCAAAAGCACAAGGTGTGCAATACTCAGAGACATGGCCAAGGTAAGAAAGGCTGAAAAACCACCACCACTGAACAAGACACACAAGCTGAAACGTCAAGACTGGGCCAAGAAATATCTCAAGACTGATTTTTCTAAGGTTTTCTGGACTGATGAAATGAGAGTGAGTCTTGATGGGCCCGTGGCTGGATCGGTAAAGGGCAGAGAGCTCCAGTCCGACTCAGACGCCAGCAAGGTGGAGGTGGAGTACTGGTTTGGGCTGGTATCATCAAAGATGAGCTTGTGGGGCCTTTTCGGGTTGAGGATGGAGTCAAGCTCAACTCCCAGTCCTACTGCCAGTTTCTGTTAGACACCTTCAAGCAGTGGTACAAGAAGAAGTCTGCATCCTTCAAGAAAAACATGATTTTCATGCAGGACAATGCTCCATCACACGCGTCCAAGTACTCCACAGCGTGGCTGGCAAGAAAGGGTCTAAAAGAAGAAAAACTAATGACATGGCCTCCCTGTTCACCTGTTCTGAACCCCATAGAGAACCTGTGGTCCATCATCAAATGTGAGATTTACAAGGAGGGAAAACAGTACACCTCTCTGAACAGTGTCTGGGAGGCTGTGGTTGCTGCTGCACGCAATGTTGATGGTGAACAGATCAAAACACTGACAGAATCCATGGATGGCAGGCTTTTGAGTGTCCTTGCAAAGAAAGGTGGCTATATTGGTCACTGATTTGTTTTTGTTTTGTTTTTGAATGTCAGAAATGTATATTTGTGAATGTTGAGATGTTATATTGGTTTCACTGGTGAAAATAAATCATTGAAATGGGTATATATTTGTTTTTTGTTAAGTTGCCTAATAATTCTGCACAGTAATAGTCACCTGCACACACAGATATCCTCCTAAAATAGCTCAAACTAAAAACTAACTAAAAACTACTTCCAAAAATATTCAGCTTTGATATTAATGAGTTTTTTGGGTTCATTGAGAACATGGTTGTTGTTCAATAATAAAATTAATCCTCAAAAATACAACTTGCCTAATAATTCTGTACTCCCTGTATAATTGAAATGTAATTAATTGCGATTATACTTTTGACCTGTAATTATAAGTTCAATTTCATGGCATAGTAACATTATATCAGTTAATGCTTTTTTTAATGATAAATCATTTATTTAAACCTAAATGTTGTAAATATATGTGCTGTATTTCATACTGTAAATGACCCAGAAAATCTAACAGGATTGATGAAACGTTTGCGATGAGACCGTATGTTTACTGTACATGCGCTGTGAACACTGTGGCGCCTACGGCAGTTTCTCAATAGCTGTTCTGATACACTTAAAACTAGTTTTTCCTGTTTTTGCTAGTTCCCCTATACACTGCATATATTTATACTTCAGCTTTCGTGTTCACAGAGTTCACCAAGTACATGTAATTGCATTAAACCAACGTACATTTAAAGGAAGCATTCTAGCTGCCAGTGATGTTACAAATCTGTAGGTTTGTGGCCATTTGTGGTTCACATGGCCATATTCACAGTCATAAAGCTTGTCAATGTCAATGTCAGTTTTATTTATATAGCACTATTAAACACAACCAAAGGTTGACCAATGTGCTGAACAATACAAATCACAAAAAGAAAGGTATAAAAGTATAGCTAAAACAAACAATTCCCACTGATAATTATTATAGCTAAAACAAACAATTCTTACTGATTAAATGCCAAATCAAAAAGGTAAGTTTTCAACCTAGATTTAAAAACAGACAGAGAAGATGTAGACCTAATACAGAGGGGCAGAGCATTCCACAAGGTAGGACCAGCTACTGCGAAAGCACGGTCACCCCTGCATTTCAGCCTCGACTTTGGGATGCATAAAAGTCTCTGGTCAGATGACCGAAGAGACCGACCAGGCTGATGTTCTGTCAACAGGTCTGACAGGTAGGAAGGAGCTAGCCCGTTTAGGGATTTAAAAACCAAAAGGAGAATCTTAAAAGTGACACGATAGTGCACAGGCAACCAGTGCAAAGAGCGTAAGACTGGTGTGATGTGGTCATATTTTTTGGTACCGGTTAAAAGCCTTGCAGCAGCATTTTGAACTAACTGTAGGCGAGATAGAGTTGTCTGACTGATCCCAAAATATAGTGAGTTACAGTAGTCCAATCTAGAAGTAATAAAAGCATGAATTATTTTTTCAAAATTTTTTCTAGATAAAATGGGTTTGACTGTTTTTAAGAGTCGAAGCTGAAAAAAGCAGGATTTGACCACTGCGTTAATCTGTTTATCAAATCTCAAGCCATCATCAAAGATAACACCCAGATTTTTTACCCAAGGCTTTACAGAAAGCCTTGATTTCTCAAGGTTTACTGGTGGTGTCTTAGAAGAATTTGACGCACCGAACAAAATCATTTCAGTCTTACTCTCATTAAAATCTAGAAAGTTCAAAGACAACCAAGCTTTCACCTCTGACAGGCAAGACATAAGAGTCTCCAACCCACCTTAACTCTGTTTTAAGGGCAGATAAATTTGAGTGTCATCTGCATAACAGTGGAAAGACAGACCATGTTTTCTAAAAATAGAACCCAGAGGAAGCATGTATAAGGAAAAAAGAATAGGGGCTAAAATAGAACCCTGGGGAACACCACATGACAAAAAGGCTGCCTCAGATGAATGTTCACCAATGGTAACTCTAAAACTACGATTGGAAAGGTAAGATTTAAACCACTCCAGGGCACTTTCTTTTATCCCTACACAATGCTCCAAGCGGGCCAGCAAAATGTCATGGTCTACTGTGTCAAACGCAGCACTCAGATCTAGGAGCACAAGCACAGCACAATCTCCAGAATCACCAGTTAATAAAATATCATTTAAAACTTTCACAAGTGCGGTCTCAGTTGAATGATATTTTCTAAAACCTGACTGAAAAACCTCAAAGATTTTATGATCATCTAGAAATCTTTGCAGTTGCTGCAAAACTACTTTTTCTAAAATCTTTGTAATAAAAGACAGATTTGAAATGGGCCTATAATTTGCTAAAACAGATGGATCTAAGTTTGGTTGCTTCAGCAAAGGATTTACAGTGGCATGTTTTAAAATATCAGGTATGTTACCAGTTTTAAAACATTGATTTACCATGGCCGTAATATAGGGACCTACTGTGTCAAAGACTTGCTTTAAAAAGTATGGTGGAAGAGCATCAGTGGAAGAACCAGACAGCTTTAACTGACACACTATTTATTTCTAAAGCTTCACTCGAGTGTTGTGGTTTACATGCTGACTCAGCTGATGGTGTCCCCGCTGTCGCTCTGATTGACTTAATGAATGGTAATCCTTACCCCTACTAACCTGCAAATCCAGTTCAGCGAATCTAGTTCAGTGAACAACACCTTCGGTCAAGCAGTGTTATTAGAGCGCTAGCCTCGGGCAGCCTGCCATCATCACGTCACGTTTTAGTACTGCGTGTCTTTGTGTCCAGACTCTTATGTCATCTTCAGCAGTTCTTCAGTGTGTGTGTGTGTGTGTGTGTGTGTGTGGTGACGAGCTGAACCACATTTGAGGAATCTTATTGTCTTGAAACAGTGGCTGACCATGAATGAGATCGTCTGTGACCTCTGACCTCACACACTCGGACACAACACAACGGTTCAGACACAAACGCTCATATTTTTTTCATCCTCAAGTAATTTTAAAGTGCATGACGATAGCTATCTTTCTATTTAAAGATGCAAATTGGATTAGATTACGCTTACGCAAGCAGATTTTGTGGGGATATCGCTCTATAATAGCGTTTAACAGCTTCATCAAGCCTTACAAATAAAGAACTAAAGATCAGACCGGAATCGGGCAAATTTTTAGTTTTATTTTTCAGTTCAAAGACTGTTTTTTAGGTTTTTTACTCTTTCTATATATAATAAAGAATTTTAGGGATGGTAATTAATTAGTTGTGTAGGGTTGTAACGTTTCACCTGACTCACAATTTGATACAATTCACGATACTAATCTCACGATTGAAGATTTAGTCACGATTTTTTGAAGGGCCACTAAACCCCCCTGTCTCAGGAGGGTGTTTTCACACCTCTAGTTTGGAAAAACTCAGATAACTGGGCGTGTACAGCTTTGTTTAGGTGGGAGTGTCGAGGAAAGGAAAGAGGGAAGGTTTTGCAAAAATGGGAGTTTCCGTTTGGGCACGCGCTGATTTTCACAGAGGCAAAACAAACACACAGACGCAGAGGAGAAAGACAGTGACTGTGTTTACATGGACATCAGTAATCAAATTATTTGCCAAATTATTAATTTGTCGACTTTAACTGCAGTTTGGCACTTTCACTTTTTATTCAGGAACATTTCCTGCATGCCCCTCATGACAAACAAGATATTACATGCGAGGAACTGCTGGAAGAGTAGTTTTAATAGAGTGTTTGATACCACACGGCGAATGGGAGAAAAAAATCCTCCGCATTTTTCCGGTAATCTAACTGCACTCGGTAGGTAACGTCAGAAAGCCGTGTGTATAGACTATCCTGTCACAAAATTACATGTTTACATTCGGAGAGCAGCATTTACAGCAGATCTTTCAGTCTATAATATTGCAGTGATATTAACATATTGTAAACTGAGTAACTAAATCATTTTGACTATGGTGTCTTTAAAAACTGAAAGAGCACAGCTGACGATACAAACTAACGTTGCCATCTCAATAACCAAACAAAGGGCACTGCTCACACACACACTTACCAAATCTGTAGCGACAGGACAATCAACACAAACTGGAGCTGTGTCTTTTTTTTAAAAGGAGACGAGCGGCAAATCCAGATTTCATCATTTCCAGATGTGAAAAGCTCTCATGTAAAAAATGTTCCTTACAAACGCATTTCTGTCGCGTGCACCGTAATCCACACGTGAGTCCAGCTGCGCTCTCATAGAGGGAAAATGAAAATTTCACAGAGGCAAAACAACTCATCCGTCTTTCGGATGAGACATTAAACCGAGGTCCTGACTCTCTGTGGTCATTAAAAATCCCAGGATGTCCTTCGAGAAAGAGTAGGGGTTTAACCCGGCATCCTGGCCAAATCTGCCCACTGGCCTCTGTCCATCATGGCCTTCGAACCCTCCCCATATCATAATTGGCTTCATCACTCTGTCTCCTCTCCACCAATCAGCTGGTGTGTGGTGTGCGGTCTGGCGCAAAATGGCTGCCGTCGCGTCATCCAGGTGGATGCTGCACATTGGTGGTGGTTAAGGAGATTCCCCCCAATATGTAAAGCGCTTTGAGTGTCTAGAAAAGCGCTATATAAATGTAAGGAATTATTATTAATTATTATTATTAAAACAAAACCTTCGTTGCAGCACATTAATAAACACAACACTGACGACTCGTGTCTCCAAATTCTTGTTCTTTCACTTGTTTTGCAACACAACGTGGCGTCTCTCAGTCGTCTGAACACTGTAATAGGTAAAACAGTCTTGAAGCTATCATGCATATAAATGAAGTTGCACCGTATACACAATAGAGCGCGCTAATTGGTTTGAACCAAGTCTTTCTCATGAATTAATGCTGCACACTCAAGAGACTGCACAATGTACTCGCAGGTACAGACATCCACTCTCCACGCTGGAATACACACAAGCATCTAATCTCCGTGACGTAGCTTCAAAAATTCGTTTCAAACCGGAAGAACGAATTTGCTCAAAATAACGCAAAAACAACCAATTTTCCCTTTTTAGTGCAATATATGTGTCCTAATAGTGTTTATAGCAGCGTGGGACACATATATGACTGTCAACAGCTCAAAACATGTGTTTTGGTGTTTCGTGACCCTTTAACAAAATTATTTGAAACAAATTTAAGGTGAAGGGCCTTTTCATTTTTTTCTTTAATGCTGCACAT
This sequence comes from Danio kyathit, assembly GCA_903798195.1. NCBI lineage: Eukaryota > Metazoa > Chordata > Actinopteri > Cypriniformes > Danionidae > Danio > Danio kyathit. Next base: position 2,664,811 of record LR812531.1, on the reverse strand, counting down.
TAATAATAAATTAAAATAATAAATTTTCTGCCATAACCAAATTGCTATTTTAAAAACAAAAACAAAAAAGAATAATACAACCTAAAGACTCATTAATATAAACAAACTAAAACTGTGACTGTGCTGGGATTTTACATTAAAAAGAAATATCAGCTTATCTATGTTTTCCGGCATAAGCTGAGGTCTTTGCACATTTACAATGTCCCCTGCTGATGAAAAAACTCTGACTGGGGACTGAAATGGCTGATGTGGAGAGGAAAGCCTTTCCTAAACCAGAGAGCAGTGTGCACAGAGATGCTCAATAGCCCCTTTGACCCAGGCGACTAGCCACTGGCATTAAAAACTGATTATAAAATTACTAATTATATAGTAGGATAGAGACAGTAGTTGAACATGATTATAAAGGTGAATAAGTAATATTACTTGTATAATTAATTAGTAGAAGTATCAGAGTGATACACTTAAGAAGAGATGATCGTGAACATTTTTAAATATTCAATAATAATAAGCAATTTTTTAAAATAAGCATAAACTAATTTGAAAAGGAGGGGGTAAAATAATCTCTTTCAGTGTGACGAACATCTTCACACTTTCGCTATGAAAACACTCATGCACCATGTGATCTCCATAGCGGTCATTGGAGCAAGCGGAGCTGCAAATCATCCGGTCCGCGTGGTTTGGCTTATTAATAATTTCTTTGCATATAGACTTCTGTGAGAGTAGTTTCTCACTGTGCTGATGGTTTATGTGCATCATATTTGTTGTTCTGTTAGTGTAAGTAAACATTTTTTTTGCAGTATTTGCACAGAGTTGTGTTTTATCTGGAGCACGTCACCGCTGTCATTTTACTCTGCCAGTCTGCCTGTAAACACAGCACCCCCTCTGTTCAAAGCATGTATCGCGATTCCTTTAACATTGAAACTGATTTGAATCGTCACATATTTAAATCGATTTTCAACCAACTTGCTGTGAATCATTCCATCCCTATAGTTGTGTTGTGTGCTTTTTATGCAAATTCAGTCTTAAAAAAAAAAATTGGTCTTAATTTTAATTCTGTGTGGTATTAAAAAGGTCTTAAAGTCTTCAATATAACTCTTAAAAATCTGCAGATGCCCTGATTTATTATGTAGATTAAGGTGCTCTCTACATTGATAAAGAAAAACGTTTCTTGAAAGCCAAAATCTTGAAGTTCAGAATATTAATTGCAGGCTAACTTTATCACACTTCCATCCAAGTCGAAGGTCACAGTGGCGAATGATTATACGCCAACATATACATGTTCATCTGTGGTGCAGATCATCAGCATGCGCTTTTTATTCTACAGATGGGCAGGAAATGTGTCCATTAAAGAGAAAATCTCTGATTGGGAGATTTAAACTCTCAACATATGGCAATCCCAAGCTTAAAAGCTCAGAGTTATGCTACACTATGTTGTGTTATGGTTTTCGGGATGCATAACTAGTCAGCCACTATTGCAGATTGGTTATGCTTAGTTTAAATATGATTAATTGCATCATCACAGTATTATTTTTTTTTAGTTTCAGGGGATGGGGATGATTGGGAGGCCATAATGGGTAAGGGCCGATGACGGGAATTTGGCCAGGACTTCAGGGTTACACCCCTACTCCTTACCAGAAGTGCCATGGAATTATTAATGACCACAGAGAGTCAGGACCTCAGTTTAGCATCTCATCTGAAAGACAGTGTTCACTGACAATATACTGTCCCCTTCACTATACTAGGGCATTAGGACTCACACAGACCACAGGTTGAGCGCCCCCTGCTGGCCTCACTAACACCACTTCCTACAGCAACCTAGTTTTCCCATGAGGTCCCTTATCCAGGTACTGACCAGACTCAGCCCTGCTTAGCTTCAGTGAGTAACCGGTCTTGTGTTGCAGGGGGATACGGCTGTGGCCAAAATAAAATATTAAAATAGCCAAGTACAAATAGATTTAATGATTGGTTATATTGCAAAAAAACATACAGGGGAAAAATGTTGAGCACGTAAATGTTTCGTATTGACCAGTTTTCTTAAAACTGACTGCTATTGAGGAAGTGCGTGAAGTGTAAATAAATGTAAATGCATATTTTTTGTTCTTCGTTTAAAGGCAAATAAAAGTTAGAAAAGACTGAGCGACTGTATAATGATTTTTCGGACACCCCCGCGCTGCATTAGGTGGGGTTGTAAATGTGTTGCACTGCTAACTTGTAACCTTAAATGCAACGATGGCGGCTGAGAGAGAAGAACTGTTTTACCCAGCATTAAAGGTGCAGTTTGTAAGTTTGACACCCAGTGGTTGAACTAGGTATTGCACTCCTGGATCAAAACACATGCAAGCGCAAGTTGCCAGATTGAAGACAGGACCGAGTGATTTAATCTGTGTTCTAAATAAAAACAACGACACCCAATAGAATGAATATTTCCCATATTAAAAGGAGTTTTAGTCCTAACCAACACCTCGAATTGATATATTAGTAACGGCTTCTATTTCTCAAAGCTGAACAACAGAAAAATGACAGTGATCACCTCAGGTACACCTCATGTGCTTTAATCAGTGTTAAATGCTAATGATGTGAGTTTGAGTGTCATTTTACATTATATTTATTGCCTTATACTGAAAGCAGCAGCAGATAATTCACCTCTGATCTGGAAAATAAAATAAACCGTTTAAAATTGAACTTGAGAACTAAACACATCAGTGATTCAGCATCTACATTTAATGATGTTAAAGAGGGTTAATATGTATTAAATAGATTGTAAACTTTACCATTTCATGAGTGAGTGCTTATTCTGTGCCAGGGCTGAATTAGTGCCGGAACATGCCGGATCTGGCACCTCTGAAATCTAATCCGGCACGTCATTTTACCGATCCCCCTCCTCAACCGCCTCCTACCCCGTCCGCTGTTCACTTTCACTTTCGTGCGCGACATCCTCAGGTGACATGCCGGATCCTTTACCCTGATCTGTTCCGGGACCTCTCAATTCTCAAATTAAGCACTGTTGTGTGCTGAATGGCTGTATTTAAATTTCTGTTTTGTTTCGTCTGGTGCAAACAGCCAAATTGCTCATCACTGCGTATCTCGTCATGAAGCGTGTTGTTAGGACACGCGGTTACAATGTAACCTGCTCACCTAATGTTTACGCTTGTCATATTTATATGATTTGCTAATTAATAACCTCATGTGGAACTGAATCTCTCTCATTTCGGAGTCTGCTACTGTCCACCGAAGATTTCATTTCAGTCACGGACGCATGCTTTCAGAGCCTTTCTGAATGAATGAATGAAATACGCTGTTTTCCACCAAGGCAACCCGGAGTGCTGAAATGTAATTGGCTAAACTGACATTGAGCAGGTTAAATTAACCTAAACAAAGACAGCGTTCCGGCACAGGAAACACATTTTCAAAGCAGAATATCTGACTTCAGGGTTGTTTTGCAGTTAAACAAGTATGTTCACTTGGGATGTTTCTTAAATATCTGCACACATATTATGGCGTTTTTAGGCTTTAGAAGAGTCAAAAACTTAACATCCAGCACCTTTAAAGGCTTTTATCACTGCCTGTTGGTTCAACATGCCTCATAGTGTGTTTTTGCATTTTGTTTTTAAAAACAAAGGTGGGGGAAACTCTTTTTCTAACATTTTTTTAACCTTTATAAAAATGTACCTGTGGACATGGCCTTAGACTGTAAGACTTTTCTGTGTTCAGCTGATTTAGTTCACTTCAGTCTGGTTTTCCTGCAGATGTTAATGAACTGCATTGCTCAAATGACTGTACTCATGTTGTTTTTGTGTGTTGTGCTTGAGATCGGCGGCTGCTGCAGTCTGAATGTGCTGTGTGTGAGAGAGAACCGGCTGATCCGCATCCCTCCAGAGCTCTCGCAGGCCAGCGAACTCCACGTGCTGGACCTGTCTGGAAACAGGTCTGTCTGAATCGGTTCTCTCAGCAGGGCTTTCTGTCAACAAACACATCGCTGAGCTTCTTTGATTTAGGTTGTGCAGTTTATTTATTGACAGTTGAAGTCAGAATCATTAGCCCCGCTACATATTGTTTCCCCAATTTCTGTAAAACGGAGAGATTTTTCTCAACACATTTCTAAACATGATACTTTTAATAACTCAATTCTAATACCTGATTTATTTTATCCTTGTCATGATGACAGCACATAATATTTGACTAGATATTCTTCAAGACACTAGTATTCAGCTTAAAGCAGGGGTGCCCAAACCCGGTCCTGGAGGGCAGGTGTCCTGCAGATTTTAGCTCCAACTTGCCTCAACACACCTGCATGGATGTTTCTAGAAAGCCTAGTAAGAGCTTGCTTAGCTAGCCCATGTGTGTCTGATTGAGGTTGGAACTAACCTTTGCAGGACACCGGTCCTCCAGGACCGAGTTTGGGCACCCCTGGCTTAAAGTGACATTTAAAGGCTTAACCGCATAGTAGTTTGGTCACAAAAATGGCGGCTGCACCACTGTGTGACGTCACATGGAACCTATGGATATGCTGTGACTGATATATTGTGTGTTTGTGTGTGTAGGTTGTTGTATCTGCCGCTGACGCTCACCTCTCTGCGGCTCAAAGCTCTGTGGCTCTCGGAGAACCAGTCTCAGCCTCTGCTCACCTTCCAGACGGACGTGGACCCCGAGTCTGGAGAGAAGGTGCTGACCTGCGTGCTGCTTCCTCAGCAACCCTGCGAATCGGAAAACACAGGTAAAACTCTCACAGGCTGCGTCTGAAATCGCCTAATACTCAAGTATGTACTACATTTTAAGTTTGAATTTACTACACTACCGTTAAAAAAGTAGGGGAATCACACCGTCTCTGAGACTGTGGTTTGTGGTGTGATTTTCTGGCGTGTGCTGGATGTGTGCGTGCATGCTGTGGGTTTATCTGGACTTCAGCTCACCAGTAGTGTGTGTTGTGTTTCTGCTGATCTGAGGAAACGTTCAGGTGTTGAGCAGCTCCTTATATCTGTGCTCTTCCTACACACACACACACACACACACACACACACACACACACACACACACACACACACACACACACACACACACACACACACACACACACACACACACACACACACACACACACACACACACTCATGCTGCCAGAGCAATGGGGGAATAAAGAGGCTTATCTGCTCTGAGCTCATATCACACACACACTTGTTGCTATATCCCAGTTGGGAACTCTCATTGACCTAATGATGCTTCTACATCACAGATCTCAGATTTTAATCTAGGATTTCAGGAGTCCTGTAGGATTTCCCATCGTGGCTGAATTGAGCAAAAACGATTTGATCTTGGAGAGCTGCCTTGGCTAACCCTAGAGCCTGGACACACAATTGTTTGGCGTCAGCTTGGTGTGTCCTAGCCCTATCCTAAACCTAACCCTACCAAATCAATCTGTTTGTCCAGCTTAAAATCACCATCCCAGGGTATTTATTGATTTATTTTGTTTACATCTGGACTAGGGCTGAGCCGATAAACAATATTATATCGAATCGCGATAAAATTGATGTCAATAACATTGATAAGCTCTGGACTTTTTTAATCTATATTGATCTAACAGCCAATCACACAGCAGAAATGTGCAACAATGGGGAATCTAAAAGTGTGTTGATATTAGAGAAATCTATCAGCCTAAAATGTTATGCCATTCAATGGACCCTCTGATTTTTGTGGCTTCAGTCATTGTTTGGGTACTCTTTTAAATAAGGAAGCTTTAACAACTGATATCTAAATACATATATCGCAAGGTTTCCGCTCTGTAGGTCTATTGGAGACATTCATAAATATTCCTAGCAAATCTAATAAAGGTTGGAGATAAATTCACTACGTAAACGCGCTAAATTGCACTTGAGCAGCGTATATTTGAGGACGTGCAAGAAGTTTTGTGCACGAACAGAGGAAATCCTAGCGCAAGCAAAATGCGTGTATTACACAAATCCGATCTTGACTTGTAGTACTGCGTCCCATTTGTCATTGAAATAACGCCAAAGGTAGTTGGTAGATCAAAAGGCCTGCCGCCACAGCTGGAAAAAATCTTAGAGGAAACACTGTATCGTTATCGTTTAATATGGAAAATAATTGAGATTGCATTTTTTGCCAGCCCTAATCTGGACCATTCAAAAAAACTCCATAGCATTTGGCCCTGTATGAGTCTTAAATGTCATTCATAATGAACAAACACTGTAATAAATGGACCGTTTATTGTTTACTCATGTTAGTAAATGCATTAAAGAGCCCCTATTATGCATTAAGAAAGTCATATTTTGGTCTCCAACAACAGGCTGATACGCATGCAAGGTCAAAAAACACTTTCATTGTCTTGTAATATGCATTTATTTTTACCTAATTATCTAAACGACTCCCATATGATTTGTTCAGTGATTCATTTGTCCCCAAACCCCTCCTTTGTGTGATGCTAATCTGCGGTGATTGGTCTGATGACCCAGTATGTTGCGATTGGTTGACTGTGTTGAGCACAAGATAGAGAGAAATGCCCACCAGGGCTTATCAACATTGTTGAAGTAGCCAGAGTGTATGTGTAAGTCCAATGCAGTAGTGCATTAAAGCAATGCAGTTAAACACCAGCATATTGCTCTATTTTTTTTTTTGAAATTTGACTTAATAATGTCTTAAAATGTCTTAAATTGAACGTTGCAAACCTGCAGGAACACTGCCATCCATTAAAACACCTTTTTTTGTGGTTTTAAAACTCCAAAATCCATGTCAGGAGACCTACAGACATCCCCCGGAGTAAACAATATGACCTCTCCTCACTGAACTTAAAAAATTGTCTGTTCTCCAGGCTTTAATTTCTTCAAGACAACATAAAAGTAGCGTAATAAAGTGTGTGTGTGTGTGTGTGTGTGTGTGTGTGTATGTATGTGTGTGGTCATGTCAGGTCAGTACAGCTGACTGTCAGACAGGAGGATTGTTTCTCTGTAATCTTGTGACTAAGACTGGATTTGAAACACTGATCTTAAAGCTCTCTTTCACTCGAACACAAACTCGTCACTGTGCCTTCCTGAAAAACACATTCCATTAAGAGCAATTTTTATTACAGCCACTATTAGATAAGACCATGTGTGTGGAAAGGAGAGGTATGTTAATGTGTGTGTGTGTTTTTTGTGTTCAGGTTCAGATAATCTGGCACGCTGCGGGGCTCTGGAGAGCTTGGTGGAGAGCAGCATTCTGGACGACACGTGGGACGACAAAGCTGCAAACCGAATGAGCACCATCCGCTTCATGGAGGACGATGATGATGAGGACGATGAAGAGGTGAGCAAACTGAAGATCTGCAAGGGCTTAGGGATTTTCTGGGATAACATGGAATTTCAAAAGGTCTATTCCAGACATTTAAAATCAGAGAAATTTATCCATCCGCCATCTATCCAACCATCTGCCCATTCATTCATTCATTCATTCATTCATTCATCCACCCATCCATCCATTCATTCATTTATCCATCTGCACATCCATCCATTCATTTATCCATCCGCCCATCCATCCATCCATTTATCCATCCATCCATTCATTTATCTATCCGCCCATCCATTCATTCATTTATCCATCCATCCATTCATTTATCCATCCGCCCATCTATTCATTCATTTATCCATCCATCCATTAATTTATCCATTTGCCCATCCATTTATCCGTCCGTCCGCCCATCCATCCATTAATTTATCCATCTGCCCATGCATTTATCCATCTGCCCATCCATCCATTAATTTATCCATCTGCCTATGCATTTATTTATCCATCTGCCCATGCATTTATCCATCCGCCCATCCATCCATTCATTTATCCATCTGCCCATCCATTCATTTTTCCATCCATCTGCCCATCCATCCATTCATTTATCCATCCGCCCATCCATCCATCAATCCATCCATCCATTCATTTATCCATCCATCGATTCATTTATCTATCCATCCACTCATCCATCAATCCATCCATCCATTCATTTATCCATCTGCCCATCCATCCATTCATTTATCCATCCATAGATTTATTTATCCATCCATCCACTCATCCATCAATCCATCCATCCATTCATTTATCCATCTGCCCATCCATCCATACATTTAGCCATCCATCCATTCATTTATCCATCCATCCACTCATCCATCATTCCATCCAACCATTCATTTATCCATCTGCCCATCCATCCATTCATTTATCTAACTATCGATTTATTTATCCATCCATCCACCCATCCATCAATCCATCCATCCATTCATTTATCCATCTGCCCATCCATCCATTCATTTATCCATCCATCCATTCATTTATCCATCCATTTATCCATCCATCCATTCATTTATCCATCTGCCCGTCCATCCATTCATTTATCCATCTGCCCGTCCATCCATTCATTTATCCATCCATCGATTCATTTGTCCATCCATCATTTCATCCAACCATTCATTTATCCATCCATCCATCCACCCATCCATCTATCCATTCATTTATCCATCTACCCATCCATTTATCCATCTACCCATCCATCCGCCCATCCGTCTACCTGTCTATTCACCCACCGGTCCATCCATTCATTTATTCATCCACCCGTCGATCCATCCATCCATCCATCCGTCCGTCTAGCCATCCAGCCAGCCTTAACAATAAACTGGGTGTGCATTATTCTGCTAATTACATGCCATCTGTCTGTCTGTCTGTCTGTCCATATCCATCCGTCTGTCTGGGATTTTTGTTTGCTTTTTATTGCTATCAATACATATCTACAGTTGAGGTCAAAATATTTAGCCCTCCTGTTAAATTTGAACTCCTTTAAAATGTTTATCCCAAGTGTTGCTTAACAAAGAGATTTTAAAGACATTTTTTAAACATAATAGTTTTACCAACTAATTTCTAATATCTGATTTGTTTCGTCTTTGCCATGATGACAGTACATCATATTTTTTTAAAGATCTGCCAGGGCTCAGGGAGTTTCTGGACTTTTCAAAATGTCTATTACAGATATTTAAAGTCAGGGAATTTACAAAGTCAGAATTTTCAGCCCTCCTGATTTATTAGCCCCCCTTTAAATATTATAATACAGACTTCATAGACTTCAACTGTACATACAGCTGGGATGGACTCTGAATCTGGATTTTCCTGAAAAACCAAAACAAAAAACAACATGATGTGATCTTTTTACCATATCATCTACCCTTATTTGGTGTGTTGACTGGTTTTGAAGAGTGTGTTGATGAATTGTGTGTTGTGTTTTTCAGCGGATACTCCTGCGACGGGCCACTCCTCACCCCGGCGAGCTCAAGAACATGAAGAAAGTGGCGGAGAGCATCCGAAAGGACATGAACGCCGCCAAAGGCCTGGATTCCAACAAAAACGAGGTCAATAATGCTGTGGATCGCGTGACCACGTCTGTGTGACCGACATGTCTCTTCCCAGTGTGTGTGTGTGTGTGTCCCAGCCATTCCTCTCTGTTTCAACGCTGTCCCGGAGCCCCTTTATCCAGCCCTGCTCACTTCATCAGGAACCCAAACACACGGTGCCTTGTTTTCTAAAAGAGCAATGATCCTGCAGAGGAGGAGCACGTCTTACTGTCCACATCCACTGCTTTGTTTGCTTTCCTTCTCCTCACAGGTAGTTGCACTACAGTCTTAGCATCTGAATCTTTTAATATTGAAATTTACATATATATATATATATATATATGCTCTATTTTTTTATGTTTTCGAAACACTGGGTGCTTTTCTTTCTTTCGGTGACATTTGGAAAAAGCCCCGATATTTTGGACCTACTGATTATTATTATTATTTTTTAATTATTGTATAGTTGCTTGTGAATATTGATACTTTTCTATATATATATATATATATATATATATATATATATATATATATATATATATATATATATATATATATATATATATATATATATATATATATATAATAATGGCAGCTCAGGTGGTGTAAATTTTAGAAAGAGAAGCCAGTTTTTCTTTTTAATCGACGAATTCTTTCTTAATTTTCCAATTTAAAAGCATTCGAACAAAGATTTTTAGCATTGAATCGAACACCAGCGGCAGCTTTTGTATTTCCTCATCAGGTTTTCCCCTTTTTTATTATATATAATTGTGTGTTTTGTGCTAAAATCAGAAGGGCTACACACTCCAGCATATCCACATCAGCTTCCCGCTTCATTTTACTGTCCAAGCAGGTACAATACAGCTTTAATAAATAAGGTAATGGTCATTTTTAATCTTCAGCTTTGGTTTAGGCTTTTATTTTTCCCTCCAAGTGCCAGAATGCACTTTTTTAATGCGACGCTATCATTTTATTTAATTTTTTAAGTATGTGTATGGTACACTACGGACTTCATTTTTCCATTTTTGTATGTTTTCATTTGTACTCGGATGCTTTTTAATGTTGATTTTTTTATTATCTTGTAAAATGATGAAGCTGCACAGAACACAATCTTAAGCAGGCGCTGTTTCTGGGCCAGTACGTTTATGACTTTAACCACTGAAATAATAAAATGACTTCATGAAAGCAACTGTTACGATTCTTCATTTACCTCTAGATTTGATCGTGAACATTAATCCTGCTGGTGTTTTTCCACTGATTAAACAGTTTAGGCAAAAAAAAGTCTGAGATGTGTATTAGGGCTGCACAATATATCATTTCGGCATCGATATCGGTTCGTGTGCATTCGCAGTATTCACACCAATAGGATTGTTGTTGATCAGCGATGAAGACTGTACAGTGTTATCTTACATTACATTTGATTAGTCAATAATAATGGTGGAACTAAATATTAATAAGCTGATTTATCGTGCTAATTCTGCCCATGATACGTTATCGATGTAGCCAAGTATTGATATTTATTTATTTATTTTTATAATTTTTTTTTTGGGCTTTTATTGGGATAGGATAGGGGAGAACAGACAGAAAAGCATCGGGAGCAGAGAATGGGGAAGGATTGGCATAGGACTTTGAGCTGGTAATCGAACTCGGGTCGCCGTGAGCATTTATTTAAAAGTACAAAATAATTCATCAGCCTTGCACTGTTATGCTGCGCTCACACCAGATCCGGATGAAGCATCAAGTGTGAGTGATTTACATGTTAAGTCCATGCAAAGATGCAAGTAGACATCCTGCGGCGTGAGTTGGAAAATCAGCGGACATTTGCGCCACGTTAACCAATCAGGAGCTTGCTCCTGTAGGGCCGTGATTATGACGTAGCACTTGTTGTTGGTGTCCTAAGGAGAAATCCTTCTGCCGACATAGGATAACAGCTCATCAATCTGGGCTCGGCTCAGTCGGAAGCACCGCTGAAAGCCTCCATCATCCAGGTATAGTTTCTGGAGGAGTTGATGAACTCGGAGCAGGTCTGAAAGGATCTAGTAGACTCAGACACAGCGCCGAACGAATCTGCACTGTTTTTCAGCCTTCCTAAAGCACATAAAGCACAGCTACTCCCTTAATAAAATTCATGTTAGCCATTTAGCAATGAAACTAGAGTCACCGGGCAGACAGAAGCCCCGCCCATGTTGTGAATCCGCATCTATTGTGAAGGGAATTTAACGCTCGGATGAAGCGACTAAACTCAAAATGTTCACGCATCTATTTACGCGCAAATAGCGCGATTTATTCGTGCGTGCCGTGTCTGGTGTAAACACAGCATTATTGTAATGGAGGATCTCGTAATGGAGGATCGAAAACACATCAATGATGCAGTTCAATAAAATAGATGTTTAGGTAGAGTAATACAATACAATACAATACGATATTATCATGATATTTTGCCCCCGATAATAGTAGATCACAATGCCAACGATATACCACAAGAAAACAATCCACAATAATCTTTTATTCATTCATTCATTTTCTTTTCAGCATAGTCCCTTTATTAATCTGGGGTCGCCACAGCAGAATGAACCGCCAACTTATCCTGCATATGTTTTATGCAGCGGATGCGTTTCCGGCTGCAACCCATCACTGAGAAACACCTATACACACTCATTCACACACATACATGTGTGGACAATTTAGCCTACCCAATTCATCTATACCACGTGTTTTTGGACTTGTGGGGGAAACCGGAGCACCCGGAGGAAACACGCCAACATGGGGAGAACATGCAAACTCTACACAGAAATGCCAACTGTCCCAGCCGAGGCTCAAAGCAGCGACCTTCTTGCTGTGAGGCGAACGTGCTACCCACTGCGCCACCTTGCAGCCCCATCCACAATATATCATGCATTTTTCTCTTCGCTTACAGATATATTGTGGATGGTTTTCTTGTGGTATATTGCTGGCATTGTGATCTATCAATATCAGGGGAAAAATATTCTGATAATACCGTATCGTGTTGTATTATCTAAATATCTGACTATTGAAATATCTTATTTATTTATGCTTGCAATTTGTTCATTTCGCTCCGCTGCAAGATTTTTCCAATCAATCTACATGAATGATTTCATCACATATTCAACTCATTCATTCATTTATTTTATTGTCATCTTAGTCCCTTTATTTATCAGGGGTCGCCACAGCGGAATGAACCGCCAATTTATTCAGCACTTGTTTTATGCAGCGGATGCCCTTCCAGCCGCAACCCAACACTGGGAAAGATCAACTCATCTGCTGAAATTGTGTTCGTATCGCAAAATATATTGCATAAAATATAAAATATTGCAATGTCAGATTTCTCCAATATGGTGCAGCCCTAATGTGTATGCTGTTTTAATTTATTGATTTTTATTATTATTATTATTATTAATTTTATTCAGTCATTTTTTTTGTCTCCAGCTTCAGCTCATCGTCTGTCCACCCTTGTTTGTTTTCTCCTCGCTGGCTCCTCTGCTCGCATATGTGGCTTTTCCTGCATCATTTCCAACGATTTTTATATGTGCTTGTCTTTATCAACAGATTTATACGATCATTTTATTTTGCTTCTGAAACATTTGAGTACATAATAAACCTACACTGTAAAAACATATCCAAAACTTAGCATTTTCCCCATTTTTTTTTTCAGTTTATTTATACTTTCAAATTGCGTTATGGGAGTTTGATCTTTCTTGCAACAACTTTTTTAACCTTAAAAAGTGAACATTTTTAATAGTTTAAAGCGATATATTGTCTGGGTTGGTGGTATTACGCTACATAACCTTGTAATAAACAGCCAGCACATTTTCTGTCATTTTACAGCCTTATTTCTCCATATATTAGATATTTCATATACATTATATTATTTCAAACTACTAAAATGTCACTAAAAGTTTCATACCTGCCAACATTTGGTTCGTAAATTCCGGGAGACCCGGAATGATTACGTCATACGCTAATTTGCATATTACTGACGTCATCGCGTTCTACCATTTCTGTTTGTTTAACAGCCTATGGTAAATAAATGGGGTATTTTATATTCACACTACGCTTTATATAAGCTTGTCAATTTAACTAAATTTATTGCTGTTTGAATACAGTATATCATTGTATATGAGTAGTGAATTAGCAGTAATCTCTCAGACGTAATAAACTCATACAAGTTCTGAAACTCTCACTTAAAACATCTCTGATTGTGAACAAGAATATACGGTCAAATTAAATTGTTAAAGTAAAGGAGAAGCAAATCGGGTTGACTGTACAAGGGAGATACCTTCAAACTGCCACCTTTTCTAAATCATTTGCCGTCGGTACGCAGAGAGGTGCTCTGCTCTCAGGCTGCAGGGGAGGGGCCGGCGGCATCACCCGCAGCTTGTTGAGAAGAGTAGGAACGGTACAGTAATGGACAAACGACAGTCTATAAAAATCGCCAGTAACGCACAAAAAAGTCGCTAGATTTGTCGCTAGTCGCTTTTTAAAAAAAATTGTCGCTAAGTTGGCAACACTGGCGCAAACTGAAAAGCAAGGAGCGGGAGGGGTGAGAGGTTTGGGGAGATGGGGGCGCGCAAACTGTAGCGCGCGACGCGACCGAAAGAGCACAAGCACCAAGTTTCAGCCCGGACTGTACCAAAATGCTGAGGTGCGGGGGGGGGCGGGGAAATTCCGGGAGTTTACCGGGAGACAGAACAATACGGGAGACGGGTCTAAAATACGGGAGACTCCCGGGAAAAACGGGAGTGTTGGCAGGTATGACTAAAAGTCACTTTGTTAAACTGCAGAGTTAAATTTTCAACATCAAAACTCGACAGAGCAGAGATCAACATCCCATAATGCAATTCACAACCGTAAATAAACAGAAAACACTTAAGAATATGGAATCCTGTAATAAACAGATATTTTTTGCAGTGTATGTGCACATTGCAGTAAACTTACAGTGATTTTATTTACACAGAAAGCATAAGAAGTGCAAGTCAAATGCCTATGTTAGAGTTTCTGATCACTTTAATGAAGACAGATATATTTAGATGAAAATGAAGCCAGCTACTCTGACTTGTATAAACTTTTACTTAAAGGTGCTGTATGTGAGTTTTGACTCTTCTAAAGCATAAAAACACCATAATATGTTTGCAGATATTTAAGAAACATCCTAGGTGAACATTCTTGTTTATCTGAAAAACAATGCTGAAGTCAGATATTCTGCTTTGAAAATGTGCGTTATGTACCAGAACGTCTGTTTTTGTTTTGTTTTAACCCACCCAATGCCAGTTTAGCCAATTATATTTCAGCATGTCGGGTTGCCTTGGTGGAAAACAGCATATTTCATTCATTCAGTCAGGAAGGCTCTGAAGGCATGTGTCCATGACTGAAATGTGGTCTCCGGTGGACAGTTGCAGACTCTGAAATGAGATGCAGATTCAGAGTTCCACGTGAGGTTATTAATTAGCAAATAATATACATTTTACGAGTGTAAACATTAGGTGAGCAGGTTACATTATAACCCCGTGTCCTAACAACATGCTACGTGACAAGATTTGCAGTGATGAGCAATTTGGCTGTTTGTACCAGACGAAACACGACAGAAATGTAAATACAGCCATTCAGAAGCACAGAATAAGCACTCACTGCACTCCAACAAAATGGTGAGGTTCGTAATCTAATGAATACATATTAAACCTCTTTACAGGGTTCATACGGTCATGACAAACCTGGAAAAGTCATGGAACGCTGACATGGCATTTTCCAGGTCTGTAAAAGTTTTGGAAAAACTGATAAACCCGCAAAGATTTGGAAAAGTCATGGAAATTAATTTAACAAATATCTGTGTACTTGCATGTAGGTTAGTTGTCTTCACTTTTTTTTCTGTCCGTGGTCAAACACATACTCTCACATTATTAGTGCTTTGTGAACATAATCTAAATACACTTTACATAGATATAAAGATGCATTTAACTAAATGTTGCATGTTTTATGATATGCTGTAATAACTTTGGAGTTGCATAATTTTTCTTATCATTTACCATGTATACGTAGACATTACATGGAACATTAGGTCATGAAAATTTACTTGAAAGTCCTGGAAAAGTCATTGAGTTTTAGTAGTAAAAATGTGTATGAACCCTGTCTTTAACATTATTAAATGTAGATGCTGATGGCACTGATGTTTGTTGGTTTGCACTGAGTCACAGTTTTAAAGTTTAATTTCAAACAGTTTATTTTATTTTCCAGCTCTGGGGTGAGCTATCTGCTGCTGCATTCAGTATTATGGCAATAAATGTGATGTTAAATGGCATTTAAACTTACATTCTTAGAATTTAACACTGAATAAAGCACATGAGGTGTACCTGAGGTGATCACTGTCATGGGTTTCTGTTGTTCAGCTGTGAAAATTAGAAGCCGTTTCTAATATATCAATTTCAGGTGTTGGTTAGGACAAAAACTCCTTTTAATATGGAGAATATTCCTTCTATTGCGTGCCGTTGCTTTTATTTAGAAAACGATTGAAATCAGCCTTGTTGGTGTCCTCAATCTGGCAACCTGCGTTTGCGATTGTTTTGATTCAGGAATGCAATACCTAGTTCAACCACTGGGTGTCAAACTTACATACTGCACCTTTAAAATATATGAAACAATATGTGATTGTTGAATTTTGAAGGATGATGGCAAAGCATACATGTTTTAAATGACAAGATTCAAACAACGTGTGAGTAAATCAAAAGTAACATGGCAAAGATGTATTGCATTATTTTTTAATGTTTAAAAACACATTGACGTCTTTGACCAAAGTACAAAATGCTCTGAAATGTACCCATAAAAATTGTGTGCATTGCTGCTTATTTGAATGATTCCTTATTCCACAGGCTCATAATTCTGCAAGAATATACAGCGGAGAGCAAAATTAGAGAAGAATTTATAAACACTTTCTTTTTTTTTCTCTTTTTATCATACACTCTCAGAAATAAAGGTGCAAGAGCTTTTCAAAAGGTACACATTTGTACTTAAAGGGTCCATATTGGTACCTCAAAAGTATATATTAGTACCTAAAAATTTTAAGGGGAACACTTTTGTACTTTTTAGATGATAATATGTACCCTTGAGGTATTGAAACATTTTTGAAAAGGTACCACCCCAGTGACAGCTTCTGTACCTTTATTTCTGAGAGTGTACATAAATTCTCTGTACATGCTATTGTTATAGTGTTTTACTAATAAACCAAGGCACTTGGTTACAACTCCATGTTGTGGACAACAGTAAAATTAGAAAACAGCAATGCTTGTAGCACAAAATATTAAAATTAGATTGAAGATTCAAATTTCAGAAGGTTATGAGAGTCCAAAATGAGTAGGAAGTGTTTAGAGCCTTGAATGATTTGCATGACTTGTGCGTAGGGCCAGACGGAATCTGCGGACGTTTTTTTGCAATTTCTGCTGAGAATTTTGGTAAAAATCTGCAGATTTCTGCGGAATTATTTTGGTAGTCTCATAACTAAAACCTTAATATGTGAAATATGTGTTATTTAAAAACGGAATAAATTCAGATTTACACACATTTACTCAAGTAAATAAACAGAATTAATGATGGGCTAAAAATCTGCGGTATTCTGCGCGCACAGATTTCGTGTGGGCCTACTTATGCGGCTACAGGACCTCACTTGTCTCAAACATAGTTTCTCAGAGGATATCACTTGTCTTTTGCAGAACTTTGCTAGTCTCTTGCAGCATATCTTTTGCCCTTGTGTGCTGGGGGGGATGTTTTCATCCACTTTGGGGTGATTTTTGAGTCTTAACAACTTTCTCTGTGTTTCAGCAAATGGAATGATTATTGGTGAGGAATCTTATTTTGACGAATATTTTGGGAAAATGCTTTGAAAATATTTAAAAACTCAACAATATTCTTTTGGGCAAATACCCTTTGGTTGTGTTGGGGGCTGTTTTTGCCCCACTGACTTCCATTATAATGACATTTTTTGTTTGCAAAGCCATGACAGCATGCGTTCCTGATTGTTTTTCTCTGTTGGTAAAATGTGTAATTTTTATTGTTGATCAGTTTTTTTTTACCATTATAATCATGGCCAGCATCTTACAGTGTACATATAAAATTCTAATGTATATTCTTATAAAACTGACTCCAATATTCTATTATTTATTATATACTGTATATTTTACTCTGTTCATGCTAGTGTCCTCTCTGACAGCAGAGCAGAACATTATTTAATATTTTTACCACACACTCAGGTGAGGTTTTATCATGTTTTCTGTATATCTCCTTCCAGAGGTATGACTGCAGGATATCGCTCACTTTTCTTCTGATCGATCATGGCTCCCAGTAGACTCATCCATCCATAACTCTCTTTTGTAGTTTACTGACTGATTTCATGCTCTCTTTTTTCTGTACCAGCCTTATCTTATTGTTAGTGTCAGGAGTGTGTTTTTATTTCTTTGAGAATCAGTATAAAGACAGATGAAGATCCTTATTATCTTTATTATCAGCAGGGTTTAATCTCCTTTTCTCTTGCTGCTTCTCAAACCAAAAGGAAAAACCGGCTTGAGTTTCTGGAATATCGCCCCCTATATCATCACATAATGAGGTAGCAGCCATTTCTAGTGGTCCTAAACCATACTGGACGTTATTAATTAAGTTAGACGTTATTAAATATTAATAAAGTGGACTCCATCAATCCCATTATGCGAAGTAATAAAGAGTTTACAACCCATACACTCGACAGCTAGAAAATCTCCATAATAATGCACTGTGAGAGTTCGCGCGCCAAATTAATTCCCGCGTCTCACCACAAGATGGCGGCTAAAAAGCACAATCGGTACGTGGTTAAACATAAAATATTATTTAATTAAAATACAATATTCTTTACATGACAGAAATCAAAAGGCTTTGTTTCATTAATAATAGACAGCTCGCTAAATGTTAAACTATAACAGGGTCTGACCAAGAAGTACCTGTAGTATATCTATCTGAGGGATTAACGCAATTTACTCACTTGTTTACATTCAC
Source organism: Danio kyathit (assembly GCA_903798195.1). Classification (NCBI taxonomy): domain Eukaryota; kingdom Metazoa; phylum Chordata; class Actinopteri; order Cypriniformes; family Danionidae; genus Danio; species Danio kyathit. Next base: position 2,646,428 of record LR812531.1, on the reverse strand, counting down.
TAGTCTAAGTGGACTTTATTAGCGGACTAATGTAGGGAATAGGGAATGATGCGCGATTTTTGGAGATTGTTTCTCAGTATTTTTTCTCACTTAAAAACGTTCGACAAGGCTTGTTATTAGTGCTCTATTATTTATTATGGCTTTTGCTTACACTTCATGTGATGCACAGGAGAATAAATGTAATTTAATTCCCTGAAATGTTCATGGTAAAGTAATTTACATTCTTTGATTAGAAGTGAAAAGAAGCTGGAAATACCTTCAATTGAGATAATGAACATCAAGAGTGCATGTTGAGGTGAGATTTTTGTGGTAAAATTCAATGTTTAATAATGAAAACCGCAGTCACATAGTCTAAAAGTTTAAAGCCTTTTTCTCTTTACATTTGTTTAAAGATATTCATATTGCTTGATCAGATTCTTTTCCTGTTACTGGACAGGAATAAATGTAATCTATGCTTAATATGTTGACATTTTTATGTGTAATATTATATGAAGATAATATCGACAAGGTCCAAGACAACCAGCTCAAATAAACAAAAATAAATAATGACAATACAATAGTCAGTCATACACTGTAAAAATATCCATAAATTAGCCGTTTTCTGTGTTTTGTGATTCATGTTATTATTTTTTTCCAGTTTATTTCTGCTTTTGAATTGCATTATGGGATCTTGATCTTTCTTCCGACAACGTTTAACTTTGAAAAGTAAAAAAAAAAAAGTGACTTTTAGGAACATTTTTAATAGTTTAAAGTCCTATATTGTCTGGCTTGGTGTTGTATATTATGCTACAAAACCCTTGTAATAAACAACCAGTACATTTTCTGTTATTTTACATACTTATTTCTCTATGTATCATTTCCTATACAGTACATTAAGAAAGACAGAGCCGAGATCAAGGTCTCATAATGCAACTCGCAACGGTAAACAAACAGAAAACATTTGTGAATCACAAAATATGGAAACTGTAAATTAACAGATATTTTTTACCTATAGTCACTAGTATGTCAATGATATAGCTACATAGAGTTGAAGATAAAGTTATTAACACCTCCTGTAAAATGTTTGAGTAATATTTCCAAGTGATGTTTAACAGAGCAAGGACATTTTGTTTTTGCAGTTTTTCCTTCTATATAAAAAAAAGCATCAAGTTAATATATTAAAATGATTTCAGAAGAACTGTGTGACACTGAAGACTGGAGGAGACATGCGAAAAACTCGGCTTTGAATCACAGATATTAATTACATTTTACAATATTCATATACAGAGCTCAGCATGCGAGTTCGCCCCTCACAAATCCATATTTTAAATGAATGTTTTTAATAGGAAGCTATACAATATTACAGCTGAAGTCAGAATTATTAGCCCCCCTGTTTATTTTTTCCCCCAATTTCTGTTTAACAGAGAGATTATGTCAACACATTTCTAATCATAATAGTTTTAATAACTCATTTCTAATCACTGATTTATTTCTCTTTGTCATGATGACAGTAAATAATATTTTACTAGATATTCTTCAAGACACTAGTATTCAGATTAAAGTGACATTTAAAGGCTTAACTAGGTTAATTAGGTTAACTAGGCAGGTTAGGGTAATTAGGCAAGTTATTGTATAATGATGGTTTGGTCTGAAGACAGTCGGGAAAAAATTAGCTTAAGGGAGCTAATAATATTGACCTAAAAAATTAAAAACTGCTTTTATTCTAGCCGAAATAAAACAAATAAGACTTTCTCCAGAGGAAAAATATTATCAGACATACTGTGAAAATTTCCTTGTTCTGTTAAACATTATTTGGGAAATATTTAAAAAGAAAAAATCTAAGGGGGGCTAATAATTTTGACTTCAACTGTATGTTTCTGCATATACATTAGATTAGTCAGTACTGAAGCCAAATCTGGAGCTTATCTAACAAAATAACTTATGATAACGGTCCAGAAACTAGTACAGCCAAATTTATGTTAAATACCCAAAAATATTAAATATAAATAAAAAAAAGAGGAAAAATCAAGAGAAGCAAATAAGTTGAAAATTTTAGTTTAATTTTTTTTTTTTTTTGCAATATTTAGCTTGAATTTAATTGTATTATCTTTCAATTTTCTAAATATGTTTGGTGACTAAAATATTATTTTAATAAATATATCTGTTTAATAAATCTGTTTTGTTTAAATGCACTAAAATACACTGCCTATATTCGCTGAGAAATGGAGGAAAATATTCATTTTTAGAATGGGGTGAACTCAATTATGCTGAGCACTGTATATAAATAAATGTTATTTTAACCCATAAACGGTCACCCCACTTGAGTTCACCCTTGAAAATTATAGGCTATATACAATATTTATACTATATTCAAACTACTTTCAGTTTTTAAAATGAGCTGAATCAACACAATTCTTGCGTTTTTTGCGGGGCGGGGGGGCGGGGGGCCAACTTAATTGCTTCATGTTCAATTCACTTAAATTTGTGAAAACAATTACATTAACGTAATCGATTTGGGTCGTAATCGAACTATGTGGAACCCTGCATTATTTACATTCATTCATTCATTTTACTTCGGCTTAGTCCCTTATTTATCAGGGGTCAACTATTCCAGCATATGTTTTACACAGCGGATGCCCTTCCAGCCGCAACCCAGTACTGGGAAACACCCATACATTCTCAGATTCTCACACACACACACTCATAGGCCAATTTAGTTTAACCAATTCACCTATACCGCACGTGTTTGGACTGTGGGAGAAACCCACGCCAACACGGAGAACATGCAAACTCCACACAGAAATGCCAACTGGTGCAGCCAGGACTCAAACCAGCGACCTTCTTGATGTAAGGCGACAGTGCTTACCACAGCGCCACCTCTGTATTATTCACAGTCTATACAAATTATATATAATTTGTAAAAATGTCCCACATGGTGAAAGTTTAGATGTTAAATAATAAAAATATTTCACAGCATTACTGTATTTTGAATCCAATAAATGCAGCCTTGGGGCTCATGAAAGACTTCTTTAAAGATATATATATATATATATATATCAAGAAATCTTAATTATCTAAAACATTTGACTCATAGTCTTTTAAGCACAGTTTTTGTGTCGACTTTTTTGAAAAGGAAACGAGTCTTCACATGGACCTTGACAGATGAGTGCGCTCATAAAAAAAACTGTACCATGAATGTACCTCTATTCATATTATTATAGTTGCATTCTAATATATAACAAGAAAATATATTTAAAAAATATTGTTAAATAGTGGTGCACTGACTAATTATTACTGTTATAATAATCATTGATGATCATTTGATATCATTGAATTATAATTGAAATATAGAATACTGTTTGAGGACCATTCATACAGTAAATGAATGAAAATGCTAAACCGTGTGAGCTTGCGTGTGCACTTCAGCTGCAGTAAATGAGTGTCCTTGCTTCATGCACTCAACTAGAAATGCCACAAAAGCAGAAATCCAGCAAGCTCATCCAATTGTGCTTGTGGTGTCTTTTCATCCACTTCATTAACGAAGTCTCAATGATGGAGAGCGAGGGTTTCCTGCTCACTGAAGTCACCTGATCTATTCAGCTGTAGACACAATCAAATCATGCTTCTTGGAAAGAGAATTAAATACCGCAAAAAGTCCCAGAAGGCCGGATGTCAAAGTGATTTCATCAGAGGTAAGGGGGGGGAAAGACGTCAATGCAAGTAATCAGAAATGCTAAGGCAAACCCAAAAACGAATTACTAATTAACTGTTAATTTTAATTGTAATTATTGCAATCCAGACCTCTAAAGCTAGGATCGCCAAATTTCAGGATTTCCTGATTTAGTAAATGCACTATTTAGTAAGTCATTCTCAGATCTATCTGGCAAAACTAAGAATGTTAGTAGAATGTTTTAAAATGTCTCCTGAAATGGTTAGATGTGCTCATTTATGACCACAGGAATTATGAAAAGCTTGATTTTGACCATATTTGGAAGGGTCATGAATATTAATGAGCTCTACTCTGATGCTCTCCAGCTTGTATTAGTGCCTGACGCTCTCTCTCACACACTGCTTGATGTACTCTGATATACACACATGCTAAATAATCATATTTCAGTTGGCAATAATTATTTTAACAAACTGTCTAGATGCCTTTTCAATTACATTATAATATACAGTATTATAAATATACAAAAGGGGTCAACAGGTATTTAGAGTTTTGTTTTGAAGCTTTAATGTATGTGAAAACACAAGCAGGTATTGATATCAACCTCTGCATAAACAGATGAGCTTTAGAAAGTTTATAGATGTCCTTTCACTTCGGTAAAATCACAGTATATGAGCTGAGTGATATGACACCATGCATAAACCTGCATTAAACACTTATACTCAACAGTTTACTGCAATCCAGAGCTCTAAAGCTAGGATCGCCAAATTTCAGGATTTCCTGATTTAGTAAATGCACTATTTAGTAAGTCATTCTCAGATCTATCTGGCAAAACTAAGAATGTTAGTAGAATGTTTTAAAACATCTCCTAAAATGGTTAGATGTGCTCATTTATGACCACAGGTATTACCCCTTGAATGAAGCATGATTTTGACCATATTTGGAAGGGTCATGAATATTAATGAGCTCTACTCTGATGCTCTGCAGCTTGTATTAGTGCCTGACGCTCTCTCACACACACTGCTTGATGTACTCTGATATACACACATGCTAAATAATCATATTTCAGTTGGCAATAGTTATTTTAACAAACTGTCTAGATGCCTTTTCAATTACATTATAATATACAGTATTATAAATATACAAAAGGGGTCAACAGGTATTTAGAGTTTTATTTTGAAGCTTTAATGTATGTGAAAACACAAGCAGGTATTGATATCAACCTCTGCATAAACAGATGAGCTTTAGAAAGTTTATAGATGTCCTTTCACTCCGGTAAAATCACAGTATATGAGCTGAGTGATATGACACCATGCATAAACGTGCATTAAACACTTATACTCCACTTATAATCCAGAGCTCTAAAGCTATGATCGCCAAATTTCAGGATTTCCTGATTTAGTAAATGCACTATTTAGTAAGTCATTCTCAGATCTATCTGGCAAAACTAAGAATGTTAGTAGAATGTTTTAAAACATCTCCTAAAATGGTTAGATGTGCTCATTTATGACCACAGGTATTACCCCTTGAATGAAGCTTGATTTTGACCATATTTGGAAGGGTCATGAATATTAATGAGCTCTACTCTGATGCTCTGCAGCTTGTATTAGAGCCTGACGCTCTCTCACACACACTGCTTGATGTACTCTGATATACACACATGCTAAATAATCATATTTCAGTTGGCAATAATTATTTTAACAAACTGTCTAGATGCCTTTTCAATTACATTATAATATACAGTATTATAAATATACAAAAGGGGTCAACAGGTATTTAGAGTTTTATTTAAGCTTTAATGTATGTGAAAACACAAGCAGGTATTGATATCAACCTCTGCATAAACAGATGAGCTTTAGAAAGTTTATAGATGTCGTTTCACTTCGGTGAAGCCACAGTATATGAGCTGAGTGATATGACACCATGCATAAACCTGCATTAAACACTTATACTCAAGAGTTTACATTTATCTGTTGCCTCATAACTAGGGCCAGACAGAATCTGCGGCCATTTTTTGCTATTTCTGTTGGGAACTTTGTAAAACAAATCTGCGGATTTATGCGGAATGATTTTAGGAGTCTCATAACTAAAAACTTAATATATGAAATAAAAAATAATACATTTTTAACTTTTATTTAATGTTTACAATGCAAATCCAATTAGAACCACTTATTTAGTAAACAAAGCCAGTCTCTCGTATAATATATCTACTAAAAGACAGAAAATATGACTTCACAAATTGTACATAAATCATATAAACATTTTAATATTACTATTATTACATCACAATACTATTAGTGAAATTAATTTAAATAAATATAATATTGAATAAATATACATTTACACAAGTAAATACAAAGACTCAATGATGGGCTAAAAATCAGTGGATTTCTGCATGCGCAGATTCCGTGTGGGCCAACTCATAACCAACATCCGCTTCAAATTTCACAATATACACGTTAAACTAACAAACGATACTGTTTAACAGACCTTGTGCATCTTCATGTGTTGCTGAATAAATTCATAATCACTTTTTCCCTGTATTTTGCATTCTGATGATGAGATGAGATACTCCGTGTATCAACCCAGGCTCATTCTGAAGACGTACCTCTATATACATTTCTGGAGACCGTCAAATACGTCCCGGGAGCTACGTTTTTTTGCAGTCTTTATTTTCGCGAATCCACTAGTGGCTGCTGTGTATGCTTTTTGAGATCTCAAATTTGCAAAAGTCCATTCGCGCCTGCTGTTCTCTCGTAAATCCACCAGAGGCCGCTGTTGACTGACTGTTTGCCTGACTGAATGACTGACCAATCGACTGACCCACCCTCTCCCTTCCATAAACCCAAACGACAAATTTAATACGCAATTCAGAAAGAGAAAAGGCCTCGTCTGATTTTTACCACGTTTTTACCACATTCTCACCCTGTTATTTACTTTATTTAATTTTTTGGATTCTGTTTTTGTCTTACCCGCTTTCTGGAACCGTTCTTCACCGGACTCGAACCCCGTCATCGTGGTAATCTCCACCGTCTCAAAAGTCCACCGACATACATGGTGAGCTAACTGGACTAACCGGTAACAGCCGTCCATACGGAGGTAAGCAGTCAGCTGGTAAGCGCGAAAGGGAACCACGCCCCGTACCGTAGCGCTCATTTAAAAAATGAAATCCAGCCATACGTACTTCAGGCTACATAATTCACGCTCTCCAGAAATGTACATAGGGCTACGTTTTCAGAATGAGCCTGGGTTGCATGGGTTGTGTATGGTTGCATTAATTGAGAGCTTTTCAAAATAAGAGTCCTGCATGCATAGTGAGTATAACACAAGCACAGATAAACTTACAAATAAAGGAATTTAAATGTATTATTATATTTTATAATTACTTTACAAATGATCATTGTTGTAATCTCAATAGGAAAGGCTGTGGCCAATCAAATGTACTGTATATTAATGACCTCCTGTTGTATAATCGGGGTCAGTGTTTTTGTTCCGAATGGCCTGTTTTTCACAGGAATATTTGCATAAGAACAAGGAAACATTGGTGTTTGAGACTCACGGTACGGCCATTTCCATGCACTGATCTCTTATGATTCAGCTATGTCTAAGTATATCCATATTTTCTTATTAAGGCAGCTTTAAGCAAACCCTCTAGACAGCAGCTCAGAGTGTTTGGTCACTTGTGTTCCTGTGCCATGTTTCATCTTGTAGGGCTGCAGAGCTGCTAAACCCTCAGCGAATAACAGTCATGGCTGGCCCATTCCCGGCCTGCGCTGGGTCACAGGAAAGGAGTGTCTGTCAGGACTAAACCTGTTCCCTGTTTCTGCCGGTGGACACGGACGCAGCTCCAGCCCGGAGAGAGACGCAGAGGAGATGGAGGAGCCATCTGATGATGTAAGACCAGCATGTTTACGTTTCAGAGTTGGGCTCTGATTGGATGAAAAAAATGCCATTGCAGTTGTTATGGAGTTTTAAAGACACAATAAGACATTTTAACCACTAGAGGGTGCATATTGACGACAATCAAAGGTGTAGTTTAATGACTGTGATTGAGTGTGGAATCATGAGAGATGTGGTCTTCATCACTCCTGCAGAAATGATGCTGATGATGAGTAAAGTATTCAACACTTACAGCATTATCAAGCCAGTATGAAGCAGAGTAAAGGATTAAAAGAAGTGAAATGAGAGAAACTGAAATAAGAATTGATTATTTCTCTGGATTTAAAGGTGCAGTACACTGTAAAAAAAAATAAAAAGTTGAGTTAACTTAAAATTTTAAAGCAACCAGCTGCAAAGAAATTTTGAGTTTATTAAACTTCAGTGGTTGAAGTTCAATTCAATTTATCTTTATGTGTATAGCGCTTATACAATGTAGATTGTGTCAAAGCAGCTTCACACCGAAGATTATAGTGAATTGCAACAGTGTCAGTTCAGTTTTCAGAGATTAAGTTCAGTTCAGTTTAGCTCAGTTCAGTGTGGGTTAATAATCGCTACTGAGAGTCCAAACACTGAAGAGCAAATCCATCGATGCGCAGCTCTACAGATCCCGAACCATGCAAGCCAGTGGCGACAGCGGCGAGGAAAAAACTTCACCAATTGGCGAAAGCGAAGATTTAAAAAACCTCGAGAGAAACCTGGCTCAGTTGGGCATGACCATTTCTCCTCTGGCCAAACGTCTTGTGCAGAGCTGCAGTCTAGGTGCAGGAAGCTGGACCTCAGCGAAGACTCGTCTGTCCTTGGAGCATCACAGGAGTCAGTCTCATGCTCTCCACTCTTCCATGCCCATCACAGCAGCTGCTCAGGATGCGGCCTGGTCCAGGATTATGGAAACCTTGGGATCATCTTGTCGTTGGTCTTGGATCACATCAGTGGCACTGCATAGTCTGAGGGCCTCGGGATGAGTACCCCCAGGTGGAAATACGGAATAAGGAGAATAATTAGCGTAGCTGCTGTTCATAGTGTATATAAACAAGATGCAAAATCTTGCGTAGGGCACACTCATGCGTCATACCGCTAAGTAATGCACTGAGTGTATGCTTTGCTAAAAAGATAGGTCTTTAATCTAGTTTTGAACTGTGAGAGTGTGTCTGAGCCTTGAACATTATCAGAAAGGCTATTCCAGAGTTTAGGGGCCATAAATGAGAAGGCTCGACCTCCTTTACTCGACTTTGATATTCTAGGTACTACTAGAAGCCTTGAGTTTTGAGATCGTAAAGAGCGGGTTGGGTTGTAGCGAGACAGGAGGTTGGTTAGATAAACAGGAGCTAGATTATTTAAAGCTTTATAGGTAAGAAGCAATATTTTATATTCAATACGAAACTTAACAGGCAGCTTAACAGGAGGATAAAATTGGGGTGATATGATCATATTTTCTAGACCTGGTAAGAACTTTGGCAGCTGCATTTTGCACTAGCTGGAGTTTGTTAATAGAGGATGCTGGGCAGCCAGCAAACAGAGCATTACAGTAGTCTAGCCTAGAAGTCATAAAAGCATGGACTAGCTTTTCTGCATCTGATATGATAGCATACTTCGCAATTTAGCTAAATTTCTCAGATGGAAGAAGTTGTGCCAAATTATTTTTTTTAAGTTGACCGAAAAGGCTGGTTCAAGTCAAGTATACTTTATGGAATAATTTGGCACAACTTCAAACACTGAAGCTTAATAAACTCAACATTTCTTTGCAGCTGGTTGCTTTAA
>LR812531.1:2607085-2634585 GCA_903798195.1 Danio kyathit | reverse complement strand
TGCGGCTCATGATCCAGAAAGTGATCGACCGTGTGTCCACAAAACAGTCATCACACACGTCCCCCTCAGAGTAAGAAAACACACTCAAACTAACCAAAATCCAATCAGCTGGGTTTCAAACAGCCTCAAACTAAGGAAAAATATACCATTGCAGTTGTTATGAAGTTTAAGGGTGTACTCACACCAGGCAAGGGTGAGTTTTGATATCGGTGGGGACCAGTGGTGGAAAGTGTACTGAAATGTCATCCTCGAGTAAATGTACCAAATCAAATACCAAAATCTCATCAAATTTAATCAAGTTTATTCCATATCAACAGTTTATTAGCAAGCACGATCGCCTCACAGCAAGAAGGTTGCTGGTTCGAGTCCCGGCTGGGTCAGTTGGCGTTTCTGTGTGGAGTTTGCACGTTCTCCCCGTGTTCGCGTGGGTTTCCTCCTGGTGCTCCGGTTTCCCCCACAGTCCAAACGCATCTGCTATAGGGGAATTGATGAACTAAATTGGCCGTAGTGTGTGTGTGTGAATGCAAGAGTGTATGGATGTTTCCCAGTGATGTGTTGCAGCTGGAAGAGCATCCGCTGGGTAAAACATATGCTGGATAAATTGTCGGTTCATTCCACTGTGGCGACCCCTGATTAATAAAGGGACCTAGCCGAAAAGAAAATGAATGAATGAATGAATTAAATTATTAAATTAAAGTTAAAATGCTTTAAGGTTTTAAGTAAAAAAATCTACTTTTTTATTATTTAATTGTGGGCGTCATGGTGGCTCAGTGGTTAGCACGATCGCCTCACAGCAAGAAGGTCCCTGGTTCGAGCCCCGGCTGGGTCAGTTGGCATTTCTGTGTGGAGTTTGCATGCTCTCCCCATGTTGACGTGGGTTTCCTCCGGGTGCTCCGGTTTCCCCCACAGTCCAAACACTTGGTTTAGGGGAACTGGGTAAGCTAAATTGTCCGTAGTGTAGAAGTGTGAATGAGTGTGTATGGATGTTTTCCAGTGATGGGTTGCAGGTGGAAGGGCATCCGCTGCATAAAACATACAATATGCTGGATAAGTTGGCGGTTCATTCCACTGTGGCGACCCCAGATTAATAAAGGGACTAAGCCAAAAAGAAAATGAATGAATGATTAAATGTTTTATTTCATGTTGATATATTGTTTTTGAAGTACAAATGTTTTGACCTGTTTTGATAATCAATAATATTATTGATTATTACCAAAGATTTTTGACATTTTTATCATTTTAGTTTGGTCTTATTTATAGAGGCCTTAAGAACAGGGAAAAGGCACTTTTTACATGTTTTCCTGATACCTGGAACATAATTTAAATCTGAATTGAGTCTCGTTATATGTGAAATATTTTGTGTTGCTTTGTAAAACAAGCTTTTGGACAATTTTGGATGGATTTCCCCCTACCTCAACACACAGAAACCCCTTGGTTCAGCAAAAATGACACAAGTAAAGACATGTTTTGGTCTTAAAAGTGACAAAGTCTACCCAAATGAAAGACTATACGCTTATTTCACGCGACCGCCATTTTAAAACACGAAAGCGAGGCTGCGCTGTGAAGAAACCTGGAAATATAGGATCAACACTGTAAACATTGCAACAACATGCTGTGGACTACAAACCTCCAGCTGTTGCTGCGACTTCAAAATGCAGAAATGGTGTAAACATCACTTTAATATCATTTAGTTCAGTTTAATTTCAACAATTAAAAGCATATTAGGCATCAAACAACATCACAATCTCTTTAAGAGTAATACGCTTAAGTGTCCTTCTAGACTTCAGTTCATGGCACCAGGTAAACCCTGTGGGTGCTTCCCTGCTTCAGGCTATGTAACCCGGTGAGTAATAAAACAGTGCAGTCCTCTGCAGCACACCCTCGTGTTGTCTGTAACAGTGTTGTCCCGGTACTGAAGTTTTAAAAATGTCAATTTCCCGCTAACATTCAAGCGCCGCTGAGCGCGTTCTTAAACAGCTGATTTGCCGTAGTATTCACCAGTGCTCAACAGAAATGACTGTGATTGGCCGTGACGGTCATCAGTTCACCGCTCTTCACAGATTGCAAACACAGACACACGAACACTTAAATCCGCAAAGATCAGTCGATTCACCAAGCGGATCGCTCGTCTTGTGTTACACTCGGTAAAGTAAACATCAGTGAAGTGTGGTGAACTCACTAATGACCTTCACAGCCAATCACAGTCATTTCTGTTGAGCACGTGAACACAATGGCAAATCAATGCTGTTTAAGAACGCCATCAACAGTGCCTTAAATGTTAACAGGAAATAGACATTTCTTTCAATTTCAGTACCGCAATTTTTAATCTTGACAAGTCTGAAATAGTGAAAGATTCAGTTCATTAACTGGAGTTTGATTAACGGCATCTAAAACGTGTGTTTGGGAAAGAAAACGTTAGCTAAGTAGTGCCATTTCCCTTAACTTAGCTGAAAATGAGCTCTGATATCCCTTTTTATTTTCACTATTCATTCAGAACGGACTTTCGGGTCACTCAGAAGGTGGTGAAAGTATAAATCTGTGTCACTTTTCTCTTCGCTGATAAGATATACAGCCAGGTACACAACATTCCTGTGTGACTCAGGCGATACTTTCGGGTTTCTTCCCACCGCAGCCTCGATTTCGCTGTTTAAAATGGCGGCCGCGTGAAATCAGTCTGTTCATTTTGTACTAGTAATAATTATCATGTAAATTCATCATCATCATCATCATAAAAAAAAGAAGTCTTTAGCATTTCACTTTTATTTAGCTCCAAAAAAAAAAAAAACTGAGATTCAAAACAAAATCATGCAAAAAAATTCATTGCAAAAAATCATGCAAAACAGATCCAAATGGACATAACGTCTGTGCTCTGTGTATACAGAAGCATAATCTAGAGTATCCACATTTAGAACTCATATAGGTTAGCTTTAGATGCATTAAATATGCATGCAGCTACATTTATTTAACACAATGATCAAATTCAATATTCCAACAATTTCCATCTGTTGTGCATCATTTATGAAGACGGGATCAGAATAACCACACCAGCACAAAAATGGAGCTGAACTCATGAATCAGTGAATGATGCAGATTGAGACTGAGATTTTAAGGGCTATATATATCCGTAAAGAATCACATAGTGCATTCATAGGTCTGCACAGAAGTCACTTTTATGAAACATTTAATACGGGATTGCATTGGCAGACTCGAGCCCACAGGAGGATGAAGGTGAAGAAACGGCAGGCACTCATTTAGCTCTAACTCATTTCGCATTTCAGTCCAGTTTCTCATTCATTTCACATTCATTTCACATCCGCGTCTTACTGGATAATTGTAAATGAATTTGGCTTGCTGGCTTTGAAGGAGCAGCTCGCTAACACTGTTGAATAGAGTGAGAGAGAATAAAAAAGTGATTTGGCTTTCCTCAAATTTACATTTACAACTTTCTTTTGAAAGCTCTTTTCAGGAGGAACATATTTGTTTTATGAATGCTTCAATGTGGCACCCTGACACATGATAAAAACTGTATTTTCCACGGTAAAATGAGTTTTAGTCCTAAACATCTGTGACGACAGCACACAAAATGTTTCTATTTCCATGACATCGCGGCAAAACAAGAGCATATAATCACCTCAGGTACAGATTATGTGTTTTATTCAATGTTAAATGCTCCCAATGTGAGTTTAAACCCAATTTAACGTGACATTTGTTGCCGTTCTACTGAAAGCAGCAGCAGATTCACCTCAGATCTTGAAAATAAAATAGCTAGCACTAGCAGACGGTTTGAAAATCAAAGTCAGAACTGTGACTAGCAAACTAACAACATCACTTGGTAGCCTATTAATGATGTTGAATGTAATATGTATGAATTAAATTAAAAACCTTAGCATTTCATTGGGAGTGCAGTGGCTGCAAGTGAATGTCTGGTAAATGTTGGCGTTCTTAGCTTGTTAGATGCTTGCAATGCTCATTAAAGTGACCTCGTATACAAATCCAGAGAAGTCTTAGATTTTATTGTCATAACCCTGCTGAAAAAAAAAATGCTTAAACCAGCCTAGGCTAGTTGGCTGGCGTTAGATGGGTTTTAGAGGGGTTTTGGCCATTTCCAGGCGGGTTTCAGCAATTCCCAGCCTGGTCTTAGCTGGTCAGGCTGGGAAATGACCAGCTAAAACCAGCTTGACCAGCCTGGTTTAAGCTGGACATAGCTGGTTTGGCTGGGCTCTCAGCCTGTCTAAGCTGGTCAAGCTGGTTTTAGCTGGTCATTTGCAAGCCTGACCAGCTAAGACCAGCCTAGAAATGGCCAAGACCCTTCTTAAACCAGACTGGTTGACCAGCTAAACAGGTTAGGCTGGTTTAAAGGTGCTGTATGTAAGTTTTTGACTCTTCTAAAGCATACAAATACCATAATATGTGTGCAGATATACTCTGAAAGCATGCAACTGTAAGCGAAATGTGACCTCCGGTGGACAGTATCAGATGTCGAAATGAGACTGATTCAGTTCCACATGAGGTTAATAATTAGCAAATGATATAAATATTACAAGCGTAAACATTAGGTGAACAGGTTACATTGCAACTGTGTGTTCTAACAACATGCTTCGTGACAAGATACGCAGTGATGAGCAGTTTGGCTGTTTGCACCAGACGAAACAGGACAGAAATTTAAATACAGCCATTCAGAAGCACAGAATATGCCCTCACTCATGAAATGGTAAGGTTTAGAATCTATTTAATACATGTTAACCCTCTTTAACATCATTAAATGTAGATGCTGAATCACTGATATGTGTTTAGTTCTAAAGTTCAAGTTCAAACGGTTTATTGTATTTTCCAGATCTGAGGTGAACTATCTGCTGCTGCTTTCAGTATATGGCAATAAATGTGATGTTAAATGGCATTCAAACTCGCATTATTAGCATTTAACACTGAATAAAGCACATGAGGTTTACCTGAGGTGATCACTGTCATAGGTTTCTGTTGTTCAGCTGTGAGAAATAGAAGCCGTTTCTAATGTATCAATTCGAGGTGTTGGTTAGAAGCAAAACTCCTTTTAATATAGTAAATATTTCCTCTATCGCGTGTCGTTGCTTTTATTTAGAACACAGTTTAAATCACTCACTCCTGTACTCAATCTGGCAACCCGCGCTTGATCCAGGAGTGCAATACCTAGTTCAACCACTGGGTGTCAAACATACATACTGCACCTTTAAGCTTTCTTTCAGCAGGGATTTTTAAAACAAAAAGATTTTATTGTCATAACCTAATACTATAATGGAATATATATTGCAGATTGCCTTATAGTACAGATTCTAATATTTGTTTACCCTTACAAAATGCTTGAATACAGTATATTAGAAAAGACATTGTAATACCCCTGTAATAAATAACTCATTTACACGGTAAACTAGTGCATATATTGTATTTTCAATATACTGTAAGAAGGATAGAGCATGTCTATGGCTATATTTAATTGTAAGTGGGTCATGATTTTTTTTATAATCACTTTATTTTTTATATTTTCAGTGGAACAAAGCTGAAAATTGATCAGTGTCAATATTTATAACAGCATCAATGACATTTAAATGACAAATTAAATATGTACCAAATTGTAGTTGAGGTCAAGAAAAGTAATAATGACGCTGTTATGAAATTCACAACCCAGCTATAATGGCCTCATGACAATCATGTTGATGACAGATTTATGACAAGTTTTGTTTTCTTAATAATGTCGAGTTAAGACAGGTTGTGATGTATTTATTTATGTCAAGTTGTCATAACAAAGACATCTCAAACAATGTCACCTTTGCATTTAAAATGACAAAAACAGAGCGAATGACACAGTTGACATAAGCATGCATAAAGTCTCATTCATATTCATGCCGTGTGCTACCAGAGTTTGACAGTTTTCTCTGCCGTCAGCTGCAGATCAAGGTGAATGGGCAGAGAGGAGGTCTGGGAATCTGTATTGCTGGAGGAAAAGGCTCGCTGCCGTACAAAGAGAACGATGAGGTGGGTTTTATCTCTTACTATCACACTCCTGTAGCTCTGTTTACAGCCAAACACACACACATGCACTGGAATACTAACACATAATCAGTCTGTAATTCCTCTGATGATTTGACTGATTCACCTCCTCCATATACAGTTGTCACAATTATTCACCCTCCTGTGAAATTAGTTTTCTTCTTCAAATATTTGTCATGTGATATCTACACAACTGAATGCATAAGCAGCTTTCGCATAAGGACGTCCTAAAAGTATGTACTTTTTTGCTGAAGAGAAAGTACATACTTTTGAGTGTGCAACAGAAGAGTGTGCAAGCTTTGGGACAAACTACTTCCTTGTCAACAGATCGCTATGTTGCGAAGTTACATCCAGTGGTGGAAAGAGTCCTGAAAACTCATACTTAAGTAAAAGTACTATTACTGCGCTTCCCACCTCCAGTCGCAATGACTTCTGGGACTTCAAGAGCGAGTTCAGTGCTCAAGTCTGCATCGCTGCGTCCTCGATATCAAAAGCACATCCGGGAACTTTCACGGTTCCTCTGTTCTTGCGGTCTTGAGTTTTGGAACTGAACTTTGGCTGTCTTTCGCTGAAGAACGCATATTGAGAAACAGCCATACAAAATGTGCAGGGGACCGAAAATTGAGAACCACTAAAACATCTTTTTTGTATATCTGTGCGAGCAACTGTTTTCGTTAATGAAGAAGATGAACAAAACACCACATAGGAGTCGTCTCACCGATGAACACCTTCATTCAGTCCTGAGGATTTCCTCTGCGCAGAGCCTGACTCCAGAAATTGATGCACTTGCATGTAAAAAGCGATGCCAAGTATCTGGCTTGGACCCATGTGCATCATCAGAGTAAATGAACAGTGAAAAAAAACTAAAATGGATAAATATTATTTTATTTACTGATGGCATGATCTGTTCAAAGTTGAAAGAGATATTTTTTTAGGTGTTGGCCTTGATGGTCTGTGATGAAAAGATTTAGGTTACAATTAAAATTAATAAAGTTAAAGATATAGAAGCCTGATATTTTTTTCAGTTTTTGTTTTTATTATTTACCTGTTCTGGTTTCAGTATTTAAGCAAAAATTCAATTGTAATATATGAGGATGGTTAATACAGTAGTTTACTTTATCTTAAAGATAATAAAAACATAAATAAATTAATAAAAAAAAATTGGTCTGGCCCTCGACAATGTTCTTTTTTAATTTTGGCCCTCTGTGAACTTGAGTTTGACACCCCTGCTGTAGATTGTCTGTAAAATTGAATTGAAATTAATATTCAAACAAAAGATTTCTTAATTTTTTTAGCATCACTCACAAAGCAGTTGTGCCTTTAGATTGTTTTCCAGTTACATTTAGGATTAATTTCTGTTATTTAGAATAATAATTGTATAATAACAATTATACTATTATTTATTTATAATTATATATAATTTTTTTGTTTTATTAAAAATAAAATTCTATATTTTATTTTAAAAAAAATTATTTTTTATTTATTTATTTTTATTTTATAGCTGTGCCCCAGGAGAGCTTTATGTCTAGCAACGCCCCTGGAACAAACCACTGTTATACAATGAATTACCCTAACTTTACCCTAATTAAAGTAAGAATTATTCGCTCTTCTGTGATTTTTGTTTCCCAAATGATGTTGAAGAGATTCAGGAATTTTTCACAGTATTTCCTATAATATTTCTTTTTTTGGAGAAAGTCTTGTTTGATTTATTCCGGCTAGAATAAAAGCAGTTTTTAATTGTTTTAAACCCATTTTAAGGTCAATATTATTAGCCCCCTTAAACAATATTAGTTTTGGATTGTCTCCAGAACAAACCACTGTTATGCAATGACTTGCCTAATTACCCTAACTTTACCCTAATTACCCTAGTTAAGCCTTTAAATGTCACTTTAAGCTGAATACTTGTGTCTTGCAGAATATCTAGTCTAATTTTATGTGCTGTCATCATAGCAAAGATAAAAGAAATCAGTGATTAGAGATGAGTTATTAAAACTATTATGTTCAGAAATGTGTTGAAAAAATCTTATGCAAAAATATATGCAGGGGGGCTAATAATTCTGACTTTAGCTGTATGCATATGTATAACTGTATAAATCTTTAAAGGAATAAAATTTCACAGGAGGACTAATCATTCTGACTTCAACTGTATATATGCATGTCCTTCTGGCCACTGATTGATGTGGTCTTCTGCTTTCAGGGTATTTTCATCTCGAGAGTGTCTAAAGGTGGACCGGCGGAGAAGGCCGGGGTTCACATTGGGGACCGAGTGCTGGAGGTAAAACCAGAACCAACACATGCTACTTAATGACATATTGATTTAATCGCTAATTGAGGAGCATGACTGCTGTTGGGATTACTTTCCTTTAGTGGTACAATTAATAATTAAATCGACTGTGTCTGTCATTCAGTGGTTAGCACTGTCGCCTCACAGCAAGAAGGTCGCTGGTTCGAGTTCCGGCTGGTTCAGTTGGTGTTTCTGTGTGGAATTTGCATGTTCTTCCCGTGTTGGTGTGGGTTTCCTCCGGGTGCTCCGGTTTCCCCCACAGCCCAAACACATGCGCTATAGGGGAATTGAAGAAGCTAAATTGGCCGTAGTGTATGAATGTGTGTGTGAATGAGAGAGTGTATAGGTGTTTCCCAGTACTGAAGAGCATCCGCTGCTTAAGACATATGCCGGAATAGTTGGCGGTTCATTCCACTGTGGCGACCCCTGATAAATAAGGGACTAAGCCCAAGGAAAATAAATGAATGAATGATGGCTTTTGATTTTAACCTGTTTTATCCATGTCCCAAGTTTCTGTGCCCGACAATCAGGTTGTTGTAGTCCTAACCTTCAACCACCACCCCTTCCACAATGCACCGGCCCCTTACGGCTCCCCCTGCGGGCGGTGGGCCTGCAGGAGGCTGGGATGAGAATCAGCACCTCCAAGTCCGTTGTGGTAAAGAAGGAGCTGAGCTGAAAGGCAAAGCTCTCAATTTACAGGTCATTCTACGGTCCTACTCTCACCCATGGTCATGAGCTTTGGGTCATGACCGAAAGGACAAGATCTCGGATACAAGTGGCTGAAATGAGTTTCCTTTGCAGGGAGGCAGGGCGCACCCTCATAGATAGAGTGAGGAGCTCTGTCACCCGGGAGGAGCTCAGAGTAGAGCCGCTGCTCCTCCACATCGAGAGAAGTCAGCTAAGGTGGCTCAGGCATCTGTTTCAAGGAGGTGTTCCAGGCATGTCCCACCGAGAAGAGGCCTCGGGGAAGATGCTTGAGGGACTATGTCTCTCGGCTGGCCTGGGGAATGCCTCGGGATCCTCCCAGAAGAGCTGGAGGAAGTGTCTGGGGAGAGGGAAGTCTGGGGTTCTCTCCTAAGACTGCTGCCCCCGCGACCCGGCCCTGTAACAGCAGATAAAAATGAATGAATGAATGAATGAAATGAATGAATGAACCTGTTTTATTCAATTTGCCTGAAAGCAAAAAAAAAAAAAAGGTTAAGAATTACTTTTGTATATTTCTAATGCGAGTTTGATTATCATCTTGTGTGACGTTTAAAGCCATACTGAAAGCATCAGCTGAGAGTTTACCTCTTGTAAGATATTGAAAATAAATTAACTAGCAATAGCTTAACCCTAACGTTACAGTGGCTTGCAAAAGTGTTCACACCCCTTGAGACTGGCACCCTAACCATAAAGCCAAGGCTACAATGGAATGGTTTAAAATGAAACATATTCATGTGGTGGAATGGCCCAGTCAAAGTCCAGATCTAAATCCAATTGAGAATCTGTGGCAAGATCTGAAAACTGCTGTTGACAAACGCTCTCCATCTAATCTGACTCAGCTTGAATTGTTTTGCAAGAAAGAATTGATTTCAGGGAAGAAGATTTCAGTCTCCAGATGTGCAAAGCTAGTAGAGACATACCCCAAAAGACTTGCAGCTGTAAATGCAGCAAAACGAGGTTCCACAAAGTATTGACTCAGGGGGGCTGAATGCTTTTGCACACCGCACTTTGCAGTTTTTTATTTGTAAAAAAAATTGAACTCATGTATAATTTTCTTTCTACTTCACAATTGGTCTTTCACATTACATTCCAATGAAATATATTTATGATTGTGGTCATAATGTGAGAAAATGTGGAAACCTTTAAGGGGTATGAATACTTTTGCAAGCCACTGTACATGTATTTATGATAGTTTTGTCCAAAGTATAACTGTTAATTATCAGTATTGTAAAATTTTTCTAAAATAATATTTAAGTTGAACCAAAGTAATTAAATTAATTCATGGTCTATAAAAACTATATTTTACCATTAAGTGAATATAGTTTTCTTTACTTGAGCAGTGTAAATATTTAGATTAACGTTATATTACATTTTTCAGTTTCATCCAAGTAAAAATATCATTTGAGGATATTTTAAATCAATTTAGATGTAACAAATTGCAGTATTTATTTTTAGGTTGGTCCAAATCAAAACTATCAAACAAAACAAACATTAAAAAACCTTGGGAGAAACTTCTGTCAGCTAAATAAAGGAACATGTTATAATTCTAGTCTTATTTAATCTTATATTATTGCTGACTGTGTTTTCAATAAGTTTAAAAATTAATTCATTCTCATTCGGCTTAGTCCCTTATTTATCAGGGGTCACCACAGCCAAATGAATTGCCAACTATTCTAGCATATGTTTTACGCAGCGGATGCCCTTCCAGGCGCAACCCAGTACTGGGAAACACCCATACACACTTATTCACACACACTCATCAATTCCCCTATAGCGCATGTGTTTGGACTGTGGGGGAAACCGGAGCATCTGGAGGAAACCCACGCCAACACGGGGAGAACATGCAAACTCCACACAGAAATGCTAGCGATCTTCTTGCTGTGAGGTGACAGTGCTGTTCCACCCTGTGTCCCCTTACAGCAGTGGTGTCAAAGTCAATTCCGGGAGGGCCGGAGCCCTGCAGAGTTTAGTTCCAGCCCTGGTTCAAAACATCTATCTATAGGTACCAAGCAAGCCTAAAGCACTCAATTAGTTTGATCAGGTGTGTTTAATTAGGGTTGGAACTAAACTGTGCAGAGCTCCGGCCCTCCAGGAACTGGCTTTGACACCTGTGCCTTACAGAGACAGAGTTTGATTAATTTTAATCAAAGAACAAAGACAGAAAATTGCTGTTTCTTTATTTCACAGACATTTTTAAATCTTATATTACTTGATTACTATTCACTTTGCAAATTATTTCTTATTTCTGTCTTATCCAGAATTTCTCAAAGCACTCTTTATTTAATTTGCATCTTAGTTTTATTTTATATTATTATTTTTAGTTGATAATCCAATTCTTTGTTCTTATTTTATTATTACTGACTGTTTACTCTTTTCAATAGCTTTAAAAATGTTTAACTTGATTTAGTCTGACTACTATTGTTTTTTTTTTTGACGTTGACTCAAAATACTTGAATTTTTTTATTTATTATTTATTTATTTTTATTTTTTTTTGCATACAGCAGCCAACAATTAATCTCACCACACTTTATGGTCAGCAAAATCATATTTATGTTTAACATGATGCTTCGAATATCAGTGTAATATAATATGCATATATAAATCTGTATTTGTCCAGCTTAATGAGCCTATGGGAAAAGTTCTGGCTGTTTCTGTGATGGCCATTGGAGGGCATCATCACACAGATGCTGATGAAGTGTTTAAGTGTGATCTTATAAACCTTAAATCAACACGAAAACAAATAAAAAACTGTAAGAGATGAAAACTCATTTGGAAATAAATTAATATATAATTAATATTATATCATTGTACATTGACCAGCTGTTTAGGTATAGGCTAGTGTTAGTGTGTCCAATACATGCTTCAGTCAATCAAATGTATGTATTTATTTCAATTACATCTCATTTATTAATAAAACATATTTAAGTTGTCAGTGTTTTGAGGGACATTTAATGTATTCTGGCTTACAGTAACAGTGTACTCTAGCTATTTCAAAGGTTACTATACACTCCGCGGCCACTTTATTAGGTACACATGTCCAACTGCTCGTTAACTTAAATTTCAGCCAATCACATGGCAGCAACTCAACTCATTTAGGCATGTAGACGTTGTTCAGGCAATCTGCTGCAGTTCAAAGCGAGCATCAGAATGGGGAAGAAAGGGGATTTAAGTAACTTTGAATGTAGCATGGTTGTTGGTGCCAGACGGGCTGCTCTGAGTATTTCAGAAACTGCTGATCTACTGGGATTTTCACGGACAACCATCTCTAGGGTTTACAGAGAATGGTCTGAAAAAGAGGAAATATCCAGTGAGCGGCAGTTCTGTGGGCGCAAATGCCTTGTTGATGCCAGAGGTCAGAGGAGAATGGCCAGACTGGTTCCAGTTGACAATGACCACTAATAAGCACTCGTTACAACCGAGATCTGCAGAAGAGCATCTCTGAACACACAACACGTCCAACCTTGAGGCGGATGGGCTACAGCAGCAGAAGACCACACCGGGTGTCACTCCTGTCAGCTAAGAACAGGAAACTGAGGCTACAATTCACACAGGCTCACATAGAAAATTGGAGAAACGTTGCCTGGTCTGATGAGTCTCGATTTCTGCTGCAACATTCTGATGGTCGGGTCAGAATTTGGCCTCAACAACATGAAAGCATGGATCCATCCTGCCTTGTATCGACGGTTCAGGCTGCTGGTGGTGGTGTAATGGTGTGGGGGAGATTTTCTTGGTACATTTTGAGCCCATTAGTACCAATTGAGCATCATGTCAACGCCACAGCCTACCTTAGTATTGTTGCTGACCATGTCCATCCCTTTATGACCACAGTGTCTCCATCTTCTGATGGCTACTTCCAGCAAGATAACGCACCATGTGATAAAGAGCGAATCATCTCAGACTGGCTTCTTGAACATGACAATGAGTTCACTGTACTCAAATGGCCTCCACAGTCACCAGTTCTCAATCCAATAGAGCATCTTTGGGATGTGGTGGAATGGGAGATTCGCTTCATGTGCAGCCGACAAATCTTCAGCAACTGTGTGATGCTATCATGTCAATATGGACCACAATCTCCATCTATAAAGTTGAAAACAAACAAAGAGACAGATACAAACAGCTATTTTTCAAGAAAAAGTATCTTAAAATGCCCATCATCTCTATAGATCTGCTGGTTTCAGACTGTTGAATGATTTTTTTCTTGCATAGACTGATTGGCACCATTTCCTCTGCAGTTTATAAATAAACACGCATAAATATAGATAAATAATGACAATAGTTTGACAACAAAAGTCGTTTTCTCCTAAATTTGGTTTGGAAATGTTAGTCTTCCCCGTTAAGATCCTCATACAGTATCAAAGGTCGTCATTATATATTTAAATTATTATTATTATTGATTTTGTGATACACTCTCAGAAATAAAGGTACGTGAGCTGTCACTAGGGTGGTACCTTTTCAAAAGGTACACATTTGTACTTAAAGTGTCCATATTGGTACCTCAAAAGTATATATTAGTACCTACAAATTTAAGAGAAACACCTTTGTACTTTTTAGGCACTAATATGTACCCTTGAGGTATTAATATGGACCTTTTAGGTACAAATTTGTACCTTTTGAAAAGGTACCACCCCAGTGACAGCTTACATACCTTTATTTCTGAGAGTGTGGGGAAAAACGTAGATGGGATTATAATTCAGTGTTTTTCACTCATTGTTCACTCAGTAGCTAACCAGTAAAACCTTGATCTACCTGGATGCCACATTCTTCCTTTTGTTATCCACAAATGAGTAGAAAACCTGTTTAAACACTCGTTTTGTGTGCATTTCTGTATGGCTACATGCATAGATTGGAAATAACATACTCCACATTGAAGATCACAGGTCAGTTGCTTATATAAATAGTTGACGTTTTCTCATCTCGTGATTAGAAACTCTTTCTTCTGGAGCTTCTGATGGTGAAGAAAAAAGGCTTGTGCATTCAGTGCCTCCTCTGCAGTCCACTTGACCTACGGTACATTTCACTCTGAAGGCCAAATCAATAGAAAACCAGTTTGAAATAAGTAATTGTATAGGAAATTCTGGTCGCACTTTATTTTAATGTATAATTAAATAGTCACACTTTATTTTGATGGTCCGTTTGTTGAATTTAAGTTACATTGCATCTACATGCCAACTAATTCTCATTAGATTATAAGTAGACTGTTAGGTTGGGGTTAGTGTAAGTTAACATGTACTTGCAAAGTTTCTTATAGTCAGTTAAATGTCTGTTGAAGGAGCAGATATTAAGCAGGCAGTATTAATAATAGTTGTCGCAGAGGTGAAGAGGGTTGGGGAGTGGCGGAAAAAAAGAAAGTGAAGAGCGGGCGGGGGTGCGTGTGAGGAAGGGGATCGGTAAAATGAGGTGCCGGATCAGATTTCAGAGGTGCCGGATACAGATCCGGCTTGTTTTGGCACAAATTAAGCCCTGCTTGTTACCTCCTTCAGGCCCTGAACGTAGGTATTTTCAAAGCTGCATATTTTTTTTCTACACGGTTTGCCCATTTGTCTACATGAAAATGCAGTATCAGGTGTCTGAAACTGAAACTTTCGAAAGATTTTGTGAAACTCTGGGTACAGGGTGATGATGTAGACACTCCAACCTGAGTTTTCATGATGCCAGCATGCACATTATTTCCTCCAACAATTCATAAAAATGTACATTTATACATAAAATGACCCTTACCCCTCGTTTTGCGCGTTCATGTGAAGGGGTAGTGGTGTCCCAATTCTCTTTAGCTTGAAGGCGTAGGGCTAAGGGGAAGGGCTACAGCAACGACAGCAGTCGCCATCGTCTGATCTCATATGAAGCAAGAGATCGCGATGACATCTGATGACGTGTGCAGGTGCTGTAGTGCTGACCCAATTCTTAGGGGTAAATTTTGAAGCCCTTTCCCTTCACCCTCGTTTTTAAGGGCCATGGGGAAGGGGTACAAAAATAGAATTGGGATTGGGCCTTAAAACCACATTTGGTGTAAACCCAGCATAGAAGGCTTTAATCATCGCCTGTTGGTTCAGCGTGCCCTTTACATGCTTCACAGTGCGTTTTCTAAGTTTATCCATACTGATCTTTTCTACTGATGTGTGCCTCCAGGTCAATGGGCTGGACATGCAGGACGTCAGTCACCAAGATGCCGTCGGGGTCCTCAGAAATGCTGGAAGCTGCATTAAAATGAAGGTGTTAAGGGAACGATGCATGCCTGTGGAGCCACAAACACACGAGAGGTCTGATGTTTTGGAGACGGACCCCGAAATCAGCCAAGAGTGGGACATTACCATCAGCAATAGCAGATCTGCAGGCCCACAATCCTCCTCTGATTCCTGCACACTGACTGAAGCCACGGTCTGCAATGGAAACGCAAATGTAGGCTGCAAAACAAGAGAGCTTGATGTGTTAGATGTGTTATTTCACAGAGGAATACATGCCATGAAATCATCTGAAGCGGATCAGTCTGAATCAGTTAGGCCGACTGCAGTTAAAGAGATTTGGAAATGCTTTACATTAAGGTTTTTATTAATGTTCGATTGAAACAAAGAGCAAACAACGAATAATGTCCTTTAGGGGGCGGGGCTACCAGTCATTTAGAGCAAGTAGGTACCGCTGCAGCCTGCAGAGCTCTAAGTGGGAGGGACTTACACCACGAGTAGGTTGGGTTTAGGGTTGTGGTAGGTGTCAACATTACTGCAGGGCTATCAGTCCTTTAGGGCGTGGCTATTAGTCCTTTAGGGAGGAGCTATCAGTCATTTAGGGTGGGGCTATCAGTTCTTTAGGGAGGAGCTATTAGTCATTAAGGGAGGGGCTATCAGTCATTTATGGCAGGGCTATCTGTCCTTTAGGGCTGGGCTAATAGTTAATTAGGGAGGGGTAATCAGTCCTTTAGGGAGGAGCTATTCATCATTTAGGGTGGGGCTATTAGTCCTTTAGGGCTGGGCTATCAGTACTTTAGGGCCTGGCTATCAGTCCTGTAGAGAGAAGCTATCAGTCATTTAAGGCAGGGCTATCTGTCCTTAAGGGTGGGGCTATTAGTCATTAAGGAAGGGGCTATCAGTCCTTTAGGGAGGAGCTATCAGTCATTTAGGGCGGGGCTATCAGTCCTTTAGGGAGGGGCTATTAATCATTAAGGGAGGGGCTATCAGTCCTTCAGGGAGGAGCTATCAGTCATTTATGGCAGGGCTATCTGTCCTTTAGGGCGGGGCTATTAGTCAATTAAAGAGGAGCTATTAGTCATTTAGGGTGGGGCTATCAGTCCTTTAAGGCGTGGCTATAAGTCCTTTAGAGAGGAGCTGTCAGTCCTTTAGGGCGGGGCTATTAGTCATTATGGAAGTGGCTATCAGTCCTTCAGGGAAGAGCTATTAGTCATTTAGGGCGTGGCTATTAGTCATTTAGGGAGGGGCTATCAGTCCTTTAGAGAGAAGCTATCAGTCATTTAGGGAGGAGCTATTAGTCATTTAGGGAGGGGCTATCAGTCATTTAGGAAGGAGCTATTAGTCATTTAGGGAGGGGCTATCAGTCATTTAGGGAGGAGCTATTAGTCATTTAGGGTGGGGCTATCAGTCCTTTAGGACAGGACTATTAGGGCTTGTCTCGTTTCTGCCCTGCTTTCGTCCAATGGTCAGTCTTCCTCTATTTTGTTAGCAACACCTATCTTCCAATGATCCAATCAGTTTCCAAAGGATAAAATCATGCCCCGCCCTACATTTTTCTAATTCCAGGACCATTTCAACTGAATTATGTCACGATATGAGAAAAAAAGGACAACCTTAACTTCCATTTCATGTCAATTTTAACATTTACTAATTGAGATTTGTTGTAAAGTGTAACAAGTTTTTATTGCTAAAATATTTTTTTTGTAACTGTAATGCTTTTAAGTTCTTTTCTTGAAACTTTTTGTGTGTTTTTTTTTTTTGTCAGAATGATTCAGTACAGGAGCTACGGCCGGCGAAAGATGCAGAGACCTTCAAAAACAATGCCCTGCAGGTTGTGAAGCACACCATGACGGTATGTGTGGTCGAACGGAGGCGTATCCCCCAATAAAATCTCAGAAATGCATTTTACTGACATTCTGTCCTTCATTCTCTTACAATACAAACCACCTCTATACAAAACATTCTTCCTGAAAACATTCCTGTCCCCTTGCCCCTTTAATTATTCGGTGAAGAAGCATTCTGTACTCTTCAAGACCATTGAAAATATTGTGTGGTCATTTACAACAAAAGAAAACTTGAGAGAAGCAGCTGTAACTATTGATTTTGAGGTTCAAAGACATGCGTTATAGGTAAACTGGAGAAACTAAATTGGCCATAGTGTGTGAATGTGAATGTGTGTGTGTGTGTTTCCCAGCACTGGGGGTTGCAGATGATAGGGTATCCGCTGTGTAAAACATATGCTAAAGTAATTGGTGGTTCATTCTGTTGTGGCGACTGCTGATAAAACAGGATATATGCTGAAGGAAAGTGAGTGAGTTGATTAAAAATAAAAATAAAGTGTGTTTTTAAGCCAATAACATGAGGTGGAAGTTAGAACTATACTTTAATGCTATTGCAAGTGATTCTGTTCAGTCGGTCACTATGCATTTTCACAACTTTGGATTTTAATAACGCATTCGTTAATGCTGAAGTATGATTAATAAACGATGTACCAATATTGTTCATTTTGTTCATCTTAGTAAATTTAGGGTGGAGCTATCAGTCTTTTTGGATGGGGCTATCAATCATTGGAGTGTGTGTGTGTTTCTCAGTACTGGGGGTTGCAGCGGGAAGGGCATCCACTGTGTAAAACACCAAAATAGTTGGCAGTTTCTTTGGCTTATTCCCAGGAATCGCCACAGCTAAATGTACTGCTAATTAGTCTTGCAATTGTTTAACACAGCAGATGCCCTTCCAAATGCAACCCTCAGTGCTGGGAGACACCCACACACTTTCCCATTCACACACTATGGCAATTTTATTTAAAAAAAAATGTACAGCAAAAGAGCACCTTTTGAGATCATGTGGAGTGAGGTTTACCTGCACAGCGCTTCAATAGCTGGCCACCATTACATCTGTCCACAGCAAATAAAAAGCAATGTGGTGTGCTGCGTTGGCACTTCTCGCTGGAGAAGGCTGTTTGCTCTTATATGAAACTCTTATTCTCTGACAGCCGCCTTTGTTGTTGTGTTTAGGAGTCCACTCAAGCAATGAAACAAATTTAAAACCCTGCCCTAAAGGGCCACGAAACCCCCCTGTCTCAGCAGGGTGTTTTCACACCTCTAGTTTGGAAGAAGTCAGGAAAGTGGGCGTGTCCAGCTTTGTTTAGGTGGGAGTGTCGGGGGAGGGAAGAGGGAAGGTTTTGCATAAAAATGGGAGTTTTCCATTTGGGCACGCGCTGATTTTCACAGAGGCAAAATAAACACACAGAAGCAGGGGAGAAAGACAGTGACTGTGTTTACATGGACACCAGTAATCGAATTATTTGCCAAATTATTAATTTGTCAGCTTTAACTGCAGTTTGGCACTTTCACTTTTATTTAGGAACATTTCCTGCATGGCCCCGTGACAAACGAGATATTGAAAGCGAGAAACTGCTAGAGAGGGAAGTTTTAATGGAGTATTTGATACCGCACAGCGAATAGGAGAAACAATCCTCTGCATTTCTCAGTAACTTAGGCCCCGTTTACACTAATGCGTTTTCGTTTTAAAACGGCGTTTTTTATCAAAAACGATCCGCGTCCACACTAGCGTTTCATCTAGCGTTTCTAAACATATCTCCGTCCACACTACTCCACCAAAAACGTATATCACGTGACCATTCGCGCACTCTGGGCATGCGAGTTCAAGTATAAACAGGAAGCATGTGTCTCGCTCGGCATTTGGTGATTGTTAGTCAACAAACGCTGGTTGAACGATGAACGTGAGCGATTAGCGAGTGCTCGAACAATAGCTTGCCTCTTGCGAATATATGCAGCTTCTGTAGTAAAAAAAGGCAGAGTTTAACTGCACAATGGCGCCTGAAACGGACAATAGTGCAAACAACGCTCCCATTTCTGTGTCCATGTTGTTGTTTACAGTGAAGGCTGGTCTGCCGTCTTCCGGTAGCGTTATAGTCATGTGATAGGGGCTTGACAAATAAGGGAAGGATACGCAATGACCCAAAAGCCCCAATCAGGTAGCGAATCTCAGCAGCCACGCCTCCGTTTTCAGATGTCTCCGTTTTCCCCCATCCACACAGAGACGGAGCAGCAGCGTTTCAGTATTAAAACGGGCTCTTCACCGTTTTCAAAACGCTCCATTTTCGGGGCTCGAAAACTCCGGCGTAGTGTGGACGGATGGCGTAACCGTAGCAAAACTTATGCGTTTTAAAACGAAAACGCATTAGTGTAAACGGGGCCTTAGATGCACTCGGTAGGTAGTGTCAGAAAGCCGTGTGTGTATAGACTATCCGGTCACAAAATGTGGCGAAAATCCTACACGGCGGTAATAGTTTGATTGCTGTGTTTACATTCGGAGAGCAGCATTTACAGCAGATCTTTCAGTCTATAATATTGTACTGTAATATTACAGTGATATTAACATACTGTAAACTTACAAACTAAATCATTTTGACTATGGTGTTTCTTTAAAGACTGAAAGAGCACTGCTGACGATACCAACTAACTTTGCCTTCTGAATGAACAAACAAAGACCACCGATCACACACACTTACCAAATCTGTAGCGACAGGACAATCAACACAAACTGGAGCCGTGTCTTTTTTAAAAGGAGACGAGCGGCAAATCCAGATTTCATCATTTCCAGATGCGAAAAGCTCTCGGGTAAAAAATGTTCCTTACAAACGTATTTCTGTCGCAGGTAAAACAGTCTCCGAAGCTATCATGCATATTAATGAAGTTGCAGCGCATACACAATAGAGCACGCTGATTGGTTTGAACCAAGTCTTTCTCCTGAATTAATGCTGCACACTCAGAGACGTCACGATGTACTCGCAGGTACAGACATCCAGTCTCCACGCTGGAATACACACAAGTCTCTAATCACCGTAACGCAGCTTCAAAAATTAGTTTCAAACCGGAAAAACAAACTTTTTAGTAAATTATATGTGTCCTCATAGTGTTTATAGCAGCGTGGGACACATATATGACTGTCAACAGCTCAAAAAATGTGTTTTAGTGTTTCGTGACCCTTTAGCTTCTTTTTCACCACAATTCACTGTGGTGATTTTAATTTCTTTGTAGCTTGTTGTGATTTTTACCTCCAAATCCCATCTCTACGCAGAGTATTTTTCAGCATATAGGGCCTACATTAGTTTTCCCCCTCCTCCCTGAAATTTGAGGCAAAACCAAACCAAATCATAAACAAACAAACAAACAAAAAAACAACAACTAAAAGTCAGGTTCCTCCAGCCTCTTGGTGGAGAACTTCTGAACTATATAGAGATTAGGAAGTGGATTTCTTTGCTGCAGAGAACTGCTTAGACTCAAATGTGTATAATGTCAAACACCAGTTCCTGCCAGTCGTGTGAAAACAGTGACATCTTATTTCTTCACTTCATTTGGACAGATACCTCGGATTATCCTGACTCACCCGTCTACCTCAGATGACGATGTGGAGCCATTGACCCAGGGCCCTGATGAGGGAGATTTCGACTCAGACTTCAGTGACTCAGACGGTCACATCTACCCAGACTGCCTGAACAATGCTTTCTATCCCCTCTGAAAGCTGGAGAAACACACGGGCTACAGGTTTCACAGCCATTCCCATACTCATACTAATTTAAATGACCCATTACTCCTTCTCTTTGTCCCATTTCATATTAAGTGGCCTTAATTATGTAATTACTCTGGTGGATTTACGAGAAATGGCACGTGCCCTAGTAACGTATTTGAGATCGTCAAAAATGTACACGGCGCCCTCTAGTGGAATTGTGGAAACAAAAACTTCAAGAAGATGTAGTACAGGCTACATACACTACCTGACAAAAGTCTTGTCGCCTATCCAAGTTTAGGAACAACAAATAATAACTTGACTTCCAGTTGATCATTTGGTATCAGAAGTGGCTTATATGAAAAGCGAAGGCCTCTAGATGACGCTTATTTTACCACAATAAAATATGATCATGCCTTAATTTTGAATGATTTCATTAGGACAGTAAGGTCTGACTTTACTTAGACAAAAGTCTCATCACTGAACAGAAATAATGTCCAGTATAGAATATAAAGTCATGCTGCAGTGGAAACAGAATGAATATTGTGTCTGACGCCCATGAACTTGGAGGACTGCATCATACATCTCTGCCATGACCAGTGGTGGACAGAGTAAAAATGTAGTGCAAGTAGAGTAAAAGTATCTGTTGTAAATATTACTTAAAGTATGAGTAAAAGACCTTTCAAAAGTACTCAAGAGTAGAGTAGTGAGTATTATGCTGTAAAAAGCTGAGGCATTTACATGTCAATTGTGGATGTGTGTAAACGTAACATTCTGTAGTGCATTTAGTTATTTCCCAGCAGGCACACAACGTCATAAGACGTTAATATTAGGTTAGATTTAGGTTGTGACGTCAGGTGACTAATATTCAATGTCTAGCCAGCATCTAAGGACAACGTTATTTTGATGTCCAACAATGACGTCAAATGACGTTGATATTTGGTTGATTTTAGGTTGTGTTAGAAAGTAACCAAAATCCAACATCGAGCCAACATCTTAAACCAACGTCATATTGACGTTAAATACTGACATTTGTTCATCAGGTATGGCAACCAAAATCCAACGTCTGATAGACGTTACAGTGGTAACGTTCACACAACGTCAAGCTGTAACATCATTAGACGTTGACGTTGGGTTCTGACGTCAACCCGATTTTCATTTCCAAACAAAATGCAACGTCCCCACAACATTGGG
This sequence comes from Danio kyathit, assembly GCA_903798195.1. Taxonomy (NCBI): domain Eukaryota; kingdom Metazoa; phylum Chordata; class Actinopteri; order Cypriniformes; family Danionidae; genus Danio; species Danio kyathit. The sequence continues at coordinate 2,612,667 of LR812531.1, read as the reverse complement.
GTAAAACGTCAATCTGATGTCATGTTGACAGCTTGTGCCTGCTGGGTGTTTAAGGCCATTTCAGTCAACATAAAGCCATATTTTGGACATCTTCTTGGACACTTTTCATGCTTGCAAACAGTTTGCTGCAATTATAAATCGCCCATGTCTTGGGGTAGTTCATTACGATGTGATTTACTCTCTATGTGTGATTTGATTGGACAGGAATCACATTTTTCTAATCCTCATAGACAAGAAAAAAATAACGTAGTGACTGCAGGTTGAAGGAAAGTAGTGGAGTAAAAGTACCGATACAGCACTAAAAATCTACTCAAGGGAAAGTAAAAGTACACATTTATAAAACTACTTAGTAAATGGTAATTTCTGAGAAAAATTACTGTAGTAATTTGAGTATTTGTAATCTGTTACTTTACACCACTGGCAATGACTCCGTTAACTTATTAATAAAGTCATCTGGAATGACAAAGAAAGCGTTCTTGCAGGATCAAGATTCTTTTGCTTCATCTTCAATACCTCCTCCATCATCTTACCCCAGACATGCTGAGTAATGTTTATATCTGGTGACTGGGCTGGCCAATCCTGGGTCACCTTGACCTTCTTTGCTTTCAGGAGCTTTGATGTGGAGGCTGAAGTATGAGAAGGAGCGCTATCCTGCTGAAGAATTGTCCCTCTCCTGTGGTTTGTAATGTAATGGGCAGCACAAATGTCTTGATTCCTCAGGCTGTTGATGTTGATCATCTACTCTGCAGATCTCTCGCACGCCCCCATACTGAATGTAACCCCAAACCATGATTTCTCCTTCACCAAACTTGACTGATTTCTATAAAAATCTTGTGTCCATGTGGGTTCCAGTAGGTCTTCTGCAGTATTTGTGATGATTGGGATGCAGCTCAACAGATGATTCAGGAAAAATCCACCTTCTGACACTTTTCCAAATGATCAACTAAGTCAAGTTATTATTTGTTGCTCCTACAACTAGAATCGACGACAAGACTTTTGTCAGGTAGTCTCAAAAGTGCAGCCCTGGGCACATATTTCCAATGAGTCTTTGTTGGAATATTTACAGATTATTATGGATCAGTGAGTGACATTTAGTAGTTGTACAAAATATCTTTAGGCAACATTATTAAAGACCAGATAACTCTGAATGTTCTATTAAAGTTAGCAGTTGTTCATTCGTTGTTCATTTTTGAGAATCCTGGCAGGATGTTAATCAAAGTTCTGGGAATGTTCCCCGTTATCTGTCACAACAACTGCAAGTCCAGGATGTGTTGTGAAAAGATGCTAAACGGATCTCAGATTTGCTTCGTAATTGATCCGGAAATGCACCGGGGTGTGATTCATTATATTTACAAAACAGCACAGCGCACAAAACAGCCACCGTCACCTGAGGGCAAATTGAAAAACCGAGATGAGACGAGAAATTAATTTATCTGTAGATTTCTATCAGGCAGCTGCCAGCCTCGCTTGTGCTGATGATGTTTGTGCATTACCAAGATTTGTTTTTCAGGACGTACACCTGAAGGCCTGTAACGTCTTTCTGTCTTTGTGAATTCAGCAGAGCCGGCGGCCTTTTGGTGAAGTGGTCCGAAAATCACTGGAGCCGAAAACGATGGATGAAATGACACAGGCAAACTTCCCATGATGCTTACATAAAGGAAATGAGATATAGACGTTATCTGAAAGTAAATAGAAACTATTTTTCTAAGAATCTTGCACATGCTTTTAAATAGACTCTACTTTGCTTTGTGTATGCTGTGTTACTTCAATTTTTAAGTTGCCAAAAGACTGAAATAAAGTGTAAAACTCTTGCTTGTGTGGGTCAGGTGTGTAATGGTGTGAATGATATCTCTGAAGCGCAGTGTGCTGTGAATATTTTCCCTCCCAGCAGCACTGTGCACATCTGAAGCGCTGTGATCTATAGACGCCGAAGAGAAATCAGCGACTGCTCCACACACTCTGGATATTTGGCTCATTTATAGGAGCATTTCAGTTATTCTATGATGGTAAATTTAGCAGATTTTTTTGAGTCAACTAAGTGGATACTTGTTTAAAACCGTATGCCATATGGATGTTGCAACACAAGCTGATTGTGGATATGTACCCCTGTCTACATTTCTGGAGACCGTGAAATATATACATACAGGTACGTTTAGCTGCATTTTGTGTGTAAAACGAAAACTGTGGGGCTGTATGATGCTGCTGACAGCTTCTGTTGCTTTTTGCAATAACAGCTGACCGCTTACCTACGTATGGACGGTTTTCCCGGTGTTACCAGTTGGCAGTTTGCTCTGTGTCTCGCTGCATACACCGATGGACTTGGGATGTGGAGCAGGATGGACCTCAACGACAGGGTTTGAGCCCAGCAAAGAACAGTTCCAGACAGCAGGTAAAACAAAAGCAAATGAATAAATAAATAAAATAAGCAAACAACAGCCTGAAAACGTGGTAAAGAAACAGCTTTTCTTTTTCTAGATTGCTTTCGAAAACACTATCAGTTGGATTTAGGGAACGGGGTGGCTGGGTCCCTCAGTCAGTCAGTCTGTTAGTCAGTTGATAGCAAGCTGGCCTGGTCGGCTGCAGTGTATATTGCACCCTCTGGTGGATTTATTGCTGAAGGCGAGAGAAATTTGAGATCATCAAAAAGCGTACACTTCGGCCTCTGGTGGATTTGCGAGCAGATGTACCTTTTTTTATGTGTTTCGATGTCCCCAGAAATTTAGACCTGGGTATGCACAATGAGCCTGGGTTGGAGTAAATACCATAGTAATTTGTAGTATTTGAACCATACTATAGTAAAGTCCTTGAATTGGTCTGCTGTGCTAAATCTATAGCTGCTATGGTAATACAACTATAGAATTAAAATGACCCAATACTGTACAACTGTGTGTGCTTGTGAGTGAATAATATTTGTCAGATAATAAGGAAGGAATAAGGATAAGGAAATTACTATCAGGTGCAGATTAGGACCAATAACTGAGACAATCTGAAGGTATTAATTTTTGTTATTAATTTGGATCAATTTTCTCATTTAGTTACTGTATATATATATATATATACACACACACACACACACACACACACACACACAGTTGAAGTCAGAATTATAAGCCCCCCTCTGATTTTTTTTTCTTTTTTAAATATTTCCCAAATGATGTTTAACAGAGCAAGGAAATTTTCACAGTATCTCTGATAATATTTTTTCTTCTGGAGAAAGTCTTATTTGTTTTATTTCGGCTAGAATAAAAGCAGTTTTTAATTTTTTAAAACCATTTTAAGGTCAAAATTATTAGCCCCTTTAAGCTATATATTTTTTTGATAGTCTACAGAACAAACCATCATTATACAAAAAACTTGCCTAATTCCCCTAACCTGCCTAGTTAACCTAATTAACCTAGTTAAGCCTTTTAATGTCACTTTAAGCTGTATAAAAGTGTCTTGAAAAATATCTAGTCAAATATTATTTACTGTCATCATGGCAAAGATAAAATAAATCAGTAATTAGAGATGAGTTATTAAAACTATTATGATTAGAAATGTGTTGAAAAAAATCTGCTCTCCATTAAACAGAAATTGGGGAAACAAATAAACAGGGCTAATAATTCTGACTTTAACTGAATACATACACTACTGGTCCAAAGTTTGGGGTCAGTTTTTTTTTTTAAATAAATGATTCTGTTCATCAAGGTTGCATTTATTAAATGTTAAATATTTATAAAAAATAATTAATAACTGCTTTTTTATTGTATGTAGTTTCAAATGAAATTATTACTGCAGTCATTATTGATTTTATTATTATTACCATTAATAATAATAACAACAACAACAACAATAATAATAATAACAATAACAATAACAACAACAACAATAATAATAATAATTGTTATTATTTTTGTTATAATTAATATTAAAATGATTTCTTAAGGATCATGTGACTTTGAAGACTGGAGTAATGAAGCTAAAAATCTTCTTTAAAATCACTGAGATAATTTTAATTAAATGATAAAGCACTTTTGAACAGTTTTTTTTACAGTGCAATAACATTTCACTATTCTACAATTTTTACTGTATTTTTGATTAAATAAATGCAGCCTTGGTGAGCAGGAGAAGCTTATTTTAAAACGTTTAAACTGACCCCAAAGTGTTTCTGTAGACTGATTTTATCAAGTCTGATTATAAACAAATAGAATTAAAACATTATATTCACATTAGAAACACGTTATATTCACACATTGCTCATACACAACTGTGTTTAAACACCTTACAAAAGTCATTTGTGCATATAAAGTCCACTTTAAATTAAAGTGTTTCCACAATTTCACACACAAACAAGAGTTTACCTAAGCACTTAGTGTAAGATCTCTCCATCCTTCAGTGTTATGTCATATTGAGGGACGTGTTATCATCACATTTACACCCACTGTCTGAGTATGCTTATTCTGTAAATATCAAGCTTCAGGATGATGGACAGAAGACCTGTCGCTGTGACCGCAGGGGAAATAACAGCATTATTTTCCACACTGTCAGTCGCGCACAAAAACACACCATCAGTCCCTCACGGCAATCCCTCATTACTGTATGCAATGCCTCATCAATGTGTTTATCAGTCATCTGAGCTGATGATGTGAAAATATCATTATCAGCTCGGAGCTCTTATTGATTAATCTTGATGACTCCTTATGTAGTGTTCTTTTGCCTCAGGCTCTTGTTTAGCAGCTCTACATTGGCATCAATGCATTTGGGACTTTCTTCCAGAGCGACTGAGACTGTGGTATTAACAAGCAGCTCGGGTGACCGATCACAAGTGAACAGCTGAAGCAGATCACAGGCCGCACATGACTGTAACACTGCATGCCGCAATTCTGATTGGATTTTCAGAGTAGAGTCTCGGATTTCATAACAAGACACATCACTAAGAGCGTAATTTTGCTTTGAGAAGTGTTTATGTTATGTTTATTTATATACACTCACCGGCAACGTTTCTCCAATCTTCTATTGTCCAGTTTTGGTGAGCCTGTGTGAATTGTAGCCTCAGTTTCCTGTTCTTAGCTGACAGGAGTGGCACCCAGTGTGGTCTTCTGCTGCTGTAGCTCATCCGCCTCAAGGTTGGACATGTTGTGTGTTCAGAGATGCTCTTCTGCAGACCTCGGTTGTAACGAGTGCTTATTTGAGTTACTGTTGCCTTTCTATCAGCTGGAACCAGTCTGGCCATTCTCCTCTGACCTCTGGCATCAACAAGGCATTTGCGCCCACAGAACTGCCGCTCACTGGATATTTCCTCTTGTTCGGACCATTCTCTATGAACCTTAGAGATGGTTGTGCGTGAAAATCCCAGTAGATCAGCAGTTTCTGAAATACTCAGACCAGCCCGTCTGGCACCAACAACCATGCCACATTCAAAGTCACTTAAATCCCCTTTCTTCCCCATTCTGATGCTCGATTTAAACTGCAGCGGATCGCCTCAACCATGTCTTCATGTCTAAATGCATTGAGGTGCTGCCATGTGATTGGCTGATTAGAAATTTGCAATACAAAGCAGTTGGACAGGTGTACCTAATAAAGTGGCTGGTGAGTGTATACAG
>LR812531.1:2537085-2602085 GCA_903798195.1 Danio kyathit | reverse complement strand
CACGTGCCTGCTGGAAACACAGGCTCACCAAAATTGGACAATAGAAGATTGAAGAAACGTTGCCTGGTCTGATGTCAGGCTGGTGGTGGTGATGTAATGGTGTGGGGGTTATCTTCTTATCACAATTTGGGCCCATTAGTACCAATTGAGCATTGTGTCAACCATGGGCATTGCTAGGCCTATTTTAGGGTGGCTGTAGCCCCCCCTATATTTATACTCAGCCCCCCTAAAACTTTGCAATTATCTCATTAACTGTACACTAAATTATGACCTCAGTCTTCAGTTGAATAAAAATCTATTTTCCGTTTATATAATAGCAAATATTTTGCAGCGTTTGCATGTCCTTTACTGCATAGAATTCATTCAAATAGAAGTAAAATAACATTCGTTACAAGTTGATTTAGAAAAAGCACCAAAATACTTTTCCATTTTTGTGTTTCATCATTGAAGATTTCTTAAAAATAATGCAAAAATCTCGTCTCATCTCGTTCTCGTGAACCCAATCTCGTGCCTTGTCTTGTCTCATGGAATAAGCATCTCGTCACACCCCTAACATTTACAGTATATATAAAATGCACATGTCATAAAGCGCGAATCCTCTCAGACTGGTTTCTAGAACATGACAATGAGTTCACTGTACTGAAATGGCCTCCACAGTCAGCAGATCTCAATCCAATAGAGCACCTTTGGAATGTGGTGGAACGGGAGATTCACATCATGGATGTGCAGCTGACAAATCTGCAGCAACTGCGTGATGCTATCATGTCGATATGGAGCAAAATCTCTGAGGAATATTTCCAGAACCTTGTTGAATCTCTGCCACGAAATATTAAAGAAGTTCTGAAGGCAAAAGGGGTGTTACACTAGTAAGATGTACCTAATAAAGTGGCCAGTGAGTGTATATTAAGTAAAAAAAAGTACATCTTGTTGTTTAAGTAGATATGTATATGCTTGACAACTGTACTTTCCACCCTACTCACACCTTACTAACATCTTACTCTGTTTTAATTGTAACGTAATAACATAAATTTAGCTTCAAGACCCTTGAATTGAACTGAATAGAAATTTGAAGGGACTCAGTGGTTAGCACTGTCACCTCACAGCAAGAAGATTACTGGTTCGAGTCCCAGCTGGGTCAGTTGGCGTTTCTGTGTGAAGTTTGCATGTTCTCCCCGTGTTGGCGTGGGTTTCCTCCGGGTGCTCCGGTTTCCCCCACAGTCCAAACACATGCGCTATAGGGGAATTGATGAACTAAATCGGCCGTAGTGTATGAGTGTGTGAATGTGAGCGTATATGGGTGTTTCCAAGTTCTGGGTTGCTGCTGGAAGGGCATCCACTGTGTAAAACATATGCTGGAATAGTTGGCGATTCATTCCTCTGTGGCAACCTCTGATAAATAATGCAGACTAAATCGAATGAAAATGAATGAATGAATGAAATTTATTTATTTATTTATTAATTTTCTTCGCTCTTCAGTCACTCCAGTTCCACAACACCACAGCCACTTGCACACTCTCACGCTTATTACTTTTAGTGCAAGAAAGTAAATGACGGGAGATGGTTCCAGTGATTGTTGTCAAGGTCTCCCCGCTGTCTGCAGTCTATTTGTGGCTTTTCTGAGCTCTATAAATGGTGGTCAGAGCGAGAGAGAGAGAGTGATTTCGACACAACACACACTCTCGCCACACACACACACACACACATGGGCCTTCACAATGACAGTATAGCAGCTTCTGTACAAACACACTTTCAGCACAAGCAATGGCCTTGGAACAACCACACAGGACCTTGGGAAAGGTAAGTGGCTTAAAAACCTGGGGTTTGAAAAGAAGAGACGCAGTTATTGTGTGCTTTTCTTTGCTTCAGCGTCGACAGCACCTCCATTTAACTTTTCTTTTTTGTGCGTGAAGTGTGTGACCGAGTTATATTAGTCTTTTACTTTTCAATCTAATCCATCTCTCTGTGATGTTGGAGGTCTGGCAATGAATGAAGGTCATTAAAATAAACGTTTGTGACCGTTAAATATTTGCTGCTGGAAGATCATGGTCAGAACAACAAAGTGTACTTGAACTAAACTGCACTGGTGACACTTTACAATAAGGTTGTATTAGTTAATGCGTTTACTAACATAAACAAACAGTGAACTAAACATTTATTACAGTATTTGATCATGTTAGTTAACATTTCGTCACCTTAGATTTATAAGGTTCTACCTGACATTTTTGTCAAAATTGAGTTCAAGAGTTCACACTTTGCTGATGATTAATTATAAGCTTGTTTGGCATGCTGTCCAGGGAGAGAGCCCTGAGCTCATGAGATCCTCGAGCCTGGGGCTCCCTCCCGTTGCAAGGCGAGAGGGGAGATCGAGCTCAGGTAGATCTCGAGAACTCCCCTGTCGTAGTGATTGAAGAGCAGATAGTAGTTCTCTTTAACGAGATAGGTACTAGATAGTGAGCAAGTCTATAGTGTTGATTAATCAATAACTTAGGTTGCATGTTTTTAATCGGTGGGAGGAAACCGGAGAACCCGGGGGAAACCCACGTGACCACGGGGAGAACATGCAAACTCCGCACAGAAATGCCCGCTGGTTGGTAAAGCCTAGAACCATTGACATTCTTGCTGTGAGGCAACAGCGCTAAGCGCTGGGCCACCGTGTCACCCATCTAGGAAGAGGAGGAGTAGGGGTGGAAGGGGGGATTCTTCCAAGCGAAGATAGCGGTGATATGAAACCCGGGGTATTTGTAGTAGCTTAGGGATCATCTGATTGGTGCGTAGAGAATTGGATAATGTGTGTCCAGCCGCTAGCAATCATAAGCACGTGATCCTCTCGAAATTAGTTTATAAATAAACTTCACTTATTGACATATTCTTATTAAATGACAACTTACTTACATCATGTGATGCTTTTTTTAATAAGTTGTTTACATTTTAAGACTTTTTATTTAAAAATAAAAAAGGTCGAAAAAGTCGAACTCTTGGCTCTATAAAGTTCTTTCCGTGAGCCGATAAGCATTTTGAATGCAGGCACGAGGGCCAATCAGGATCAGATTTCTTTGTCATTCCGCCGGATTGCTCTGTTGACAGTGGGAAAGACCAGAAAGAAACACAAAATCAGAGTTGACTAAATAATGTCGCACCACATAAAATTGAGCAGAAACCTGAAACTGAAAAGATGTGTGTAAATGTGATGATTTAGAAGCATTTGACATTGAGATGAAATGTAAAATTTAACATTGTTAAAAAAGCATCAGGAACTAAAACAATTAAGTGAGTTTTTCCTTAAAACAAGCAAAGTAATCGTATTTTGCTTGTTTTAAGAAAAAAACTCACTTAATTTTGACTTATTATTTCTTAAAACAAGACAATATATTTTGCTTTTCTAAAAAATGTTTCTTGATTCAAGCATTTTTACATATTTGGACTTCTAAGCAGGACTACACTGCAAAAAATGCTTTACTTACATTTTTTTGTATTGTTTCTAGTCCAAATATCTAAAAATTCTTATATCATGAAACATTTTCTTGACAAGCAAAACATAATGTCTTGTTTTCAGAAATAACATGGCAATATTAAGTGAGTTTTTCCTTAAAACAAGCAAAATAATCTGCCAATGGGGTGAGAAAAATAATCTTGTTTCTCCTTTTGACGTAAGATTATTTTGCTTACCCCATTGGTAGATTATTTTGCTTGTTTTAAGAAAAAACTCACTTCGATTTGGCATATTATTTCTGAAAACAAGACATGTTTTGCTTGTCTAGAAAATTCTTCTTGATTTAAGAATTTTTTAAGATATTTGTACTAGAAACAAGACAAAAAAATCAAATTAAGAAAAGCATTTTTTTGCAGTGTATACAGTAAAAAGTATAGCCTATCAAGGTTTAAATGATGTATAATAATATTTATCAGTGTTTACTATGCTTGATTGACTTGTATTAGCACTGAGTGTTACATGAGTGCTGTGTTTCCTCAGCCTCGTGTGTGTGTGTGTGTTGCATAAGCTATATATATCTATGAGGCATCATGCGAGGCGCTTCATATTTGGCTCTTCGTTTAGTGCCAGTGTTTAATTTGTTTTTAATAACTGAAGCGGGTTACTGTGAAAATAGTTCACAAATACTGTTTATTATCTCCTAAGCCCCCACCCCACCCCACCCCCCTTAGGCTTTCATCCTGTTTTTGTTGACTGTTGCTTTAAATTCAAATGAGATAGTGCTCTTTTTTTTAGAAGTGGGAGGAGCTACAAATGCCTGTGTGTCAGCATAGTGGCAGATTCAAAAACGTCCTACGCTAATGAGGGAGAGATGGTCACTTGTGGGCGGGGCTTTCCCCCTCTGATGACACGTGCAAAGAGAGAATGTCAATCAAAGTGTTTCTGCAGACTGTGATTATAAAAGTAATAAAACTAATTCATTTGACTCTTGGTGTAGTACCAGTTTTGAATCTGCTTTGAATAATTCGGGCAAGTTACTGTGAAAAATAGCTTCACAAACATTGCAAAAACAACACCCTGACAGTTCTCTGGAAGTTTCTCAGTGCACAGCAATGCGTCTGATGTAAGGGTTAAGAAAAAAGAGTTGCAGAGGAACTACAGGCACTCTGAGCATTGTAAATAAAGCCCTGCTAGAGTTTGATGCAGTCTCTTATCATATGCTGAAACCCACAGACCCCTGACAGCGCTTTGCTCTTTGATTCTAGCTAGAAAACTGCATGTGGTCACTGTGTGCGCAGGTTAAACTCCTCCAGACACACCCGCACGTGGCTTTTCAACCCACCCTTCCCCCTGTTGTTGACATGCTATAGCATTTATGCAAACTTAACTCTCAGGCATTCAAAACATGTGGCTTTGGTTTGCTGCCACAGATATTCTGGTTTGGCTTATCCTGCCACAGACAACAAACTTTACTCTGTAGACAACAACTTCTGAATCAGACATTAATGCTTACGGCAAATCCAAAAGCCCTTCGAGGCAGGACAGAATGAAAATAGATGGTTATTTGCAGTGCAAACGGATAACAGCCAGCTGTTAGTTTGAAAAGGTCAGAACAATCATGACAAAAAAGTTAATATAGCAAGATTTTAACCCTCTGATGCTCACATTTTATTTTTATAAAAAAAAGAAATGTGGTCATAGTTTATTTTAAAGTATAATTAACAAACCGCAGCCATATCACCCTGTAGCACAAGACTGGTTACTCACTGAAGCTAAGCAGGGCTAAGCCTGGTCAGTACCTGGAGGGGAGACCACATGGGAACACTAGGTTTCTGTTGGAAGTGGTGTTAGTGAGGCCAGCAGGGGGCGCTCAACCTGTGGTCTGTGTGAGTCCTAATGCCCCAGTAAAGTGAAGGGGACACTATACTGTCAGTGAGCACCGTCTTTCGGATGAGATGTTAAACCGAGGTCCTGACTCTCTGTGGTCATTAAAAATCCCATGGCACTTATTGTAGAGTAGGGGTGTAACCTGGCCAAATTCCCTCCATCAGTCCTTACCCTTCATGGCCTCCCAATCATCCCTATCCACTGAATTGGCTCTATTACTGTCTCTCCACTCCACCTATAGGTGGTGTGTGAGGGGCGCACTGGCGTTGTTTTCCTGTGGCTGCGGTCGCATCATCCAAGTGGATGCTGCACAATGGTGGTGGTGTGGAGAGACCCCTCACCCTCATGATTGTGAAGCGCTTTGGGTGTATGGCCATACACAATAAATGCACTATATAAATAACATTACATTACATTACAACCATCAACTGTGATTTTTAGCTTAGTAAACTTCTAATTAGCTGCTTATTAATAGTCGTTAAGGTAGTCGTTGGGTTTATGTATTGGGTAGGATTAGTGATGTAATATTAGGGATGCACTGATACAATTTTTTCAATCCAATACCAAATATCCAATATCCGATATGATACGATACCAGAAATTATCAACTGATATCGATACCGATCCGATACCAGTACAGTACAATTTATATACTTCTGCTAATTTCCGCTAATCAGAGTTATAGAAACTCAAATAATATCTCTTCTTTAGCAGTGTTGGGGAAAGTGCATTACAATATTGAGGAACACCCCCCCCCCCCCAAAAGTAACTAATTGTGTTACTTAGTTACTTTATATAGAAAGTGATGTGTTATATTAGTTTTGAGTTACTTTTGTGTTACTTTTCCTTACCTTGCTGAGGTTTGATCTCTCATTTTTTTCGGTGTCATGATCGGTGCAGTTGTCAAGAGTTTTACTTACAATCTTCAATACACTTATTTTCTTCGATGAGTTCAAAATAACAAGAATCCATTGCAAAAATGTAAGTCTTGGGCCTGCCATTGTTTCTGTTTGTGACTGTCTGTAGTGAAGAAGGGCGATTCACTAATGAATCGTTTGCTTTAACCGGATCTTCTACAGTTGCAATCAGAATTATTCAACCCCCTGATTTATTAGCCCCCTGTTTATTTTTTTCCCCAATTTCTGTTTAACGGCGAGAAGATTTTTTCAGCACATTTCTAATCATAATAGTTTTAATAACTCATCTCTAATAACTGATTTATTTTCTCTTTGCCATGATGACAGTAAATAATATTTGACTAGATATTTTTCAAGACACTTCTATACAGCTTAAAGTGACATTTAAAGGCTTAACTAGGTTAATTAGGTTAACTAGGCAGGTTAGGGTAATTAGGCAAGTTATTGTATAATGATGGTTTGTTCTGTAGACTATCGAAAAAATATATAGCTTAAAGGGGCTAATAATTTTGACCTTAAAATGGGTTTTAAAAAATTAAGAACTGCTTTTATTCTAGCCGAAATAAAACAAATAAGACTTTCTCCAGAAGAAAAAATATTATCAGACATACTGTGAAAATTTCCTTGTTCTGTTAAACATCATTTGGGAAATATTTAAAAAAGAAAAAAAATTCAAAGGGGGGCGAATAATTCTGATTGCAACTGTAAGTGAACCAGTCAAACCAGTTCATTAAATTGAACGAAGTTGTTGTGATTGGTTTGCATCTTCAGCAAGTACCTAATTACTTACCTTTTAACATATCGGATACCCCCCTCTGACTCGAAATAAACTAATATCCTGAGTTATTCAGTTACTAGAACAGTACACTGACTCATCTGATGATGAGTGCGAGCGGATTGTCCGTTCCCTCGCAGCACACTCTCTCGTTGAGTGTGTGGTTCAACCTGACTAAGGTCATTTTAATTCCGCAATATATTTTGTAAAAGCCAATTAAGCAAGGTAAAAAGTAACTCGTGTTACATTAAAAAAAGTAACTTAAATAATAATACTTATTTTTAAAAGTGATACTTTACGTGTTACTTTGGAAAAGTAATATTACTAAAGTAACGTGTGTTACCCCAACACTGTTCTTTAGTACACAATCCACTAAATACTGACTATTTCATTATAGAAAAAGAAAACATCAACGTAGTCAAAGATGGACTCTGGTTTTATTCAACTTACAAATGTTTACTGGACTCTCTGACATAATAAACATAAAACTCAGGTAAAAAAAGTTATTTTTTAGTCCCTTGTTTGTTCTTTCTTGCACAAAAAATGACGTTTGCTGTTTGTTCAAACTGCTTCTTTAAAATGAGCTGAAGCAACACAGTTCACAAGTTTTTTTTTTGAGACAACTTAAATGTTTTATGTTCAATCCACTTAAATTAAAAAAAAAACAACCTAATAAGTTAATTTATTCATGTTTTTTACGGTGTACTTTTACTTTCACTTCTAAAACAAGTATCGGATTCGTGCATCCCTAAAATAAGATCCTTCAGAATATGTGATTAATAAGTACTAATAAACAGATCATATCTTAATAATAGGCAGGTAATAAGACACTCGCTGATAGTGAGAATTTGTACTAATGCATATTAAATTTCACATCACTTATTTTTAAAGGATTTAAACATTCAGCTATTCTGTTTTTGTTAATGTGATGTATTATTATTATCCCTGTACTACCCAGGCCTCAAAAAGTAAAATTGAAAGAATGCACTCCTACTGGTCTTTGTATTATTAAACATCACTGATATTACCTTTTCAAAGCTTGCTGAGAAAAAAAAATCGAAATAAAATCACTTGTAGCAGAAAACTCAATGTCACCATATCTTGTGCACATAGTGTTTGAAGTGTCCTTGCATCCTGCATCCGTCAGCATGTCTGTCAGATCTCAGGCCTCCTACAGCAGCGTCTCTGCTTGATAATCTGATGCCCGGCTACAATCAGGGTCACAAGTCACTGCACCAATGTACTGGTCATACTTGCTCTGTACGATGTAGCCTAATATATATATATATATATATATATATATATATATATATATATATATATATATATATATATATATATATATATATATATATATATATATATATATTATATATATATATATATATTTACTATTTAAGCATAAAAAATAATAATTAAAAGGTTTTTGATGTCACATTTTGTTGCGAAGTTAAAACATCATTAATTGTGTATTTGTTTAGTACTTTTGGAGATTTCAGCAAATTCCACATAGAAATAGACAGCCCAAAATGCTGTTGAGCAAATATGGTGTCCGAGTGAACTGTAACTAGAAAGGGAATTTGCCTCAGTTCTAGAAAGTTCTAGAAAAGTGCATCTATAGGCACGCTGCATATTGAATTGAGTGTCAAATCCATTGCCATAGAGTGTCATAGAGCATCTGCTAGATCATATACATGGCAGAATGTTGCTATGCAACAGAAATAATGATCGGCTCTGGCTGCTGTGCTGTCATATGGTGAACAGATGTTTTGCATCACATAGCTTTACCCAGCACTTTTAATGACAGTTTCATCAAATCAAGTCAATTTCTCAGCAGCCATAAGTCTGAAACCAGTGCTGCGTCCCAAACCGCATACTATCCGTCCTAAATAGTATGTGAAAGTAGAATTAGTATGTCCCAAATCGTAGTATGTTAAAAACAGTATGCCAAAAATTCCCGGATGGTTTACTATTTCCGGTCAAAATTTTAAGTGTGGAATCGTCCATACTCTAACCGCTGATATTGCCCACAGTACATTGCACGTTGGACGTGAATTCGATTAGAACTACAAAACGTGGGTGAAAAGTGTAAACAAACTACAAACATGATGGACGCGCGAGACCAACCATCAAGCAGAGCGGCTTCGGTAAAGATGTTTGTATGACTGTTTATTAATATCTAGCCCACTGGAGAATATTTAAATAGCGTTGTCTGTGTTATATTTCATCTGCAACAACAATACTGAACTTATATAAAGACGTGTTTGGACATTACCGTCTGAATGCAGAATTATCCAAAGACCTGAGGAGATTACTCTGCATGAAAGACTCGTGAATGGGAGATTATCCTGCTGCTGCTTCTCCAATAAGGTAGGAAATTAAATACGACAGAAATGTGGATGATTGACAGGGCTCTTAACTAGGCAACACAGCGATCTGTGTAACGAGGAAGTAGTATGTCCCAAAGCTTGCATACTCTTCTGTTACACACTCAAAAGTAGATATTTTTCCTCCACAAAAAAAGTACATACTTTTAGGTCGTAGTATAAGTATGCGAATTGGGACCCAGCACAGGTGATGAGACTGAAATGCTAACATAGACATCAACAGATATATGGATAGTGCTGGTCAACTGTAAAGACTAGACAACACAAACCAGCCTGCATTTGTTTGTTATGAAGCTAAAGCGTTTAGTTCATGTCAGTGTAATGTGTGCTCTGTTTACTGACTCTTGTTTGTCGTTTAATGAAGTCTGATTCTGCTGTAAACAGCTCTGATTGAGACGTCAGCTGGGTTTTAATCTCAGATGCCAAATATTAACTGGCCTGCATGTTTAAGTTTATAGGTCTGCTGTGGAAATACAACCAAAGGTCAATTCAGGATTATTATTGGTACAAACATATTGCTTCCTGAGGAACTAAACCTGGGGCCTGTTTCAGTAAGGAGGTTCAACCAACTCAGAGTTTAAACTTGAACTTTGAGTTGATTTACCGAGAGATTAAAAACTCAGAGTTTTTGGTTTCAGAATAGCTGATCTGGGTTGGATCAATCAACTTTGAGTTGACCAACTCAGAGTTAAGCGCGCACACTGTGACTATAAAAAGGCATTATCAATGGAGCGCAGATATTACGAGTTCTCCAGCTGAATTTGATGTGCTCATGCAAAGTTGTAGCAAATATGACCATATATTGAAAAAAGCAACACCACTGCATCAGTGAGACAGAGACAGTTAGCGTGGAAAAACATAGCTGCTCAAGTTAATGCGCCAGTTTACATTTAAAGTATTTAAATAATTAAGTATAATAAAAAAGTAATGTAATGTGTGATGTTTATAAAATTTTTACTTGAAAAAGTGGGGAATTGGCCATAATTTTGAAGTTATTTCAGATGTAATTGCATTGAATTACATAAAATAGGCTAGCGCATTTCTACAACAAATCTGACAAAACAAGAATGCAGATAACCTTAGCTTAATGTTCAGTGGAAATGTTTCATTTAAGGTTCCCACTTTTACACACGCTGATAAGTTTTAATAGATTTAAGTGCACTTGTGTGTCTGCCTTTTTTATTGTTCGAGTGGTAGATGATGATATGACATTTATAATGTAAGCAGAACTAAAAAAATAGTTTTTAGAAGGAGTAATAATCCCATTAATCTAGTTAGTAACGTTACATGTGCCAGTGGAAGGTAAGTGAATTTAAGCTAATTAATTATTAAAAAAGGACAAACTATTCTCGTACGTGACTTTGTTCTTTGTGTGACTGAAATGTATTAGCTTTGTTTCCATCCAAAAATGCAAATTAAATTTATGTGCAAAACTGGAATATCGCATAAAAGATGTGCGAATAAAGCAGCGTTTCCATCCAACGAATCAAACAGAACAAAATTGTCACTGCTGATTAACTGTCGCCAAATATCAACAGTAAAAACAGAATTTACTGTTTTTTATTTAATAAATTACTTGTGCCTTAAAAGACAATGCCGACACACAATGAACGACTTGTGGCGTTTTAGATGCGGAGAACAGACGCTCTTGACACGCTGCTGACTCTCTGGAGGTAATTAATAATATAATAATACTGAAACGGTTAAGGCCTTTTAGAATGACAAAAACAACATTTCAGATGATTTACAGTGTGCTCAGCCTGTTGGTTTGTCCATTCACACACATTTTCATCATCATATGATCTCTTATAACAAACCTTTTTAATGCGTATACTGGAATTTGTTCAGTAAAAGTGTTTCCATCGTGGTTTACGCGCATCTTTTCTTATCGAATAAAAAGTTTCTCCTACTCAGTTATGCACATGTTTATTATGCCTATTTTCAAAAGTTATGTGCATCTTGGAGTTTCCATCAATCGATTTTTTTATGCGCATATCCAAAATGCACATTAAAATAGGTGTGTGGAAACGTAAGTCTAAGATGATAAATACCACTTCATCTTTAAAAAAGGGCAGGAGACCGACAGAAACTCTGAGTTTAGAGAATTAAACCTGCTCCTGACCAGGTTAGGTTCACAGAGTAAGTTACCACGGTAACTGACTCTGAGTTAAAGTTACCTCTCTTGCAGAAACAGGCTTGACTTACCCTGCTTTCTCGAGTTTGACAAACCTGCCATTTTAAAACGGAAAACCCAGAGTTTCTCTCATTTCAGGGTTAAAATACTCTGAGTTTTCACTTAAAGGTGCTGTATGTAAGTTTTTGACTCTTCTAAAGCATAAAAATACAATAATATGTGTGCAGATATTTAAGAAACATCCCAAGTGAACATACTTGTTTAACTGACAAACAATGCTGAAGTCAGATATTCTGCTTTGAAAATGTTTTTTTTCCGTGCCGGAACGATGTCTTTGTTTAGGTAATTTTCACATGCACATGCCAGTTTAACCAATTATAATTCAGCACCCCGGGTTGCCTTGTTGGAAAACAGCATATTTCATTCATTCATTCATTCATTCATTCAGAAAGACTCTGAAAGCATGCGTCCATGAGCGAAATGCTACAGTGGAAAGTATCAGATGTCAAAATGAGACAGATTCAGTTCCACATGACGTTAATTAGCAAATGACATAAATATTAGGAACGTGAGCAGGTTACATCGCGTGTCCTAACAACACGCTGTGACGAGATTGTTATGAGTGATGAGCCATTTGGCTGTTTGCACAACAAAACACGGCAGAAATTTAAATACAGCCTTTCAGAAGCACAGAATATGCACTCACTCACAAAACGGTAAGGTTTAGAATCTATTTAATACATGTTAACCCTCTTTAACATCATTAAAGGTGAAGTGAACTTTCTGCTTTCAGTATATGGTAATACACGTCATGTAAAATGCATTCAAACTCGCATTGTTAGCATTTAGCACTGAATAAAGCACACGAGGCTTACCTGAGGTGATCTGTCATAGGTTTCTGTTGTTCAGCTGTGAGAAATAGAAGCCGCTTCTAATAAATCAATTCGAGGTGTTGGTTAGAACCAAAACTCCTTTTAATATGGAGAATATTCCCTCAATCGCGTGTCGTTGCTTTTATTTAGAACACAGTTTAAAATCCCTCAAACTGGCAACCCGGCGTACCTTTATTATGATTCAGGACTGCAATACCTAGTTCAACCACTGGGTGTCAAACTTACATACTGCACCTTTAACCTCCTTTCTGAAACAGGCCCCTGGGGTCTCATTTATAAACATGACGTAAACATAAAACCTGCGTGGAAACCTGCGTACACCAATTCCCATGGAAAAGTGCTGGGTTTTGCCCCATTGACTTCCATTATAAAGACTTTTTTTGATGGCAAAGCCATGGCAACATATAATCATGCATTCTTGATTGTTCATGGTTTACCTTGTTGGGAAGAGGTCAAATGTGTCATTTCTACTGTTGATTATCAGTTGGCAGCATTAACCCTTTAGATAGGCCTGTGCAAAAAAAGTTTCAGACTTTAATATGGACTTCTATAATGTAAAACAGCAGATTATAGTGTGTGTGCAGAAATACACTTACTATGTTCTGAGAGCTGAGCTGCTTATTTTGATTTTCTCAGACATATAAAGATACAGTAAGTGTTATACAAGACAGAAACTAGGCTTTTTTGCACTGCAACTTATGCTCAACAGTAAAATGACAAATTCGACCTCTCCCCAATGGGGTAAACAATCAAGAATGCATGATTATATGCTGTCATGGCTTTGCAATCAAATAGTGTCATTATAATGAAAGTCAATGGGGCAAAAACAGCCCCCAACATAATGAAAGGGGAGTTGATTTGCCCAGAGAGTGTTGTTGAGTTTTTGAAAAATTTCATTCCACTTGCTAAAACACAGAAAGTTGTGGACAAATTAAGACTCAAAATCACCCCAGAGTGGATGAAAACATCCCCAACAGCACGCAAGGGTTCATCAAGCTGATGCTGCATCTGTGTTTTGGACACAACACACTGTTCTGGGACAAACACACCCCTTGCTTGGGAATGGGCTAGAAATCTGAGCCTGCACGGAACGGTATGATCCGCATAACACTGGGCTACAGAGAGCGCAGAGGAGAGATTTTATGTGCGAGGTCTTTGACTGCTTCTGTTTGTTTGTGACTTTCTCTGTGTCTGTGCGAACACTGCAGGGGTACACAAAGCTCTGCGTGAAGCCCACTTTTGTGGATGCGAGATGTAGGTGTACAAGATTCTGTGTAGTGCCTAAAATGCGAAGACTTAATTCCTGATTTGCGCTCTAATCACTCTGGAACTGCTGGGAAGTGTTGAATTTAATGACACCAAAACACACACGCACTGTTCCAACACCTCCTCCAGTGCTGCTTGTGTTTTAGTGCATTGATAGTCCTTAAAAGTTCTTCTTTGAAATGTGTGGACCCTTTTTACATAATATTCTTATCTGATTCATTCATTTATTCACTTTCCTTCGGCTTAGTCCCTGATTTTTCAGAGGTCACCACAGCGGAATGAACCACCAACTATTCCAGGATATGTTTTACACAGTGGATGCCCTTCCAGCCGCAGCCCAGTACTGGGAAACACCCATACACTTTCATTCACACACACTCAATTGAATTTATTCCCAATTTAGTTAATCAATTCCCCTATAGCGCATGTTTTTGGACTGTGGGGGAAACCGGAGCACCCGGAGGAAACCCACACCAACACGGGGAGAACATGCAAGCTCCACACAGAAACACCAACTGGCCTAGCTGAGGCTCAAACCAGCGACCTTCTTGCTGTGAGGCGACAGTGCTAACCACTGAGCCACCCTGCCGCCTCTCTGTAAATCGATTCCTGCAATTAAGCTCCAGTCTGACTGATGCTTGGCCGGCGGGTTGGAAATCTCCTGCTAAGCTTAATTAGTCAAGCAATGATCGGCTAAATCCCTCTGTATTCACACCTTCTTTAAGACTGTCCTGTGCGAATTATATGATAAATTACAAATGAATTCCTTTATCTGGATTAGCTCGATGTGTGTGCCGTACACTGCATTTTAAGTGATAATTAGCGGCTTGTTTTGATGGAAATATCTGGAGAGAATGAGATAAAGGGACTTGCAGCTGACTGAGTGACAGAAAATATGATAAACAGACCTAAAAATACTTATTTTCACAGCCTTGAACATGTTTGTGAGCGAGGTGTGAATGACCTATTGCTCTGGAGAGTAATTAATTTGATTTAATGTGTCACTGATTTTGAAGAATACAGGATATATGGGTAATATCACAATCAAATATGTGAAGTAAAAATACTTACTGTAAGTTAAAGCCTAGCACTTATGGATTTTTATGGTTTGATTTTTTTCTGTTTGATAAATAAGGGATTGTTAGAATGAGAGGCAAAAATTATACACAGTTGAAGTCAGAATTATTAGCCCTCCTATATATTATTTTCCCAAATCTCTGATTAACTGAGAGGAGATTTTTCTCAACACATTTTTAAACACTAGTTTTAATAACTCGTTTCTAATAACTGATTTCTTTTCTCTTTGTCATGATGACAGCACATAATATTAGACTAGATATTCTTCAAGACACTAGTATTCAGCTTAAAGTGACATTTAAAGGCTTAACTAGGTTAATTAGGGTAAAGTTAGGGTAATTAGGCAAGTCATTGTATAACAGTGGTTTATTCTGGAGACAATCCAAAACTAATATTGCTTAAGGGGGCTAATAATATTGACCTTAAAATGGGTTTAAAACAATTAGAGCTGCTTTTATTCTAGCCGAAATAAAACAAATAAGACTTTCTCCAGAAGAAAAAAATATTATAGGAAACACTGTGAAAAATTCCTGAATCTGTTCAACATCATTTGTTAAATATAATCAAATATATATTAAAAATTCAAAAAATTTGGTTAAGTCAACTTAAATGTGCCAAGTTAAAACGGATTTACTCAACTTTTTAAGTAAATAATCACTTTTTTTAATTGTACATCTACTTTTATGATTACCATATTCAAATTTAATATAATCACTTGTTTGTGTGCTATTATTATATACACATTTTCACTTAATTACAGTATAATCTAAGTGAAGTTTATTTATAAACTAATTTCGAGAGAATCACATGCTTATGATTGCTTGCGGCTGGTCCCGCTTTATTCAGTTTATGATTCACCAATCAGACCATTCCTAAGCCACTATAAACACCCTAAGTTCCATATCACAGCCATCTTCATTTTGAAGAATCCCCCTTCCACCCCTACTCCTCCTACTTTCCTAGATGGGTGACACGGTGGCCCAGTGGTTAGCACTGTTGCCTCACAGCAAGAACGTCACTGGTTCTAGTCCTTACCAAGCCAGCCAACGTTTCTGTGTGGAGTTTACACGTTCTCCCCATGCTCACGTGGGTTTCCACCGGGTTCCCCGGTTTCCTCCCACCGTCTAAAAACATGCAACTTAAGTGAATTGACTAATCCAAATCAGCACCATAGACATGCTCCTAGTAAGTAGTTATCTCTTATAAGCAATCACTATCTGTTCATCAGCTACTACAGCAGGGGAATTCTCGAGATCTACCTGAGCTCAAACTCCCCTCTCGCCTTGCAAACGGGAGGGAGCCCCAAGCTCGAGGATCTTATGAGCTCAGGGCTCTCTCCCGGGACAGCATGCCAAACAAGCTTTATAATCAATCATCAGCTAAGGGTGAACTCTTGAAATTGTAACGGTAATATAGGTCACAAGAACAATGATAACTGTTATGCAACAATAAGTAAAACACCTAAACATGCTTTTCAGGAACAAACAATGGAGTAAATTTAGGATTGGGGAGAAAGCAAGTAAGCTAAATTCAATCCAATTTTTACAATGTACATGGTGGGCCATTTATATGGATACACCTTAATAAAATGGGAATGGTTTCACGAATGCAGTTTCCTGAAAAGTGGATTGATAGTCATGGGCCAGTTGAATGGCCCCCAAGGTCTCCCGTTCTGACCCCCCTTAGACTTTTATCTTTGGGGTCATCTGAAGGCAATCGTCTATGGTGTGAAGATACAAGATGTGCAGCACCTGAAACTACAGATACTGCAAGCTTGTGCTGGCATTTCTCCTGTGGTGTTGCTATCATGTGTGTGTGAAGAGTGCGAGAAGACAATCCAACACAATGGGCAGCACATTGAACACAATTTATAAGTGGTTAGAAACTTGTAAATAACTCATGAAAGAATAAAGTTAAAGTTACATTCTCCTCTGACCTCTGGCATCAACAAGGCATTTGCGCCCACAGAACTGCCGCTCACTGGATATTTCCTCTTTGTCGGACCATTCTCTGTAAACCCTAGAGATGGTTGTGCGTGAAAATACCAGTAGATCAGCAGTTTCTGAAATACTCAGACCAGCCCGTCTGGCACCAACAACCATGCCACGTTCAAAGTCACTTAAATCCCCTTTCTTCCTCATTCTGATGCTCGCTTTAAACTGCAGCAGATCTTGACCATGAGTACACGCCTAAATGCATTGAGTTGCTGCAGTGTAATTGGCTGATTAGAAATTTGCATTAACAAGCAGTTGGACAGGTGTACCTAATAAAGTGGCCGAAGCAAGTGGCTTCTTGCTTTAAGATATTTGATTAGAAACTTTTGTTGCATGGAAGATAAAAATACCCAGTGAATTTGCT
The DNA here is from genome assembly GCA_903798195.1 of Danio kyathit. Classification (NCBI taxonomy): domain Eukaryota; kingdom Metazoa; phylum Chordata; class Actinopteri; order Cypriniformes; family Danionidae; genus Danio; species Danio kyathit. Next base: position 2,584,961 of record LR812531.1, on the reverse strand, counting down.
GACAAAAAAATAGACTTTCTAGAGAAGAAGCACATCAGGCTTTGTGTGTTTCCTTTTTGTGTACCAGATTTTCTTTGTGCACATCAGAAAACAGCAGGTCATTTGTATTTTTTTTGTGATTGCACAGAAGTAATTATAATTGCACTATTACTTAATACTCAAATGCAGCATTTTAGCATGGCAGCAAGAGCATGAACGAACAGGTGACGGTGTCTCTGATTATAATAATGAGGGCTGGCAACACCATGCAGGAGATCTGCAAACGCAAACGACCCAACGCGCCATCATTACAGTTTAGCCAGTGATTATAATGACAGCATTCAAGACATCGTTAGCAGTGTGTAAGAGTGTGTTTTCTGCACACTGGACGAATATACGGTCACAGAGGATCTCTGTGTTGTGCTATGCTTTTCTCTGTTTGTGCATCTCTCTTTTGAAACTGAATATGTGGGTCATTCTGTCCCAAGCAGCCCAGATCTTTTCTTTAAAGCTTGTGCTAGTTGCTCACAAAAATACACTGATGACAACAGCGCCATTGTTTTTGAGTGAGATGCTAATAGTCTCACATTAAACAACATTAAATTCACTCCTGTTTTTGGTTTGAAGTATTTTATTTGTGGATTTTTTCCACTCTCACATTGAAAATGTGTAGGAAAATGATTGAAGGAAAATTATTATTATTATAATATATTATAATTATTATTATGTGCATTTTTTTCACTTTCAAGATTGAAAATGGCATACTTCAAGTCAAGCTTTAAAATTATTGAAAGTTTTTTTTTAAGTTTTTAAACGAGATGCTAATTGTCTAATCTAATTAACATTAATTTATTCCTGTTTTTTTGCTTGAAGTATTTTATTTTACGCAGGTTTGTTCTCTCTCAGATTGAAAACGTAGAGGAAAACTATCTAAACTCTTTTTCTTTTCATCTTGAGCGAGATGCTAATCTGATTAAACTCCATTAAATTTATACCTATTTTTTTCAGTTTGAATTATTTATTTTTTTCACTTTCAGATTGAAAACGTCGTACTTTAAGTCAAGCTTTAAATAGGAAAATTGTCGAAAGTCTTTTTTTGGGAAATTCATTCATTTTCTTTCGGCTTAGTCCCTTTATTAATCTGGGGTCGCCACAGCGGAATGCACCGCCAACTCATCCAGCACACGTTTCATGCAGCGGATGCCCTTCCAGCCGCAACCCATCCCTGGGAAACATTCATACACACTCATTCACACTCATACACTACGGACAATTTAGCCTACCCAATTCACCTGTACTGCAAGTCTTTGGACTGTGGGGGAAACCGGAGCACCCGGAGGAAACCCGCGCGAACGCAGGGAGAACATGCAAACTCCACACAGAAACGCCAACTGACCCAGCCGAGGCTCGAACCAGCGACCTTCTTGCTGTGAGGCAACAGCACTACCTACTGCGCCACTGCGTCGCCACTGGGAAATTTCGTTCTAATTTATTTTATTTTACTTTACATGGATTTTTTCACTTTCAAAATGGAAAACATCATACTTTAGGGGTCCTCTCATACACCCGGCGCAGTGTTGCTATTTTAAGATCAGCGCAACACTAATTTTCAATTTTGAAAATTTCAATTTCTGGACTCATGGGTGTCCTGGTCTGAAAAGGAGGTGTGTTAAGGCGCATTGTTGGCGAGTTGCTACTTTGAGGAACTGAAATAGACTGTACAATTGACCAGCTGAAAGCTGCTCTAAAGTCCAGCGCAGAGCGCATTAGTTGTGTGCCCTAAACATGTACACATTGCTTAATACACACAGGATGTACTGCAATACACAAATATATTTACATATGAAAACAATTAAAGAATTAAAATGTTACAAAATGATTATTTTCTACATAAACATAAAAACCACTGTCTCCATGCCTTCTTCATGTCGGGGGGCTTTACAAGTTTATTGAAGACAATGTGCATTTGTATAGCATTAATATTATTAGGAGTATTATTTATTATATGCAGATTTATATTTGTTTTAATAAAAACAAGTTTATATTTGTCCAGCTGTGGGGTTTTGGAGACGTCTGCATCACCATATGGGGCATAAGAACAGGACGTGTGTTTGGATATAACTCAGTTGTTTGACCACACTTCATTATTATTGTTTATTTATTCCTTTGCTGGAGATTAGAACTGAATTTAGAAATAGTTTTGCAACAAATCTTTGTGCTTAACAAGAAATTAAATATGTGGGCTAATGGATGTGTTCAGTGGAGTGAGTTTCCACCATTTCCTCACTCCATGAAAGTAAAGGAATAAAGAGTAAAAGTAAAGTAAAGAGAAAGAGGCTGAATGGAGGAGGCTCGTTCTTTATCCTCACGCTGCAGATGCTCAGTTTAACGGTTTTCTCGCTAGTGAAGCGTTCAGCAAATGCACCATGGAGCGACGCAACTCACTCTTAAAGGGAATAGAAGATGAGACTCTGATTGGTTTAATGCACGTTATGCTCAAAACACACGCAGAACTCATTAAGAGAATAAGCACAACCCTGTTAGACCAGAGCGTATTTGACCATGCTTAAAATAGCAAAAGTGGACTCGGACGTGCTTTTGCACCATGCGCTTTAGCTTTTGTGCCTAGATTGGTAAAATAGTCCTTAAATAGGAAAATCATTGAAAGTTTTATTATTGTGATTTTTGAGTGAGATGCTAATAGATTTAACAACATTGAATTTACTTTATTTTTTCAGTTTTAATTATTTATTTTTTTTCATAGAATTTTTACAAAGAGGAAAATTATCAAAACTATTTTTTGCAGCATTTTTGAGCGAGATGCTAAACAACAATAAAGTCATTCCTATTTTTTCAGTTTGATTTAATATTATTTTTAATGTGGATTTTTTTCAGTTTCAGATTGAAAACATCATATTTTAAGTCACCTTTAAATTGGAAAATTATCAAAACTCTTTTTGGTAACACTTTATTTTGATGGTCCATTTGAGTATTAGTAGACTGTCTGCTTAATATCTGTTGATACTGACATTTAACAGTCCTTCAACAGACATTTAACTGACTATAAGAAACTTTGCAAGTACATGTCAACTTACACTAACCCCAACCCTAACCCCAACCTAACAGTCTACTTATAATCTAATGAGAATTAATTGACATGTAGATGCAATGTAACTTATATTCAACAAACGGACCATCGAAATAAAGTGTGACCCTCTTTTTTGACATTTTTGAGCAAGATGCTAATGGTCTAATCCGATTCAATGATTTATGCTAAGCTAAGCTAAAAGTAAAACTCGACTGTTTAACTCTAAGGGAGTTGTAAAATGAACACATTTCCCCATAAGATGAAAAGGAAAAAAAAAGAAGAAAAAAAGCTGTGTTCCTTTAACCACTTAAGGGAAAAGGAAAACATTTACAGATATATTTCTGCTCCTGTTGTCATTATAGTTGTGGTTTGGACCATTCCATTAAAATCTGAGCATTATCCAAATTTTTATAGTTGTCATTCTTGGTGTGAATAAGCCTTTAGGCTTGAAAAATGGACGTGGGGTCAAATTCTAGTGAATTCCTGCCAATTTGCATAGTCTGTTCTTTAAAAAAAAATTCACAGATAATTGTTCTCATATATTGCATCTTTTTCAAACACACTCCTCAACATCACAATGCCAATACACGTGCCGTAACTTTACATATAATTTTTAGCTGTGCAAACAAATAAACCACCAATTACACTGAAAATAAACATCAGTTATTTAACGGTTTGGCTTAGCTTGTGATTCTTTCTGATTATTTACACTCTCAGATTGTATTGTGGGATCTTGATCTCTCTGCCAGCTTTTTAGGTAAAACTGTAACTCTGCAGTGATTTCACTGACATTTCTTGCAGTTTGACACAACATTTTTGAACAAAATAAGAGACAGAGATAAATACATCCATAAAATGAAATGCAGATTTTCTTTTTGCATCAGAAGTTGTCAAAACAATGTCCTATTGTTTAACTCAAAATTATAAATAAATGGAAAACACCCATGAATCATGCACAACATAGTTTAAATTCCTTGAATTTCATGACTTTTCAAAAACTGAAAAGATTTCAGCTGCTGTCTGGGCTTTCACTGCACCTCCCTTTCTTCATGTGTTCAATACTTTTTTCACTGTCATTTCTTTTTATTACACAGAACTTCATTTGTAAACTAATTAGATTTGTTTTCTTTGCATACATGGAATTCTTTGGTTGCTATAACATCTGGTAAAAATTCCAAGTCAACGACACCCTTAGAAACATGTTTTCTGAGAGAAATGGTGACCTGTTCAATACTTATTTTCCCCGCTGTAAATACATTTGCACTACTAAGAGTTTTTGTCTTGTTTCTAGTCCAAATATCTAAACATTCCTAAATCAAGAAGCATTTTCTAGACAAGCAAAAAATACTGTCTTGTTTTAAGAAAATGTCTAATAATGCTAAAATATCTGAGTATTAAGTAATATTGCAATTATAATTGCGTATTTGCAATCAAAAATTAAAAAATAAAAATGACCTGATACTTCCTGATGAACTTTTTTTTTTTGCTTAAAACGAGCTAAATAAATCTCCCAATGGGGTAAGCAAAATAATCTCATGTGAAAAGGAAAAACAAGATCTTTAGCTTAACCCATTTGCAGAATATTTTGCTTGTTTAAAGAAAAAAACTCACTTAATATGGACTCATTATTTCTGAAAACAAGACACTATTTGTTGCTTGTCCAGAAAATGCTTCTTGATTTAAGAATGTTTAGACTAGAAACAAGACAAAAACCTCAAAAGTAATTAAAGCATTTCTTAACACATAACAAATGTCAAATAAATAACACACAATAATATCTAAATCAGTTCATAAAGTTGGTTCAGATAATGAACAAAGGCTGCAAGCAGTTTTAATCTCTACTCAAATACCACACTTTTAGATGACTACACTATTATTTCACGAATGAGACAATGACAACATTAAAAAAAACAAGAAGTGTCCTAAATTAACTAGCAATATGACATCTGCTAGAGATCACGAACATCATATTCCTCACAAAAGCAATCATTGTCAGATTTTAAAAAGCGATCAGGAAGGGCCGTCCCGAACTCCTACATTTACACTCTGAATGAAGCCCTTTGTCTTTCCTGCAAACCAATGAATATACAACAGCTTGAATGCAGTCTGGGAGACGCATTGGCATGCGCAAACCGTTTCATGCCAGCGGCGCTGCTAGAGTCAGCAGAAGGTAAAACATTTTAAAGTTACTTTTAAAGGGGGTGGGCACTGTGACCTCACAGGAAGAAGGTCACTGGTTCGAGTGCCGGCTGGGCCATTTGGCGTTTCTGTGTGGAGTTTGCATGTTCTCCCCGTGTTGGCGTGGGTTTTCTCTGGGTGCTCCGGTTTCCCCCACAAGTCCAAACACATGCGCTATAGGGGAATTGATTAAGTAAATTGACCGTAGTGTATGAGTGTGTGTGTAAATGTGAGAGTGCATGGGTGTTTCCCAGTACTGGGTTGCGGCTGGAAGGGCATCCCCTGTGTAAAACATATGCTGAAATAGCTGGCGGTTCATTCCGCATTGAAATGGAGACCAAGCCAAAGGAAAATGGATGAATGAATGAACTAGTGGATTATTATGTGTCTATTATTACGATATTGGCTGTTTATTAGTACTTATAAAGCACCTGAATGCTCTGAATGCTCCATCCCTAATCCTACTTTATAGCCAAACCCAACTACTACCCTAATAACTATTAATAAGCAGCAAATTAGGCATTTATTGAGCTTAAATCATAGTTAATAATTGATTATTAGTTTGAATTGTACCTTAAAATAAGTGTAGCCAATAAAAAATGTCTAACCACATTTTTAATTCTTTTATTTTGAAGAAGCATCAAATTCTGTCTCTATTAGCAAGACATGCAGATATTTCATGCTTGAGAGCTTTCTGTTGACTAAATATGTTCTGCGGAAAACTAGAAGATGATGCATGATTGCGAAATGAAATGGTATGTAGCATGATATTTAAAATCACAGCTCTTTATTTGTGTCTAAGACTGAAAACAGCTTCGTTTTAAATGTGACACTGAATGCTCCAATCAGACAATATGAGTCTGAAACATTACAGCTCATCTGGACATCTCGTTTTGATTCGGGTCGTTTGTTCGTGCCAACAGCAGCTTGATGGTTCTTTGTTGTTTTCATTTGCTCCTCGCTGTTTCTCTGCGTGGATGGAAATCACTTTAATAATATGTGTTTATTTACAGGTCACCACTGTATTTGCAACCAAGCTCAAGTCTTTCCCCTTCATGCCATTTCTGAAAAGGCTGCCTGCTGAGAACAGGGTCTGGAAGAAAGTATTTCAGACAAACAGAGCAAAGGTGAGGATCACTCCTGAGAGACATTATGCCATGCTGTGTCCCTCAAACAGAGAGGAAAGCAAATATAGGTTAACTGCTTACTTTGTGTGTGCTAAACTGAAACATGCTGTTGTATTGTTTACCTGTCAATCGGTGCTTTTGATAACACTATCGGTTGGGTTTAGGTAATGCAATGTTGAGTCAATCTGTGCTTTTAAAAACACTGTTGCTTGGGTTTGGGAAGGGGTGATTGGGTCAGTCGGTGCTTTAGAAAACACTATTGGTTGGGTTTAGGGAAAGCGGTGATTGGGTCAATCTTTGCTTTTGAAAACACTGTCGGTTGGGTTTAGAGAAGAGGGTGATCGGGTCAGTCGGTGCTTTTGAAAACACTGTTGCTTGGGTTTAGGGAAGGGTGATTGGGTCAGTCGGTGCTTTAGAAAACACTATTGGTTGGGTTTAGTCAAGGGGTTGATCGGGTCAGTCGGTGCTTTAGAAAACACTATTGGTTGGGTTTAGTCAAGGGGTTGATCGGGTCAGTCGGTGCTTTAGAAAACACTATTGGTTGGGTTTAATCAAGGGGTTGATCGGGTCAGTCGGTGCTTTTGAAAACACTGTTGCTTGGGTTTAGGGAAGAGGGTGATCGGGTCAATCGTGCTTTTGAAAACACTATTGGTTGGGTTTAGTCAAGGGGTTGATCGGGTCAATCGTGCTTTTGAAAACACTGTCGGTTGGGTTTAGGGAAGAGGGTGATTGGGTCAACCGTGCTTTTGAAAACACCATTGGTTGGGTTGAGGGAAGAGGGTGATTGGGTCAACCGTGCTTTTGAAAACACTATCAGTTGGGTTTAGAGAAGTGGGTGGGCGGGTCAATTGATGCTTTTGAAAACACTATTGCTTGGGTTTAGGGAAGTGGGTGGGCAGGTCAATTGATTGCTTTTGAAAACACGGTCGGTTGGGTTTAGGGAAGGTGGCGATTGGGTCAATCAGTGGTTCGGAAAACACTATCGGTTGGGTGTAGGTAATGCAATGCTGGGTCAATCGAAGCTTTTGAAAACACTGTCATTTGGGTTTAGGGAAGGTGGCGATTGGGTCAATGGGTGGTTCAGAAAACACTATCGGTTGGGTTTAGGTAATGCAATGTTGGGTCAATCTTAGCTTTTGAAAACACTGTCAGTTGGGTTTAGGGAAGATGGTGATCGGGTCAACCGTGCTTTTGAAAACACTGTCGACTGGGTTTTGGGAAGAGGGTGATTGGGTCAACCGTGCTTTTAAAAACACTGTTGCTTGGGTTTAGGGAAGTGGGTGGGCGGGTCAATTGATTGCTTTTGGGGAAGGTGGCGATTGGGTCAATCGGTGGTTCAGAAAACACTATCAGTTGGGTTTAGGTAATGCAATGTTGGGTCAATCTGTGCTTTTGAAACACTGTCGGTTGGGTTTAGGGAAGAGGGTGATCGGGCCAATCATGCTTTTGAAAACCCTATCGATTGGGTTTAGGGGAGGGGTTGATCGGGTCAATCATGCTTTTGAAAACACTGTCTAGAACACTGTTTAGGAAAGGGGGTGGGTGGAGATATCGGTCGGTCAGCCAGTCAGTCAGTCAGTCAGTCAGTCAGTCAGTCAGTCAGTCAGTCAGTCAGTCGACAGCGGCCTCTGGTGGATTTATGTGGAAACAGCAGGCATGAATGGCACTCGTGAGAGAAATTCGAGATCTAATAAAGCGTACACAGCGGCCTCTGGTGGATTCATGAAAACAAAAACTCACACACTCCACTTTTGGCACACTCCTAACATGTATATAGCGGTAAAAAATCAGAATGAGCCTGTGCTTGTTTTTTGCTAGTTTCAGCTTGGCCCAGCTATCATTTTTATGTCCTGCGCCACATTATTTAAATAGCAAATGCATTTAAATCATTTTAAATCATTGTGCTCATTTGTGCTGGTCTGTGTAAAACAATTCTTGCTGTCTTCCATTTTTTAGTTGAATCAAATGAACTTTTCTAGTCATCTCAACTTACATCACCCAAACTGACTAAAAATATGAAGTTAGTTGAAACCCGATGATCTTATTAAAATAAGTTAAAGCAACACAAATATTTGCTGTCCTCACTTTTTACAGTGAGGTGTGGCGCATTAGGGTGAATTGCTGATTAGTTGCTGTTTTAAGTAAACTGAAATCAATTAAAAGCTATTCTGATGTCAATGATGCAGTTTTTTTTATTTAAAGTGTTTTATTAGTGTTATGTTCCTATGCGAGTCCACAACATGTGCACATTTTGCTTATTACACACACAGGGATAAACAGCAGCACACAAACATCTTTAAATAAGAAATAACAGTCTGCATGAACCGTAAGCTACAACCATTTTTTCCCCCTATTATGACGCAATTCTTAGATGAACTGAATATTAAATGAGAAAACAGTGGCCGTGGCTTGTTTTTTCTACAGCGAGTTGATTGGATGTAGTAAAGTAGGCGTTTCATTCAGAAAGATGGGGAAAAGGGTTTGGGGTGAGTTATTACAACCTAACAGACTCCTCCTCCTGCTCACCATTTCTGTTTGGTGTCAAAACTGACAGCTGGAGGGGCGTGGTTAAGTATGTAAGCCCCGCCCAATACCTCAGACAGATCTAATCTGAGAATTGCACTGAAAGCAAACAGAGAGGGCATTTTCAGATTTCTATTTTAGATTACAAGGGCAAACTATTTATTTTTTCTTATTGACATGCACAGATGAATTGTTCACCACAAAACTAGTAATGTGAGCGAACAAAATCAATATGGTTAGTTTTGATTTCATTTATACTTTAAAGGATTGTTGTAAATGTGAAAGATTTTTATTGTCTACATAAATATAAAAACCACTACCTCCTTGCATGTCTCGTAAGAATTGTTAAAATATAGCAACCAGTGTGTAAAGGTTTAAAAAAAACTATTGAAAAATTGGTCAAATTAGAGCGTATATGATTTTTGTGCCATATTGCATATCTTCTGTGATAAAGAATTTTTTTTATGAAGAAGACTTGCAAAGTTATTTCATTATACACACAGAATTTTTTTCCATCCCCTGAAGCTTTCAAATCTCCACCTAAGGATTTTAAGCTTCAGTCCCAGAGGTTTTGAGATATTGAGATTTAAAGTTTTTGCCTTTCAATATAGCAAAAATGACATGCAGACCTCAGAAGTCTCTTACATACATGACACTGACAGAGACTCTAAATATATAATAAAAGCACAATATCAAAACCTCCTCCAAACTGCAACTGCTTCAATTGTTTCAAGTGTTGTTCAAGTAGTGTTGTTACAGGGCACTGGCGTAAGTTTATTTTAATGCTGATTTAATTCATATTTCATGATGGATTTTTTTTGTTAGTGTTTTTTGTTGTCTTAAGTAGGAATATGGATTAAGCACATAATTGCAGGAACTTTTAGTATATACAGAAAGTTTAAACAGAAAGCAGCTTCTGCAATACTGTAATTTCTCTCTAAAGTTGTGTGAAGTTTTACATATCAATAATTCAGATCATTCATTTTTTTTGTTGGCTTAGTCCCTTTATTAATCTGGGGTTGCCACAGCGGAATGAACCACCAACTTATCCAGCATGATTTTACGCAGCAGATGCCCTTCCAGCCGCAACCCATCTCTAGGAAACATCCACACACTCATTCACACTCATACACTACGAACAATTTAACTTACCCAATTCACCTGTACCACATGTCTTTGGACTGTCGGGGAAACTGGAGCACCCGGAGGAAACCCACGCGAATGCAGGGAGAACATGCAAACTCCACATAGAAACGACAACTGACCCAGCCCAGCCCAGCCAAGCTTTGAACCTTGACCCAGCAACGTTCTTGCTGTGTGGCGACAGCACTACCTACTGCGCCACTGCGTCGCCGACTAATTCAGATCATATTTATATTAAATATTTATAATTCAATATATCTCCCATTTAAAATATGTGAATGATTTCAGCTATGCAGCAACTTATTTCCCCAAAAAAGTAAGATGTTCCTGAGCTATGCATTTGAAACCTGTTCATTTGATGTCTCTTGTGCATAAGTGCTTTATATTTTGGTTCTCATTTTTATTTTAATCTAAGTCTGATAATGGGATGATATTAATCATGGGTTTAATAGCACTTCTCTTGGCCCCTGAGTGAATCCTGATTGGTCCTCTTGTGTGGCTTCAAAGCTTTGATCGGCTCACAAGTAGAAGTATAAAAACACACATCTTGGCTAAAACAAGGCTAAATTGGCAAAGCTGTCTAATAATGGTGGATTACAGATTACTCATCAAATACAGAAATAAATGACTGCAGATGTGAAGTCCCTGTCTAATCTGTCTACTTGTTGATTAGTTTGATTTTGGACTATTGTTAGGTGTCCATTAGATGCTCACTGACAGGCCAAATTCAGCCTTGTTTTAGCCAAGACGTTACTTATATATACTGTATACTGTATGAAGAGTTTGGTTGCAAAACACGATAAACGCCATTTTTTGACATTTGGATTTTATTATTGGAAAACACTGTTCAGATGTACCTTAATCTATGTATGAATTGCTGCCGTTAATAACATTGAAGAATGTACATTTTAGGGCTACTTTAAAATGTATTTTTTCACAAAACGCGATATCCGCCAGACCAGTTTCTTTACAAAGTGCGATATAACGGTTATAGACAGGGCCGGAGCAAACTGAACTGGAGCTCTAGGTAAAAGATGACCATGCCGCCCTCAAACTGAATGCGAAAACGAGAGATGGGTGTGATTGCGTGTATGACAGCGAGGACCGGGGCGGTAGAGAGATTGTCGCAGACGCTGCCTATTCTGCTGCCCTAGGCGGCCTCCTGGGTCGCCTCTATGGATGCGCCGGCCCTGGTTATAGAACTTTCAGGATGCTGCGCAAGCTTAGCATCCCCTGGGAAGAGAGTCTTTTAGAACGTGTGCGCGCTCCCATTTCCTTGCATGAAGCTGTGCCTGGAAACGCAACTGGTGTGATCGGTTAATCTTACTTATCAATCAAAACATTGATTCACTAGCTTTTCTTAATGGTATTACAGTAGTAGAATATAGCCTAAGGTGGATATATAGCGTTTGCAAAAAAAAAAAAAAAAAGTTATGTTATGTTGTGTTGTGTACGTTCTGGCCAGAACTCAGAATCTTATTATTATTAATCAATCTTTGTATATATTATTCCATATATTTATGATGTATTGTTTTTTTTAACCAATTTAAGATGTTTGACAATGTTAAGATGAATATGTTGCATTTCGGCATGCTTTTTGACTTATTTATGGACATGAAAAAATATCCTGGATTTGAAGAATATTGTGTTCCTGGCCTTCACTGAGCTCAAGTAATAGTTTAATGAACAAAAAATGTGAATGAACTTGACTGTTGATGTCTTACATAATAATGTCAAATAACCAACATTTCTCAAAATGGATATATCTCGTTTTGCAACGAAACTCTTCACACATATATATATATATATATGAAAGTTAAATCAGCAGATTCTTATTGTGTGTATGTGCCAGTGTGTTTTATAGCTGGCGGGATAAAATTGACCCTTAAGACAACCATTGTACCCTATTTGTGTACAGATAACTGGGCCACATTTGCACTTACACGTGTGAGCTATTTTAGGTTTAGACCCAGATTACCCTTAAATGACTATGCCACATTTTTGCCAACTGTGGCCCACATTTGTCCTCCATCATTTGGGCCAAATTGATCATTTTCCACATGGGCTACATTAGGCTCACATTAAGATTACATTTTGCCATACTGTAAGTGCCAAATCTTTGCCTTAAATGGCCCATATATGAATTAGAATCTTTGGCCCCCCTTTAGCATTGCACATGTGGGCCACTTCAGGCTCACATTCATTTTGTCTGGGCCGAAGGAATACCACCAGTGCTGCATAACTGCCTAAAGTTTCCCACATTCATATGCTATTTGGGTATTGTGCTACAGAGGAGAGTGAGTATGCCAAGTGGTTCTAGAAGGAAAGAATTGCTAAAAATCTTTTACTCTTATAACATTTACATTTAGCATAAACCTTTACTTTAGTCAAAAAAGAGTGGTCCCCTCTGATAAAACTTGTCCAGTGATTCACACTGACTAGGGAAAACCTGGACATTCACAGTAGGGTTGGGCGATGTTGACCAATTTAGCATCGTACGATGTCTAATGTGAAACATCGCGATGGACGATAGCATCGTCTTCATAGGCGGAGGTAAACGAATTATTTATGAATAATTAATTAATTCATAACGAATTAATTATTTGTAGCCTACCGTTTCAACTACGGTACCTGACCCGCATGGCCCCCCTCTCCACTCTCCGCCGGCTTTTTAGTGTTGAAGACGGCATAACTTTCGGTTTGAGGGCGGCATTGTCGTCATTTGCCTAGAGCGCCAGTTGAGCTTGCTCTGGCCCTGATTACCACCTGTCAATCACTTTTTTCGCAGGACTCTGGCATGAGTAGGCAGAGTGATCTGTGTTATAATGACGTCCACAAATTTGGTTGGTAAAAAAGGTGCACAACCAACAGTATCTGAAGTCTACGCTAAAATGACTAAGTACAAGCGTGAAAGCGAAAGATTGAAGCACTGTACTGACGCTGTGACACGTTACCTGATAGATTCAAAAGAGTCGTTAGATAGAGACGAGATTAACTAAATATCACGTTTAACAGCTATAGAAACGTGATCCAGCTGTACATCTTTGATAAATTGTCAGACGTACACTGTTCTCTGGAGCTCAGACGAGTGCATGACAGTATGTGTGTGTGTGGCAGTGTCTGTCTCTGTGTGTGTGTGTGTGTGTGGTCACGTGATGTGCGTTTTTAGCGGACAGAGGGCTGTTCAGAAATGCTAGATGAAACACCAGCGTAGACGTGGGTCATTTTCGTTCTAAAATGCCATTTTAAAAGTAAGCTGTATTAGTGTAAAGGGGCCTGAGTGTGTATTTTTCATGAGCTGGTTTGCGACGGGGGCGGGGCGGAGGATCGGCGATGCCGTCTCAGCATCGCAATGTCTATCGGCCATCGGCGATGGACGATGGCATCGTCTATCAGCCCAACCCTAATTCACAGGGTTTGTGATGAAGATGAGAGTTGAGGATTGAAATGAAATTTTGCTGCTTTATTTTACAGATTTAGTAAAGGCTGGTCATTTTTCACCTGGAGGATGAACGATGTATACCGAATTCTAAGACAAGTTAAATACAAAATTGCTTGGAGGAACTTGGCTGAACTGTTCCTTTAAATCACAAATATATGATCAGAAGGAGTGTGACTTCTAAAGGGAGTGATTATGAATCTACCCACAGTCCCTCAGCAGAGAATAACCTACATATGTGTGTGTGTGTGTGCAGTTGCCTACCTTTTTCAGGTCCTCTGTTGTACAGTACATGCCTTAAATCATGTTAAAAGGCCTCTGGTGAAGATTTTTTTATTTAATTTTGACCAAAAGGGGACCTGTGTGTGTGTGTGTGTGTGAAAGGGAAAATGTGAAAGGCATTTGCTGAAGGGCTTACACAATCAGGGTGGGTCATGTGTACTTGCATGTGAGCAATACACGAGGGACATGGTCTACTGCTGAAAAGATGTTCAAGCTGGAACAGGGAGCACACGCACATATAAATGCATTCACTCTTGTATATCGTCAAGATGCTCGGGAGCCAGAAATAGCCGTCGGTAGTAGGGGCCTGCTTTGGGACAGATGCCGTTTCCGATTTGGTGTGGCTTAGTAACATTTCCTGTTCAATGTCAGTCTTCAGGAGAGCCAGGGGACCGTGAGAAGAGCATGGCAGAAGAAGGAGTCTACAAGGCCGAGGTTGTTTACGTGCAAGACCCTGAAGATGGCCAGCTTGGAGAAACGCACAAGAACACCACTCAAAATGAGGTGAGTATTTTGTAGTAGATGTTACTTCAAGAACATGTCCTACCTGGTGAAATCACATCGTTCTTTAACTTCTGTCTGAACTTTTGTTTTTGTAAAATGCCACATTTACATATAAATACATAATGGCAGACCAGGAGACAAGCTGTTCAGGCTTTTCAAGAAGGGATTTAGAGATAAAAGTCTGAGCATAGGGTACAACGTAATAATTCAAGTTGCTTTGAGATGACTTTTTTAATATCTTTTAACCTAACACTAATGAGAGACATCATGATAATGAGTATGCTAGTCACACGCCAGGCTATATCTTCTGTGCTGATCGGAGATAGCTGTGGTCCCATGTTAATTAAACGCGCATTAGGGCGCTTAAAAAAGTAGATCATGTTCTGACCGAGCGATTGATGGATAGGAATGTTTATTGTGTCTAATTAATCTGTGTCAGTAGTGTTTAGCAGGAGCTTAAACATAATGACTGTTTTTTTAAATGTCTTTCAAAGAGTCCTTGTGCTGAAGGCTTGCCCAGTCGAGTTGCTTAAACTTAAAGATTGATATTAAGTTTGGTGCCGGGAATCACTAAATTAACATTGAAGATATTGTTTGAGCGTTGCGTCAGTGTGAATACAATCAGGAATACAACATATTGGTTTTCTGAAAGTGCAATTGATCCCTCTTGTTTGATATTGTAATTCAGGGGTGTCCAATCTTGTTAATGGAGGTCAAGTGATTCACTTCAACTAGCACCAATACACTTTCAAGAAAAGCTTGTCTGAAATTGCTTCCTTCCCTATTATTCATTCATTCATTCCTTTTACTTCGGTTTAGTCCCTTATTTATCAGGGGTTGCTACTGTGGAATGAACCGCCAACTATTCCATCATATGCTTTATGTAGCTGGTGCCCTTCCAGCCGCAACCCAGTACTGGGAAACACCCATACACTCTCATTCACACACTAAGCCCAATTTGTTTACTCAAATTTATAGCAAAAGTCTTTGGACTGTGGGGGAAACCGGAGCACCCGGAGGAAACCCACATGGGGAGAACATGCAAACTCCACACAGAGACTCAAACCAGCAACCTTCTTGCTGTGAGATGACAGTGCTAAGCCACTGAGCCACCGTACCACCCTTCCCTATTTTTCATTCAATTATTTTCTTTTCAGCTTAGTCCCTTTATTCATCCAGGGTCGCCACAGTGGAATGAACCACCAACTTATCCAGCACATGTTTTACGCAGCGGATGCCCTTCCAGCTGCAACCCATCTCTGGGAAACATCCATACACACTTATTCACACTCGTACACTACGGACAATTTAGCCTACCCAATTCACCTGTACCACATGTATTTGAACTGTGGGGGAAACTGGAGCACCCGAAGGAAACCCATGCGAACACAGGGAGAACATGCAAACTCCACACAGAAACGCCAACAGACCCAGCCGAGGCTCGAACCAGCGACCTTCTTGCTGTGAGGCGACAGCACTACCTACTGCGCCACTGCTTCGCCTCTTCCCTATTACATAGTATGTAAAAGACAATATGTGTAGCATGTCTGCATTTAAGCTGTATATGCCACTATAACATTAAGTAGTGCACTGTTTGAAGGACCAGCCATTTGTAGTAGTGTCTGAAACCAGGGGACGTTCTGAAGTGCACTTAAGCAATCCCACAATGCATCGTAATAACAAATGTACAACCAATGCAAACTCAATGGGTAGAGAATAACCAAAATGCACTGTGATGCTGTGTCCAGACGCAGAACGAGCGAATAAATCACGATATTCGCATGTAAATAGATGCGTGAACAGTTTGCTCGCTTCATTCGTGCGTCAAATTTACTTAACAATATATGCAGATTCGCATCATGGGGAGGGCTTCTGTCTGTCCGGTGACTCTAGTTTTGTTGGTAAATGGTTAACATAGATTTTATTGAGAGAATAGCTGTGCTTTATGTGCTTTAGGAAGGCTGAAAAACAACATAGTTTCGTTCGGGGCCATATCTGAGTCCACTAGATCCTTTTAGAAGTGCACCAGCTCTGAGTTCATCAACTCCTCCAGAAACTATACCTGGGTGATGGAGGCTTTCAGCGGTGCTTCAGACTGAGCCGAGCCCAGTTTGATGAACTGTTGTCCGGTGTTGGCAGGAGGATTTCCCCTCGGGACACCAACAACAGGCACTACGTCATTATCACGGCCGTAGAACAGCAAGCTCCTGATTGGTTATTGCTGCGTGAATGTCTGCTGAAGTTCAGATTATCCATCTTGAGCAATGCGCAAAACACTTAACTCGCGCCGCTTCATTCGCGCCACCTCATTCGCGTGATTCTCACTGCAGGATGTCTATTCGCATCTTTGCATTGACCTAACATGTAAATCATGCTTCATCCGTGTCTGGTGTGAACGCAGCATGAGAGTTTATGCACCAAATCGATTCTCACGTCTGACCACAAGATAGCATCCACAGTGCAATCCTATCAATGTTAGTTTCTAAATATATTCTTATTATTTATGTTTGTGTACATGTCAGGAATCAAAAGCCTTTGTTTCATTACTTGTAGACTGCCTGCTACGTGTTAAATAACTATAACAGGGTCTGAACAAGAAGCTGAAAATCGAATCCATCTGTGGGATTTATCAACCTGCAGAACACAAGCAAAACGACATCCCTTCAGTGCACCAATTCACTCGCTCATTTACATTCACTCCTTTAAGTGCACTATATTAGTGGACTAATGCAGCGAATAGTGAATGAAGGTATAGGAGCTGGAAAAATAGGCAAGAAATACTGAAATGACAATTAGCTTCTGCTTTTATTCTAAAGTATGCAATCAATGGATGCTTTACTGTCCTCAAGGCCACCAATAAGTGATTCATAAATGAAAGTGAGTCAATGCAACCCACATAGGTAGTTCATGTGATGACAATGACAAGATAGAAGGTATAGAACATCCAAATTCCATTCATATTACTTGTGTTGATGCAATACAGAACAAATGTAGTATCAAATGTAGTATCTACTCAGACAGTTTGTGATCTTGAATGCAAGTTATTGCGTTTAAGACCTCTGGGAACAGGATTAGAGTACTGTCCTAACAAGTGTCCTACTGTCCTATTTTTGGTCACATGGTCGAGCATAACTTGCATTTGAGAATTGCTTCTGGTGAAACAGAATATTTAAAGTGATTGTTCAGCCCAAAAATGAACATTTATGGTACTCATCCTCCACTTAAGGCTGGTTTATACTTCTGCGAAGTAATCGGCGTGACCCACGGCTCCTGCCTTGCACGTAGTCGTGCATTTATACTTCTGCGTGCTGTTTGTGTTGCTCTGCAATAACACTTCCGAAACGCTAGCAGGCAGTAGGTTTTTATGTTCCTCTGTGTCGAGTTTTTATGCGGGTGTTTTGTTTTTTCTGAACGCTACCTTAATGTACAAGTAGCTAAAACTCGTTTATTCAGAGCCGGGAACTGGCAGACGTGCAACAACTTTAATCATAAGGTAAACACAAAACAAGAGTGTCCATCTAGAGCTCCTTCACGGGACTCGACACTTGTAAACACTCGCTTCAACAGGTTTGCGGAGCTCTCGGTCCCGCTCACGCTGGTCACGGATACCAAGCCGACCAATTACAAAGCTTGCGCTACGCATTGTTGCGACGTGTAGTTCCATTTTTTGAGAGTTGCGCGTCAGCCACGGCGAGAGCTTTGTGACCACGCCAAGGCAGAAGTATAAATCAGCCTTTACTCTAAACTGGTTTGAGTTTCTTTCTTCTATCAAACACAATGGAAGATATGTTGAAAAATGTCATTGACTTCAACATTATTTTTTGTTCCTACTATGGATGTCAATGGCTACTTTCCCCCCAAAACTAAGAATATCTTGTTTTGTGTTCAAGAGAGGAAACAAATGACTAAACATTTTAGAACCACTTTGGTGTAAGCAAATTGAGGGGTTGAACTATCCCTTTAATATCTAGATATCCTTTCAGTTATCAGCCTACAAAAGCAAACAGACTCCTTTATAAACCCTGGTGTGCAATTGATGTGGTGAGCATTCTGCAGCAATCAACAATTAGACATCATTGTAATCGTTATTAAAATGAGTTTATGTTTCTTTCATTTCTATTCCCCCCCTCAGATTCAGTCCACTGACAATTTAACAGTTAAACCACCCACCACCCTCGTTGGTCCTCCTACAGAATTTAGTGCCGTATCCCATGAGCCTGGCCCTGCTGTCATAGAAACCACTGATAACAAACACATATCCCAGCTTGGATTTCACAACATATCAGAGGCTGCCGAGGTCAGCTCAGGTCTGTTTTTAAATAGCTCCTCCCAAAGACAAGAGGCCCTCAGTCCTGCCAGCTCTGTGGATTTTTTCAATTCTCCAGCGTCTTCAAAAGAGTCTATACTCTCCGAGGGATGGGACAAAGAAAGAAGCTGGTCAGGCTTTCACATGTTCTCACGAGATGGATCTCCAGGACTCAGTCGCACCGTTTCCCCATGTTCCTCTATAAGATCAGGAACATTCACACCTTCTGTGGTGAGAATCAAACGGCACTCTTTGGCTCCGGGATCTAGTTTGCTACACATGTCGTCCACTTGCGGGACGCCATGCTGTGACAGTCGGGCAACCTCACCGTGTCCCCTTTCACCCCGTGGCCGACACAGACTCCCTCCAACCCAGCTTTCCCTGTTAACAGCTATCCTCAGAAAAGGTCGTCTACCTGTTCTGTCCTCTTCTTCTCAAAGACCTTACACTCCCTGCTGGCCCATCAGTCCTGTTAATGTATCCTCATGTTTAGCATGCTCAGCTGCCTCTTCTGTTGCACCCATGAACATGCCCAAAGCAAAGTCTTGCACTGGCATTGATAGATCATGTAGTGAGTCTTGCCAGAATTCAGAACTTCAGAAGCAAGTCCAAAGTTCTCTTTTAGTTTCATCAAAGGTTAAGACCACTGATGAAACCAGACCAATAAAGTCATCAGAAAGACTTGACTCATGCCAACCTTTCCCCAGTAGTAGCAGAGTAGAGTTACACACAAATCACCCCCTTTCCCCAAGCTTACCTCCAGTCCAACCTGCCCATTCTCACCTGTCCAAATTAAGTCATAGGGGAAATCGTTTGCCGGTAGTTCCAAGCTCTCTTTTGTGTGGCTCCCATATGAGCCGCTCGTCTCCTAAATCAAGCACTCTGTTTTATTCCAGCACTGAGAACCAAAAAAATCAATTAGGGTCAGGGGATTGTCCTGCAACTGTGGATACAAACAAGTCAGCTGAATCTTTAGCATCTGTAAGGCACGTTAAAACAAAAACCAGATCAGACGGTTATTCAATAGAGCTAAACCAGAGTCAGAAATCATCTAGTGAGCCCTATTCGAAACATAAAGAAAGTTCAGCTGACAATTTAGAACCATATTCAGCTCCCAATTCACGTAAATCTCCTTCATTTTATTACACATTTGAATCCCACAGTGATTCTGAGAACCAGAAAAATCAGTTTGCGTCAAGGGAATCCTCTGCAATTGTGGATACAAACAAGTTGGCTGAATCTTTAGCATCTTCAACACATGTTGATACAACCCCCCATGAGAGGTCAGATATCAAATATTCAGTTGAGCTTAAACAGAGTCAGAATTCATCCAATGAACCCTATTCGAAACTTAAAGAAAGGTCAGCTGACAATTTAACTCTAGATCCAACTCAGAATTCATGTAAATCTCCTTTGTTTTATCAAATATTTGAATCCCACGGTGATTCTGAGAACCAGAACAATCAGTTAGCATCAAGGGAATGCCCTGAAATCGTGGATACAAGCAAGTTGCCTGAATCTTTAGGATCTCTAACTCACGTTGAATCAAAACCCAGATCAGACGAATATTCAATAGAGCTAAAACAGAGCCAGAAACCAACCAATGAGCCCTATTTGAAACTTAAAGAAAGTTCATCTGACAATTTTGCACCAAATTCAGCTCTGAATTCATGCAAATCTCCCTCGTTTTATCACTCACTTAAATCCTACAGTGATTCTGAGAACCATAACAATCAATTAGCATCAAGGGAAGGCCCTGCAATCATGGATGCAAACAAGTTACCTGAATCTTTAGCATCTGTAACGCATGTTGAAACAAAACCCAAGCCAGACAAATATCCAACAGAGCTAAAACAGAACCAGAAATCATCCTATTTGAAACATAACGAAAGCTCATCTGACAGTCCAGCACCAAATCCAGCCCGGAATTCATGTAAATCTCCTTCCGCTTTCGAATCACACTGCAATTCCATGTCTCCAGATTTAACCATCAAAGGCAACAAAATCAAAAATGATTTGGAAAGAGTGCTCTTGTCATCCCCTGCTTTAAGACTGTCTCCTTCTCCCAAACCTATGGGACTCTCCCACCTGCCCTACACACCTCCAGTATCTCCAACTTTTCCGCAAGTTCAGCCAAAATCCCGCTCCTCCACCCCAGATTGTGGCACACTGTCCCCCTCGCCAGGCCGTCAGCTTTCCCCCTCACCCTCATACTCCTGCTCATCACCCTCTCCATCTCTGTGGGGCAGCTCCCAAGACTGCGCAGATGGGGATTGTAAAAATAGAAAGGTACAGGGCACGGCCTTTCACTGTTACCTGCACGCAACTTGCATGCTTTAGCACCGAGCACGGGCATTCATTCATGGAGTGACATGCATTCCTAATCACAACCTCCCACATTGCTGGGAAACATGATCTATGCATACATGCCAGAATAATAAATCTTCAGTAACAGGCGAGTTTTGCATTTGCACGTCCTCTCTGGTTTGAGCTATGAATGCATGGTTTGACACAGTAGAAGTGCTTGCGCAGCTATACGTGGCTAATATACAGCTTTAATTATCTCAAATATTTCCCAAGTGATGTTTAACAGAGCAAGGAAGTTTTCACAGTATTTGCTAGACTGTTTTTCTTCTGGGGAGAAAAGTCTTAATTCTTTTAGTTTGGCTGGAATAAAGGCAGTTATTTAAATATTTTGTAAGTTCAGTATATAATAGCCCCCTTAAGACTTTTGTTTTTCGATTGTCTACAGAACAAACCACTAATTAACTAATTAAGCTTGTTGACCTAATTATTCTGGTTAGGTCTTTAAATGGCACTAGTGGGATGGGCAAAGTTGATCCTGGAGGGCCGGTGTCTCTGCATAGTTTTGCTTCAACCCTAATCAAAGGCTGCGTCCGAAACCGCATACTTCCATACTATACAGTATGCTTAAATCAGTATGCGAGCCGAGTAGTATGTCCGAATCATAGAATTCGAAAATCAGTATGCGAGAAGTACCCGGATGACTTACTACTTCCGGCAAGATTCTGAAGTGCGCATCCCATGCACGCTGCGCTATCCCATGATGCCCCGCGAGAGAATTCATGAATGGGAGTGAATCGACGCAACTGACGCAGGTAAGTCACGTGACCATGACAAAACGGCGGATGTAGTACATCCGAATTCCCTTCATACTTCTTACATTCATACTGTATAGAACGTACTTTTCTAATGGTCGAGTAGTACGTTTAAATTCAAATGCACTACGATTTTGCACGCAGCCAAATACACCTGCCTGTAGCTTTCTAGTGATCTTGAAGACACTGATTAGTGTGTCCAGGTGTGTTTGATTGGTGTTGGAGCAAACCTCTGCAGGGACACCGACCCTTCAGGATCAAGTTTGCCCATCCCTGCACTAGTATCTTGCAAAATATCTACTGAAATATTATGTGCTAATCAAGGCAAAGATAACCGAAATAAGTTATTAGAAATTAGTTGTTAAAATGTTTATGTTTAATATTGTGTTAATAAAATCATCTCAGTTAAACACTTTGGAAATTTTTGAAAAATAATTAATAAAATAACAACTTCAACTCTTCATTGATGTAACACAAAATATATGATATCTGTGTGTGTGTATATATATATATATATATATATATATATATATATATATATATATAATATATATATATATATATATATATATATATATATATATATATATATATATATATATATATATGATGACCTGATGGTGATGTGTTAGTTAGAGGAACACTCCACTTTTATTTTGGAAAAATGCTGATTTGTCAAGTCCCCTAAAGTTAAACTGCTGAGTTTTTTCAATATTTGAATCCATTCAGCCGAACTTCGGGTCAGTTGGGCATTTGGGTGGGGGGGAGTTAGGACGATTCTAATAGCCCACACAATTTTGGGGCTCCCAGAGTTACTATTAGCCCCCCGCACCCCCCAGACCACCATGCGTTACTTTCGTCCCCTATAACTCCCCCTGTCTTCGACTATTGTCTCACGCAGCCCCACCTGATGGGGCTTTCCGTGGGCTGTCTATAAGCCCACCATAGGGCCCGTACTGGCCAGTTGTGCCCCTGCTGGTGGGACACTTTTAGCTTAGCATAGCATGAATCATTAAATCAGATCAGACCATTAACATATCTAATGATCATCAATAGGATAATTTTCCTATTTCAAGCTTGACTATTCTGTAGTTACATCGCGTGCTAAGAACAATGGAAAATTTAAAGTTGCTGTTTTCAACTTAAACTCTAGGGGACTTGAAAAATTTTACCTACGCTATAAAAAATCTTGCTGTCTAACATTTTTAGTTGAATCAAATGAACTTTTCTAGTCATCTCAACTTACATCAATCGAACTGACTAAAACTGTTAAGTAAACTTTGTATAAAACCTGAATAACTTATAAAAATAAGTTAAAGGTCCCATGTAGTGCTTTTAAATATGCAGTTTTATTCAATGTTTGACGTAATCTCAGCCGAAACACGAAGAGAGAGTGGGACATAGTGTAGCTCCTCTCCTTTTTAAAAGAACAGCCAATAGCGTTTTGTTTTACCACTGCTCTGCCAATGAGAGTGATTGAGCTTAGAGGTCTGCATTCCCAATTTCAGAATAAAACGCAGTAGCAGTCAGTAACTCTGGTGTCATTTAAATGGGAGGTCTAACAATATAGCGTTTCTAAGTCCTGACGTTATTTCAGAACAGCATATCTGTGATTTTCTTATTGAGCACCAGTAGAGCAGTGCTCATGACTGTTACACATGATGAATGCATGACCAGTGCTTTCTGCAGGTGCTTTTTTGTTTGTTGCAGTCTGTGTATGCATCGTCTGCATAACAGTCCTTAGACGGGCTTTACCAACATGGCAGAGCAAAGTGAAGATGTGCTGTTCTTCAGCTTGCATTCGAAAATGGTCAGTTTGCTGTTAGGAAACCCACATCAGGCAAGTCTGATGTATGGGAGACTTTCTTATGCGTCGCCATTCATGTCTCATCACAAAGGGGCAAACAAAACTGAGATTTAGCCTACAATCCTTGCACAACCTACAGTTTTATCTGTTATCTCTCTCTTTTGGTATTACTCAATTTAAATGTGATTTTGGAAACCAGATCTAAATTTAGCAGGCAGTGGGTGGACAAAGGCTGAATATACGGCGGGAGCATTCGGGTGTGAAATAAAACCTGGCAGGAGCGGGAGGGAACGAGACAAAATAATTAGTCCGGCAGCTAGGGTGCCGGAAAAAAACGTAAAATAACGGCCGTAAATTACAGAAATTTACTGTAAAATAACAGAGGTTGAATTACAGAAATTTACCAGAAATTTAAATTTAAGGAAATTTCTGTAATTTAATGTCTGTTATCAGCCTGATCTCACGAGGAAACGTAAGTATTTTATGTTTTGTCAGTTTAGTGGCTAATTCGTACAAATTCGTTCGAGTTCAGTCGTATGAAAATGTTCTATTTTAAAAAGGAGGCGTGGCACCTAACCCCACCCCTAACCCCAACTGTCATTGGGTGATGAGCAAATCGTACTAATTTGTACGAATTAGATCTTACGTATTCATACAAATTAGCCACTAAATCAAAAAGTTACGAATTGCCGTGAGATTGCGTTGTATTTTACAGTAAATTTATGTAATTTAATGGCCGTTATTTTACGGGGTTTTTCGGGCACCCCAAACTACAAGCTTTACATGTTTATTTCAGTTTTATATTTTCCAAACACAAATTTTGTCACTGTTTTGGAGCGCACTCGATTATAGATATCCTAAAAATGAAGAATACTGATACTAACATCTAAAAAACTTTATCTTAATCTCATGGGACCTTTTAAATCAACCTAATTGTTGTCTTGACTTTTTGTCATTACATTATGTAGAGAGTATTTCCAAAAAAGAGGAGTGTTTCTTTAATGGGCAGTACCAGGCATGTGTATTAGCATTTTACATTCATCCACGCTCCAATAAAGAAAAAGTTTCAAGCATCACATGTTTGTTTTTAGAATATACTCATATTTCCTTGCAATAATAACTGCATTATGATATGACTGCTTCATGATAGGGGATTACTCATATCGCCCACCTTCGGTGCACAGCTGTGGATTATTTTGCTTTTGTAATTGTGGTTTTTATGACTTCTCAGTCAACCTTTCCTCTTATAGACATACAAGATCAAATCCACCTACAAGGCACTTGCCGCTATTCCTACCAATACGCTGCTTCTGGAACAGCAGGTGAGCTGCTTTATCTAATTACTAATCACAACTCTGAATGGCAGCTATTTAAAAGTTCATTCGCTCTCAGAATAAGCCATTGCATTAGTGTTTATTTATCCGATTTTGTGCAATTGTGATGTCATTAAAGATAGTCAATGGATGCTACTACTTCTTTGGTCATAATTTACAACTCTTACTAGTAATAAACCATTAGCTATACTTTTTACATCATTAAACTCCCAATTTGCTGCTTAATAATAGTTATTAAGGTAGTAGTTTGGTATTGGGTAGGATTAGGGATCTAGAATAAGATCATACTTTACAATAACCAGTCAATATCCTAATAATAAGCAGGTAATAAGCCACTTGTTAATAGTGTAAATTGATACAATAATTAGTATTGGTTACCAATTATTAGTAAAGTGTTACCTTGATTTTTATTATATGTAATTTATTTGTTATCGGACATCAGGGTAATACTTTAACCTCTTAATTGTCACCCCTACTTTTTGAGCATAGGCATATAATAACATATTCAACTTAAATCTTCAATGCATTGGTCAACCCAGGCTCATTGTGAAAGCGTAGTCCTGTGGACGTTTCTGGAGACCGCGAAATACGTCCCGGGAATTATGTATTTTTGCAGCTTTTGTTTTCGCGAATCTGCGAGAGGCCACTGCGTGCGCTTTTTCGTATCTCGCGAGTGCCTTTTGCTCCCATGCAGTTCTCACGTAAACCCACCAGAGGCCGCTGTCGATCGTCCGTCTGTCTGTCTGACTGAATGACTGAATGATTGACTGGGCGACCGGCGACCCACCCTCCTCCTCCTTCCCTAAACCCAACCAATTTTACCGATTGACCCGCCCACCCACATACTTCCCTTAACCCAACCAATGGTTTACAAAAGCCATCCAGAAAAAGAAAAGCCCTCGTCTGATTTTTACCATGTTTACCGCGTTCTCACCCTGTTGTCCACTCGTTCATTTTATTTTTTGAATTTTGTTTTTGTTTTACCCTTTCTTGGAACCGCTCTTCCCCGGACTCGAACCCGGTTGTCGTGGTCGTGGTCAACTCTTCTCTGCGTCTCAAGTCCGCCGACGTACACGACGAGCTAACGGGACAAACTGGTTGCAGCGGGAAAGGCCTCCACATGGAGGTAAGTGGTCAGCCTGTAAGCGGCAAAAGGAAGGTCATACCGCCCCGTAGCGTTCGCTTAAAAAATGAAACGCAGCCATATGTACCTCCGTCTACATAATTCGCGGTCTCCAGAAATGTCCACAGGACTACGTTTTTTTTAGAATGAGCCTGGGTTGGCTTTGGTGCTTAGATTTAAGCTTGGTCTCATTGTAAAGAAGACACTTGTCAGATTGTAGCTCAAAAAGTTCAAATACCAGTTTTAGCCCAAATTTCACAGAAAAATTAAATATTTAAACAATATATATTCCAAATTTGAAGTTGCTATCTCAAAAAATGGGCTTTCAGTAAGATTTTGTTTGGTTGTAGTACCAAACATGACCACCAAATGACATACACTTTACATTGGTGACCATATAAGAGCACCCTCTATTTCGGTGTATGTTTAGAGAAATATAAACCATATTTTGTCACACTTTTGACAATATTTGTGAAATAGACATAACATTTTTAAGGTAACATGGGCATTTGTGTGGTATTTAATATAAATTTAGCCTCTAAAAATCATCTGCATTTTTTTACATGAGGATTGCTGTAGCAAAGTAATGCTTTACAACTCTGATGACTATCCTTGCTGCAAAGTCATGTGGGTGTGTTTATAATATCTATCAAAAGTCAGTCACCAGATCTGAAAATAAAACATGTTAAGCTTTCAAATGATATATAGTTTGTCATGATTGCTTTATGTTTAGACTACCATATTATGGTTTAAACATGTAACCATAAATGGTCCCACTGGTTGAATGATGACAGTAAATTGTTTTTGCCCTCTTATTTACGGTCCTACATACCAATAAAAACAGTAGTAAATATATATATCCAGAAGTCTTTCCAACGAAATACACCACCTGAGAAAAGTCTTGTCATCAATCCCAGTTGTAAGAGCAACAAATAATAACTTGACTTCTAGTTGATCATTTGGAAAAATGGCTGAAGGTTGATTTTTGCGATGAATCATCTGATGAACTGCATCCCAATCATCATAAAAAATACTACAGAAGACCTACTGGAACCCACATGGACTCAAGATTCTCACATAAATCAGTCAAGTTTGGTGAAGGAGAAATCATGGTTTGGGGTTACATTCAGTATGGGGGCGTGCGAGAGATCTGCAGAGTGGATGATCAACATCAACAGCCTGAGGTATCAAGACATTTGTGCTGCCCATTACACTACAAACCACAGGAGAGGGACAATTCTTCAGCAGGATAGCGCTCCTTCTCATACTTCAGCCTCCACATTAAAGTTCCTGAAAGCAAAGAAGGTCAAGGTGCTCCAGGATTGGCCAGCCCAGTCACCAGACATGAACATTATTGAGCACGTCTGGGGTAAGATGAAGGAGGCGGCACTGAAGATGAATCCAAAGAATTTTGATGAACTCTGGGAGTCCTGCAAGAAGGCTTCCTTTGCCATTCCAGATGACTTTATTAATTAGTGATTTGAGTCAGAGATGTATGATGCAGTCCTCCAAGCTCATGATGGAGTCAGACACAGTATTAAAATAATGGTCTGTTAGTAAATGTTACAGTTAATGCATTTACTAACACAAGCAAACAATAAAGTCATCCATTGTTAGTTCTTCACAGCGAACTAACTAATGTTAACAAGCATAACTTTGTATTTTAATAATGCATTAGTAAATGTCGAACCATGATTAATAAAGATTGTTCATTCCTAATTCATGTTAGTAAATGCATTAACCAGTGGACCATTATTTTAAAGTGTTATTGACATCAGACTGGAATTATTCATAAGTGGATAAAAGAAGCTTTAACAGCATCACCACAGCGCAAACCTCATTAGACATTATAGCAGAGGTTAAATCACACTGGACAGGGTCAGAAATGGCCATGTAGACACGGATAGGCCTTTGGGACCCCCTTTACTACCCTTGTTAAGGTCAAGATTATTAAAGGATTAAAGCTTCATCCACAACTCTTAATTGTGTCCCCGCTGAAGGCTATAGATGAAGAGGTCAGCAAGAAAGAAGCTTTGCTCAACCCTGCAGACAACTATTCCTGGGAAGACCCACATGCTGAGGTACAGTGGAAAGCAGTGAATATACTGTGTCTTTCATTTAAAGTAAATGTTTATTTTGGATTAAGTGAAAAATTATAGTTAACTTGTTTCATTCAGTCTGCCTTAAATCAAAACAACAACAAAAAAAACCCCACACTGAAAAAATGATTCATTAGACTTACTCAATTTTTTAAGGTAAGTGGTTCAAACATTTTATAAGGGCAAATGTAATGTTCAACTTCATTTGTTTGTTTAAATTCAGCCCATATAAATTGTTTAAAGCCACTTACCTTAAAAATAAAATAGTAAAACCAATGATAATGTTTTTTAATGAAAAGCATTCATATATTTTTACATTGACTACATTATTTAGTTTTTATGTATTTCACAACACAGGGTGATTGTCAATATGTACCCCTGTGTACATTTCTAGAGAGCGCAAATTATGTAGCCAGAGGTACGTATGGCTGCTTTTCGTCTTTAAAATGAATGACATGGGGCGGTATGACACCGCCGACGGCTTCTGTTTGTTCTTGCGCTACCAGCTGACCGATTACCTCCATGTGGACGGCTTTTCCGCTGTTACCAGATTGTCCAGTGGCTTGCCGCGTACGTTGGTGGACTTGAGACACTGAGAGGAGTTGACCGGGACAACAGGGTTTGAGTCTGGTGAAGAACGATTCCAGAAAGCACGTTAAACAAAAACAAATGGCAAAAAATAAAATAAACAATTAAATAACAGGGTGAGAATGTGGTAAAATCTGAAAACGTGGTAAAAATCAGGTGGCCGTGAGGGCTTTTCTTTTTTTGGATTGTTTTTTAAAAACACTGTCGATTGGGTTTAGGGAAGGGGAGGGCTTAATTTGTTCAGGAACATAGCCGTCACCTCGGAAATCTGATCCTGCACCTTATTTTACCGATCCCCCTCCTCACACATCAACCCCCGCTCCGCCTCACTCTTCACTGTCTTCCACAACTCCCCAACCCTCTTCACTTTTGTCCTTGACCCCCCCCCCCCCCCCCCCACACACACACTTTCGTCTGCGACACCTCTCCCTCCTCTGGTAACATGGCGGATCCGTTACCCTGAACTGTTCCGGGACCTCACAAGTTACAAATTAAGCACTGAGGAAAGGGGTGGGTGGGGTTATCGGTTGGTTAGTCAGTCAGTCAACAGTGGCCTCTGGTGGATTTATGTGAGAACAGCAGGCACGAATGGCAGTCGCGAGAGAAATCTGAGGTCTGAAAAAGCATACACAGCGGCCTCTGGTGGATTCACAAAAACAGAAACTGCAAAAAAAAAAATGTAGCTCCTGGGACGTATTTAGCGCTCTCCAGAAATTTATACATTTCCCCCAAAATCAATATTTAAGTTGAGCCAACATTAAAATACTTAAAATAATAATTAAAATACTTCAGGGTCTATAAAAATAATATTTTATCTTTGTGTCAATGTATTTCTGTTTCCTTAGGCAGAATAAATATTTTGGTTAATATTAAATTTCCACTGAGTCAGAAATAATGTCAAATTTAAGTGAGTTTTTTCTTAAAACAAGTTAAATAATCAGCCAATGGGGTACGCAAAAGTTTTTATGACATTTTAAAAATTTTTGTCAAAAGGAAAAGCAAGATACATTTGTTCACCCCACTGGCAGATTATTTTGCATGTTTCAAGGAAAAACTTGCTTAATTTCTATACATTATTTCTGAAAACAAAACATAATTTTATCTGTCTAGAAAAATGCTTCTTGATTTAAAATTAAGAGACAAAAAAAATCTT
The DNA here is from genome assembly GCA_903798195.1 of Danio kyathit. Taxonomy (NCBI): domain Eukaryota; kingdom Metazoa; phylum Chordata; class Actinopteri; order Cypriniformes; family Danionidae; genus Danio; species Danio kyathit. Next base: position 2,555,169 of record LR812531.1, on the reverse strand, counting down.
AATTTTAATAAGCATTTTTTGCAGTGCAGAACTGACTGTTCTACTTAGCCAATCATCAAGACAAAATAAACATATTCTACCGGTCAAAAGTTTGGGGTCAGTTTTTTTTTTTCTGTTCATCAAGGCGGCATTTATTAAATGTAAATTAAAAAATATATAATTATTACATTTTAAATAACTGCTTTCTTATTGTATGTAGTTTCAAATGAAATTATTACTCCAGTCATTATTGCTTTTATTATTATTATTATTATTATTATTATTAATAGGCTGCACGGTGGCTTAGTGGGTAGCACAAAGGCCTTACAGCAAGAAGGTCGCTGGTTCGAGCCTCAGCTGGGTCAGTTGCCATTTCTGTGTGGAGTTTGCATGTTCTCCTCGTGTTGGCGTGAGTTTCCTCCGGGTGCTTCGGTTTCCCCCACAAGTCCAAAAACATGTGGTATAGGTGAATTCATTCATTCATTCATTTTCTTTTCGGCTTAATCCCTTTATTAAAAAAGGGGTCGCCACAGCGGAATGAACCGCCAACTTATCCAGCATATGTTTTACGCAGCGGATGCCCTTCCAGCTGCAACCCATCACTGGGAAACATCCTCACACACTCATTCACACTAATACACTGCGGACAATTTTTGCTTACCCAATTCACCTGTACTGCATGTGTTTGGACTTGTGGGGGAAACCGGAGCACCCGGGGGAAACCCACACGAACGCAGGGAGAACATGCAAACTCTGCACAGAAATGCCAACTGACCCAGCCAAGACTCGAACCAGCGACCTTCTTGCTGTGAGGCAACAGCACTACCTACTGCACCACCGCGTCGCCCCACAGGTGAATTGGGAATGATAAATTGTCCATAGTGTATGTGTGTGAATGAGTGTGTATGGATGTTTCCCAGTGATGGGTTGCGGCTGGAAGGGCATCCGCTGTGTAAAACATATGCTGGATAAGTTGGCAGTTCATTCCGCTGTGGTGAAGGATCGCGTGACTTTGAAGACTGAAGTAATGAGGCTGAAATAGCATCTTTTAAATCACTGTAATAAATGAATATATTAAATTATACTTTTGAACAGTTATTCTATAGCGCAATAACGTTTCACAGTTTTACAGCTTGTACTGTATTTTTGATGAAATAAATCAGCTTTGGTGAGAAGGAGAAGCTTATTTTAAAACATTTAAAAATCACACTGACCGCAAACCTTTGACCGGCAGTTAATAAAGTAATGATGACTTATGCTTTATGTATAATTTTGCCATTGTTTCTGATGTGGGAGAAGTAAATATCTCTCTGCAGATGTGCTCTCCTGCGCAGCTGCGTCAACAGACCGCAGAACTCTACGCCACCATTGATGAAGTCCTGGAGGACACAATACAGAGAGTGAGCTGACATAACCATAACATGTTGACGTCGCAATTATTCGCTCTCCTGTAAATTTCCTTTTCTTTTTTAGATATTTCCCAAATGATGTTGAACAGATTCAGGAATTTTTCACAGTATTTCCTGTAATATTTTTTCTTCTGGAGAAAGTCTGATTTGATTTATTTCAGCTAGAATAAAAGCAGTTTTAATTTTTTTAAAGCCATTTTAAGGTCAATATTATTAGCCCACTTAAGCAATCATAGTTTTGAATTGTCTCCAGAACAAACCACTGTTATACAATGACTTGCCTAATTACTCTAACTTTACACTAATTAACCTAGTTAAGCCTTTAAATGTCACTTTAAGCTGAATACTTGTATCTTAAAGACTATCTAGTCTAATATGATGTGCTGTCATCATGAGAAAAGAAGAAAAGAGAAAATAAATCAGTGATTAGAAATGAGTTATTAAAACTATTATGATTAGAAATGTGTTGAAAAAATCTGCTCTCCATTAAACAGAAAATCTGAAAAAAATAATATACAGGATGGCTAATAATTCTGATTTCAACTATACTTATAATAGCGCACATCAGACCTACACATTGCTCCATCAACAAAGCAGATTTCACACTTTAACACCTTTATATTTCAGCGTCAATCAAACCATGTGAACAAAGCCATGGTGAAGTCTTTGGCAGCCGAGGCGTCAAGGGTATGTAATTAATGATCGCGTTTTCATCTTGATTATCCAAACATCACACTCAGCCCAAAACTAATTATACTGCTTGTCTGAGAACAAAATAATTATTGTTTTTTTAATATCAAATACAATCATCATAATGACTGTTTTCTTGATTTTAATCCAAGAATATCACTGTTCTCTGATTAGGCTACAGGTAAACATCATATTTTCCCACATGAAAAAGTAATACCATAGTATTTTTGATCTTTACTATATTAAAGTGCATATAACCGTAGGTTATGGGATGCTCTCTAGTTTCTAGATTGTTAATTGTTCTAATGTGTTTATCATTTATTATTTGTCTAGGTTGAATCCTTTTAAATTTATTGCATGTCTTATTCTCTCTGTGTTGGATTTTAAACTTTGGGTTTTAGAAAAGCGCATTATGAATAAAGTGTATTATTAATATTATTGTTATTCATTATTCATTCATTTACTTTTCGGCTTAGTCCCTTTATTAATCCGGGGTCGCCACAGCGGAATGAACTGCCAACTTATCCAGCACGTTTCACAGCGGATGCCCATTCAGCCGCAACCCATCACTGGGAAATATTATTATTATTATTATTATTATTATTATTATTATTATTATTATTATTATTATTGTTATTATTATTGTTATTGGTATTACTGTTATTAATATTTTTGTCATTATTATTTGTATTGTCATTGTTGTTGGCATTATTATTACTATTACTATATTTACTGTTATTATTAATGTTATTATTCTTATTATTCTTATTCTTATTAGTATTATTGTTAATATTGTTATTTTTATTATTGTTAATATTATTGTTATTGTTATTTTGATTTTTATTGTTATTGGTATTATTATTATTATTATTATTATTATTATTATTATTATTATTATTATTATTAATATTATTGTTATTATTATTATTATTATTATTATTATTAATAATGTTATTGTTATTGTTATTATTATTATAATTATTTTTAGTATTATTACTATGTGTATTGCTATTGTTGTTGTAGTTGTTGTTATTATTGTTACTATTGCTGTTGTTATTATTATTATTATTATTATTATTATTAATATAATAATATTATTATTATTATTATTATTATTATTATTATTATTATTATTATTGTTAATATTATACTATTATTATATTATTATTATTAATATTATACTATTATTATTATTATTATTATTATTATTATTATTATTATTAATATTATACTATTATTATTATTATTATTATTATATTATTATTATTATTATATTATTATTATTATTATTATTATTATTATTATTATTATTATTATACATTTTATTAGTATAATTTTTATTGTAATTGTTGTTATTGTTGTTGTTGTTGTTATTATTAGTGGGGTTTGCCTTAGGCAAATCCACTATTGTTATTCTCCATACTTATTATTTAGTGGGGTTTGCCTTAAGGCAAATTCCACTATTGTTATTCTCCATACTTATTATTTATAATTATTCTTCTTCCACACAAATTTCGGCGCGTAACTTGTCCCGCAGTTTTCGCTCCAGACCCTTGAAAGTGGGGTCAAATCGTCCGGATTTATCGGGAATGGTGTGCTATGACTTTTATAAGGGGTGGGGGGTTTTTTGGCCCCGCAGGGGCCAAAAAACCCCCCAAAAAATCCTATTGACGGAACATGGGGACGACGTTTGACGCAGTATTGCGCCAAGTGTGAATTTCGTAGAAATTTGGGATTCACAACAGCTGGAGACATTACCAGCCTGTGTAAGACCATACCCCACAAGGGGGTAAATGTTGCACCCCTGGGGCTCTAGGACGTCCCAAAGTTTCGTATTGACTTAACATTGAGCCATTGACTCCCATTCATTTTCTAGACCACCGCTCCCCCCTACATATACCCCGCATTGCGGAGCCAACTGTGAATTTCGTAGAGACATGGGATTTACCACATCTCGATAGGGTTGCAGCCTGAGTCAGAACATACCCCGAAAGGGGGTATAAGTTGTACCCCTGGGGGGCTAGGGGGTCCCAAATCTCCCATTGACTTAACATGGAGCCGAATTTTGACTAATCACTGCGCCGAGTGTAAATTTCATAGAAATATGGGATTCACAACATCTGTAGGGGGTTGCAGCCTAAGTGGGAACATTACCCCGAAAGGGGGTATAAGTTGTACCCCTGGGGTGCTAGGACGTCCCAAATGGTCCCATTGACTTAACATTGCCATTGACTCCCATTCATTACATTGACTCCCATTATAAATGTCACATGTCAATCACATTACATAGCAGTGTCATACAGACTTGGGGGTGGGCTTATTTGACTCAGGCAACCAACCAGCATCTCAATATGATAATGAAGCTCTCAAGCCACGCCCCCCCAAACCATTTAAAGACCCTTAATAACTGCCTCATTGACTTAACATGGGGTGGGACGTCCCATTGCTGATCTCATTGACTTCCATTATAAATGTCCCACATCAATAACATTACATAGGAGTGTCATAGAGACATGGGGGTGGGCTTCATTTGACTCAGTCAACCAATCAGCATCTCAATATGATAATGAAGCTCACAAGCCACGCCTCCAAACTGATCCCATAGACTGCCATTATAACTGGCCTACATGCATATCTTTACATAGCAGTGTCCTATTGACTTGGGGGTTGGCTCATTTGACTCAGACAACCAATGAGCATCTCAATATGATAATGAAGCTCACAAGCCACGCCCCCAAACTTATCCCATAGACTGCCATTATAACTGGTCTACATGCATATCTTTACATAGCAGTGTCCTACTGACTTGGGGGTTGGCTCATTTGACTCAGACAACCAATGAGCATCTCAATATGATAATGACGCTCACAAGCCACGCCCCCAAACTGATCCCATAGACTGCCATTATAACTGGCCTACATGCATATCTTTGCACAGCAGTGTCCTATTGACTTGGGGGTTGGCTCATTTGACTCAGACAACCAATGAGCATCTCAATATGATAATGAAGCTCATAAGCCACGCCCCCAAACTGATCCCATAGACTGCCATTATAATTGGCCTACATGCATATCTTTGCATAGCAGTGTCAAACAGACAAGGGGGTTGGCTCATATGACTCAGACAACCAATGAGCATCTCAATATGATAATGAAGCTCACAAGCCACGCCCCCAAACTGATCCCATAGACTGCCATTATAATTGGCCTACATGCATATCTTTGCATAGCAGTGTCCTATTGACTTGGGGGTTGGCTCATTTGACTTAGGCAACCAACCACACCCAACTTCACTCTGTAACCACGCCCATGGCAACAAAACAGAGTACCCTAGCAACCATTTATCAACAGCTATATCTCAGCATCAGAACATCGTAGAGACATGGGGATTGGCTCGTTTGGCTCATGCTAGCAAACGGAACTTCCTAGTATGCTACACATGCTAGCAGTGACTAGCTACATGCTAATATTGACTAGCCAAGTGCTGTAACTTGCTAGAAATGCTTACTAAGTATAAACAAATGACCAAGCATGTATGTGAGGCTTGCCTAGTAACAACCTAGGGTACCCTAGCAACTGCCTAGCAACCACCCAAATTACCCTAGCAACCGCCTAGCAACCACCTAGCAACCGCCTAGCAACGGCCTAGTAATGCCTCAGTAAGTGCCTAGCGACCACTCAGGACACCCTAGCAACAGCCTAGCAACGCCTTAGCAACCACTCAGGACACCCTAGCAACCACCTAGCAACACCTTAGCAACCCACCTAGCAACCACTTAGGACCCCCTAGCAACACCTTAGCAACCCACCTAGCAACACTTAGGACACCCCCTAGCAACCGCCCTAGCAACACCTTAGCAAACCGCCTAGCAACCACTCAGGACACCTTAGAACCACCTAGCAACCGCCTAGCAACCACTTAGGACACCCCTAGCAACCGCCTAGCAACACTTAGCAACCACCTAGCAACCACTTAGCACACCCTAGCAACCACCTCAGCAAACACCTTAGCAACCACTCTAGAACACCCTAGCAACCACCTAGCAACACCTTAGCAACCACTTAGGACACCCTAGCAAACCACCTAGCAACACCCTTAGCAACCACCTAGCACCACTTAGGACACCCCTAGCAACTGCCTAGAAACACCTTAGCAACCACCTAGCAACCCACTTAGGACTCCCTAGCAACCCGCTAGCAACACCTTAGCAACCACCTAGCAACCCACTCAGAACACCCTTAGCAACCGCCTAGCAACACATTAGCAACCACCTAGCAACCACTTAGGACACCCTAGCAACACCTAGCAACCACCGCGCAACCACTCAGAACACCATAGCAACCACCTAGCAACACCATAAATTTAACATTGGCACAAAATGGCTGACATTGGCACAAAATGGCTGACATCCAAAAATCCCCATAGGCTTAACATTGCCACAAAATGGCTGACATCGATATCTAGATTACAGAGTCGTAGAAGCTTGGGGGTGGGCTCGTTTTACTCGGCCTGTCAAGTCGGTATTAAGTAGTGATATACCAAATTTGTAGACACTCCCTAGCAACCACTTTTAGGCCCCTAACAACCACATAACAACATAAACAAGCCATATTTCAGCACAGGAATATCATAGAAAGACAGGGTTTGGCCTCTATTGATGCAGGCTGATAAAATTGTTTTTGTTTTTACTCATTAAAACGGCGTTGCCACAGCCTAGCAACCATTTAGAATACCCTAGCAACTGCATAAACACATGAATTTAGCCATTTCTTAGCACTCCATTGCTTTTGCCCAGTTCAGTGATTCATTTTACCCCATCGATTTGCCACGCAAACCCCACTCACATTTTCTTTAGGAAATGTACAATTCTAGTGTTACTATTACTACCCACTTTTTAAAAACTTCGGCGCGCATCTCCACACGCATTTTTTGCCCTAGACTGATGAGTGAGGTGTCAAATCGTCCGGCCTGTTAAGGAGAGGTGTGCTATGATCTTTCAAAGAGGTTGGGGGTACACTGACCCCATGAGGGGCAAGAAAGTAACCCCCAAAATCCCCATAGACTTAACATGGGCACAAAATGGCTGACATCGATATCTAGATTAGAGAGTCGTAGAAGCTTGGGGGTGGGCTCATTCTACTCAGCCTGTCAAGTCGGTATTAAGTAGTGACATAACAAATTTGTAGACACTCCCTAGCAACCACTTTAAGGCCCCCAACAACCGATTTTACAGCATAAACAAGCCATATTTCAGCACGGGAACATCATAGAAAGACAGGGTTTGGCCTCTTTTGATGCAGGCTGATAAAATTGCTTTTGTTTTCACTCATTAAAACGGCGTTGCCACAGCCTAGCAACCATTTAGAATACCCTAGCAACTGCATAAACACATGAATTTAGCCATTTCTTAGCACTCCATTGCTTTTGCCCAGTTCAGTGATTCATTTTACCCCATCGATTTGCCACGCAAACCCCACTCACATTTTCTTTAGGAAATGTACAATTCTAGTTAGTGGGGTTTGCCTTTAGGCAAATCCACTATTGTTATTCTCCATACTTATTATTATTATTATTCTTCTTCCGTGCGCTTTTTCGGCGCGTAACTCGTCCCGCAGTTTTCGTCCCCAGACCCTTGAAAGTGGGGTCAAATCGTGCGGTCTTTATCGGGAATGGTGTGCTATGACTTTTATAAGGGGTGGGGGGTTTTTTGGCCCCGCAGGGGCCAAAAAACCCCCCCCAAAAACGCATTGACTTAACATTACGCCCAACTTTGACGCATTATAGCGCCAAGACTGAATTTCGTAGAAATATGGGATTCACGACATCTTGAAAGGGTTGCAGCCTGAGTAAGAACATACCCCGCAAGGGGGTATAAGTTGTACCCCTGGGGTGCTAGGACGTCCCAAAGTGGTCCCATTGACTTTACATTGGTCCCATTGACTCCCATTCATTTTCTAGCACCCCGCTCCCCTCACAAAACTCCCCGCATTGCGGAGCCAACTGGGAATTTCGTAGAGACATGGGATTTACCACATCTCGAAAGGGTTGCAGCCTGAGTCAGAACATACCCCAAAAGGGGGTAAATGTTGTACCCCTGGGGGGCTAGGGGGTCCCAAATCTCCCATTGACTTAACATGGAGCCGAATTTTGACACATCACTGCGCCGAGTGTGAATTTCATAGAAATATGGGATTCACCACATCTGTAGGGGGTTGCAGCCTTAGTGGGAACATACCCCGAAAGGGGTATAAGTTGTACCCCTGGGGTGCTAGGACGTCCCAAAGTGGTCCCCATTGACTTAACATGGCCCATTGACTCCCATTCATTACATTGACTCCCATTATAAATGTCACATGTCAATCACATTACATAGCAGTGTCATACAGACTTGGGGGTGGGCTTATTTGACTCAGGCAACCAACCAGCATCTCAATATGATAATGAAGCTCTCAAGCCACGCCCCCTCAAACCATTTAAAGACCCTTAATAACTGCCTCATTGACTTAACATGGGCTGGGACGTCCCATTGCTGATCCCATTGACTTCCATTATAAATGTCACACATCAATAACATTACATAGGAGTGTCATAGAGACATGGGGGTGGGCTCATTTGACTCAGGCAACCAATCAGCATCTCAATATGATAATGACGCTCACAAGCCACGCCCCCAAACTGATCCCATAGACTGCCATTATAACTGGCCTACATGCATATCTTTGCATAGCAGTGTCCTATTGACTTGGGGGTTGGCTCATTTGACTCAGACAACCAATGAGCATCTCAATATGATAATGAAGCTCACAAGCCACGCCCCCAAACTGATCCCATAGACTGCCATTATAACTGGCCTACATGCATATCTTTGCATAGCAGTGTCCTATTGACTTGGGGGTTGGCTCATTTGACTCAGACAACCAATGAGCATCTCAATATGATAATGAAGCTCACAAGCCACGCCCCCAAACTGATCCCATAGACTGCCATTATAACTGGCCTACATGCATATCTTTGCATAGCAGTGTCATATAGACTTGGGGGTTGGCTCATTTGACTCAGACAACCAATGAGCATCTCAATATGATAATGAAGCTCATAAGCCACGCCCCCAAATCGATTTCATAGACTGCCATTATAATAGGCTTTCATGCATATCTTTGCATAGCAGTGTCATACAGACATGGGGGTTGGCTCATATGACTCAGACAACCAATGAGCATCTCAATATGATAATGAAGCTCACAAGCCACGCCCCCAAACTGATCCCATAGACTGCCATTATAACTGGCCTACATGCATATCTTTGCATAGCAGTGTCCTATTGACTTGGGGGTTGGCTCATTTGACTTAGGCAACCAACCACACCCAACTTCACTCTGTAACCACGCCCATGGCAACAAAACAGAGTACCCTAGCAACCATTTATCAACAGCTATATCTCAGCATCAGAACATCGTAGAGACATGGGGATTGGCTCGTTTGGCTCATGCTAGCAAACGGAACTTCCTGTATGCTACACATGCTAGCAGTGACTAGCTACATGCTAATATTGACTAGCCAAGTGCTGTAACTTGCTAGAAATGCTTACTAAGTGTAAACAAATGACCAAGCATGTATGTGAGGCTTGCCTAGTAACAACCTAGGGTACCCTAGCAACTGCCTAGCAACCACCCAAATTACCCTAGCAACCGCCTAGCAACCACCTAGCAACCGCCTAGCAACGGCCTAGTAATGCCTCAGTAAGTGCCTAGCGACCACTCAGGACACCCTAGCAACCGCCTAGCAACCGCCTAGCAACGCCTTAGCAACCACTCAGAATACCCTAGCAACCACCTAGCAACACCTTAGCAACCACCTAGCAACCACTTAGGACACCCTAGCAACCGCCTAGCAACACCCTAGCAACGCCTTAGCAACCACTCAGAATACCCTAGCAACCACCTAGCAACACCTTAGCAACCACTTAGGACACCCTGGCAACCGCCTAGCAACACCTTAGCAACCACATAGAACACCCTAGCAACCACCTAGCAACGCCTTAGCAACCACTTAGGACACCCTAGCAACCACCTAGCAACACCTTAGCAACCACCTAGCAACCACTTAGGACATTCTAGCAACCGCCTAGCAACACCTTAGCAACCACCTAGCAACCACTTAGGACACCCTAGCAACCGCCTAGCAACACCTTAGCAACCACTCAGAACACCCTAGCAACCGCCTAGCAACACCTTAGTAACCACCTAGCAACCACTCAGGACACCCTAGCAACCGCCTAACAACACCTTAGCAACCACCTAGCAACCACTTAGGACACCCTAGCAACCACCTAGCAACACCTTAGCATCCACCTAGCAACCACTCAGAACACCATAGCAACCACCTAGCAACACCATAAATTTAACATTGGCACAAAATGGCTGACATTGGCACAAAATGGCTGACATCCAAAAATCCCCATAGGCTTAACATTGCCACAAAATGGCTGACATCGATATCTAGATTACAGAGTCGTAGAAGCTTGGGGGTGGGCTCGTTTTACTCGGCCTGTCAAGTCGGTATTAAGTAGTGATATACCAAATTTGTAGACACTCCCTAGCAACCACTTTTAGGCCCCTAACAACCACATAACAACATAAACAAGCCATATTTCAGCACAGGAATATCATAGAAAGACAGGGTTTGGCCTCTATTGATGCAGGCTGATAAAATTGTTTTTGTTTTCACTCATTAAAACGGCGTTGCCACAGCCTAGCAACCATTTAGAATACCCTAGCAACTGCATAAACACATGAATTTAGCCATTTCTTAGCACTCCATTGCTTTTGCCCAGTTCAGTGATTCATTTTACCCCATCGATTTGCCACGCAAACCCCACTCACATTTTCTTTAGGAAATGTACAATTCTAGTTAGTGGGGTTTGCCTTAAGGCAAATTCCACTATTGTAATGCTCCATACTTATTATTATTCTTCTTCTTCCATCTTCCGTGCGCTTTTTCGGCGCGTAACTCGTCCCGCAGTTTTCGTCCCAGACCCTTGAAAGTGGGGTCAAAACGTCCGGTTTTATCGGGAATGGTGTGCTATGACTTTTGTAAGGGGTGGGGGGTTTTTTGGCCCCGCAGGGGCCAAAAAACCCCCCCCAAAAACGCATTGACTTAACATTACGTCCAACTTTGACGCATTATAGCGCCAAGTGTGAATTTAGTACAAATATGGGATTCGCAACATCTGTAGGGGGTTGCAGCCTAAGTGAGAACATACCCCGCAAGGGGGTATAAGTTGTACCCCTGGGGTGCTAGGACGTCCCAAAGTGGTCCCATTGACTTAACATGGGCCCCATTGACTCCCATTCATTTTCTAGCACCCCGCTCACCCCTCATAAACACCACGCATTGCGAAACCGACTGTGAATTTCGTAGAAGCATGGGATTTACCACATCTCGAAAGGGTTGCAGCCTGAGTCAGAACATACCCCGAAAGGGGGTATAAGTTGTACCCCAGGGGTGCTAGGGGGTCCCAAAGTGGTCCCATTCACTTAACATTGCCCATTGACTCCCATTCATTTCCTAGACTCCCATTCTACCACACATAGCAGTGGCACACAAACTTAGAGGTGGGCTTATTTGACTCAGGCAACCAATCAGCGTCTCAATATGATAATGAAGCTTGCAAGCCACGCCCCCCAAACCATTTAAAGACCCCTAATAACTGCCTCATTGACTTAACATGGGGTGGGACGTCCCATTGCTGATCTCATTGACTTCCATTATAAATGTCCCACATAAATAACATTACATAGGAGTGTCATAGAGACATGGGGGTGGGCTCATTTGACTCAGGCAACCAATCAGCATCTCAATATGATAATGAAGCTCACAAGCCACGCCCCCAAACTGATCCCATAGACTGCCATTATAACTGGCCTTCATGCATATCTTTGCATAGCAGTGTCCTATTGACTTGGGGGTTGGCTCATTTGACTCGGGCAACCAATGAGCATCTCAATATGCTAATAAAGCTCATAAGCCACGCCCCCAAACTGATCCCATAGACTGCCATTATAACTGGCCTACATGCATATCTTTACATAGCAGTGTCATACAGACATGGGGGTTGGCTCATATGACTCAGACAACCAATGAGCATCTCAATATGATAATGAAGCTCACAAGCCACGCCCCCAAACTGATCCCATAGACTGCCATTATAACTGGCCTACATGCATATCTTTGCATAGCAGTGTCCTATTGACTTGGGGGTTGGCTCATTTGACTTAGGCAACCAACCACACCCAACTTCACTCTGTAACCACGCCCATGGCAACAAAACAGAGTACCCTAGCAACCATTTATCAACAGCTATATCTCAGCATCAGAACATCGTAGAGACATGGGGATTGGCTCGTTTGGCTCATGCTAGCAAACGGAACTTCCTGTATGCTACACATGCTAGCAGTGACTAGCTACATGCTAATATTGACTAGCCAAGTGCTGTAACTTGCTAGAAATGCTTACTAAGTATAAACAAATGACCAAGCATGTATGTGAGGCTTGCCTAGTAACAACCCAGGGTACCCTAGCAACTGCCTAGCAACCACCCAAATTACCCTAGCAACCGCCTAGCAACCACCTAGCAACCGCCTAGCAACGGCCTAGTAATGCCTCAGTAAGTGCCTAGCGACCACTCAGGACACCCTAGCAACAGCCTAGCAACGCCTTAGCAACCACTCAGAATACCCTAGCAACCACCTAGCAACACCTTAGCAACCACCTAGCAACCACTTAGGACACCCTAGCAACACCTTAGCAACCACCTAGCAACCACTTAGGACACCCTAGCAACCGCCTAGCAACACCTTAGCAACCGCCTAGCAACCACTCAGGACACCTTAGCAACCACCTAGCAATGCCTTAGCAACCACCTAGCAACCACTTAGGACACCCTAGCAACCGCCTAGCAACACCTTAGCAACCACTTAGGACACCCTAGCAACCGCCTAGCAACACCTTAGCAACCACCTAGCAACCACTTAGGACACCCTAGCAACCGCCTAGCAAGACCTTAGCAACCACCTAGCAACCACTCAGAACACCATAGCAACCACCTAGCAACACCATAAACTTAACATTGGCACAAAATGGCTGACATTGTCACAAAATGGCTGACATCCAAAAATCCCCATAGACTTAACATAGGCACAAAATGGCTGACATTGGCACAAAATGGCTGACATCCAAATTTCCCCATACACTTAACATTGGCACAAAATTGCTGACATTCAAAAATCCCCATAGACTTAACATAGGCACAAAATGGCTGACATTGGCACAAAATGGCTGACATCCAAATTTCCCTATACACTTAACATTGGCACAAAATGGCTGACATTCAAAAATCCCCATAGACTTAACATAGGCACAAAATGGCTGACATCGATATCTTGATTAGAGAGTCGTAGAAGCTTGGGGGTGGGCTTGTTTTACTCGGCCTATCAAGTCGGTGTTAAGTAGTGACATAACAAATTTCTAGACACTCCCTAGCAACCACTTATAGTACCCTAACAACCACATGACAATATAAACAAGCCCTATTTCAGCACAGGAATATCATAAAAAGACAGGGTTTGGGTTGTTTTGATGCAGGCTGATAAAATCATTAGGGTTAGGCTGATAGCAACCATTTAGAATACCCTAGCAACTACATAAACACATGAATTTTGCCATTTACCCCCAATAACTGCTAATGGGCAGTTCAGTGATTCATTTTACCCCATCGATTTGCCACGCAAACCCCACTCACATTTTCTTTAGGAAATGTACAATTCTAGTCTTATTATTATAATTATTATTCTTCTTCCGTACGTTTTTTCGGCGCGTAACTAGTCCCGCAGTTTTCGTCCCAGACCCTTGAAAGTGGGGTCAAATTGTCCGGGCTTATCGGGAATGGTGTGCTATGACTTTTAGAAGGGGTGGGGAGTTTTTTGGCCCGCAGGGGCCAAAAAACGACCCCAAAAATCCCATTGACTTAACATTGAGCCGAACTTTGACGAATCACAGCACTGACTGTGAATTTCGTAGAAATATGGGATTCACAACATCTGTAGGGGGTTGCAGCCTAAGTGAGAACATACCCCGCAAGGGGGTATACGTTGTACCCCTGGGGTGCTAGGACGTCCCAAAGTGGTCCCATTGACTTTACATTGCCCCATTGACTCCCATTCATTTTCTAGCTCCCCGCTCCCCCCTACAAATACCCCGCATTGCGGAGCCAACTGTGAATTTCGTAGAGACATGGGATTTACCACATCTCGAAAGGGTTGCAGCCTGAGTCAGAACATACCCCGAAAGGGGGTATAAGTTGTACCCCTGGGGGGCTAGGGGGTCCCAAATCTCCCATTGACTTAACATGGAGCCGAATTTTGTCGAATCACTGCGCCGAGTGTGAATTTCATAGAAATATGGGATTCACAACATCTGTAGGGGGTTGCAGCCTAAGTGGGAACATACCCCGAAAGGGGGTATAAGTTGTACCCCTGGGGTGCTAGGACGTCCCAAATGGTCCCATTGACTTAACATTGCCATTGACTCCCATTCATTACATTGACTCCCATTATAAATGTCACATGTCAATCACATTACATAGCAGTGTCATAAAGACTTAGGGGTGGGCTTATTTGACTCAGGCAACCAACCAGCATCTCAATATGATAATGAAGCTCTCAAGCCACGCCCCCCCAAACCATTTAAAGACCCTTAATAACTGCCTCATTGACTAACATGGGGCTGGGACGTCCCATTGCTGATCTCATTGACTTCCATTATAAATGTCCCACATCAATAACATTACATAGGAGTGTCATAGAGACATGGGGGTGGGCTCATTTGACTCAGGCAACCAATCAGCATCTCAATATGATAATGAAGCTCACAAGCCACGCCCCCAAACTGATCCCATAGACTGCCATTATAACTGGCCTTCATGCATATCTTTGCATAGCAGTGTCCTATTGACTTGGGGGTTGGCTCATTTGACTTAGACAACCAATGAGCATCTCAATATGATAATGAAGCTCACAAGCCACGCCCCCAAACTGATCCCATAGACTGCCATTATAACTGGCCTTACATGCATATCTTTGCATAGCAGTGTACCTATTGATTAGGGGGTTGGCTCATTTGACTCAGACAACCAATGAGCATCTCAATATGATAATGAAGCTCACAAGCCACGCCCCCAAACTGATCCCATAGACTGCCATTATAACTGGCCTACATGCATATCTTTGCATAGCAGTGTCCTATTGACTTGGGGGTTGGCTCATTTGACTTAGGCAACCAACCACACCCAACTTCACTCTGTAACCACGCCCATGGCAACAAAACAGAGTACCCTAGCAACCATTTATCAACAGCTATATCTCAGCATCAGAACATCGTAGAGACATGGGGATTGGCTCGTTTGGCTCATGCTAGCAAACGGAACTTCCTGTATGCTACACATGCTAGCAGTGACTAGCTACATGCTAATATTGACTAGCCAAGTGCTGTAACTTGCTAGAAATGCTTACTAAGTATAAACAAATGACCAAGCATGTATGTGAGGCTTGCCTAGTAACAACCTAGGGTACCCTAGCAACTGCCTAGCAACCACCCAAATTACCCTAGCAACCGCCTAGCAACCACCTAGCAACCGCCTAGCAACGGCCTAGTAATGCCTCAGTAAGTGCCTAGCGACCACTCAGGACACCCTAGCAACAGCCTAGCAACGCCTTAGCAACCACTCAGAATACCCTAGCAACCACCTAGCAACACCTTAGCAACCACCTAGCAACCACTTAGGACACCCTAGCAACACCTTAGCAACCACCTAGCACCCACTTAGGACACCCTAGCAACCGCCTAGCAACACCTTAGCAACCACCTAGCAACCACTCAGGACACCCTAGCAACCACCTAGCAACGCCTTAGCAACCACCTAGCAACCACTTAGGACACCCTAGCAACCGCCTAGCAACACCTTAGCAACCACCTAGCAACGACTCAGAACACCCTAGCAACCGCCTAGCAACACCTTAGCAACCACCTAGCAACCACTCAGGACACCCTAGCAACCACCTAGCAACACCTTAGCAACCACCTAGCAACCACTTAGAACACCCTAGCAACCGCCTAGCAACACCTTAGCAACCACTTAGGACACCCTAGCAACCACCTAGCAACACCTTAGCAACCACCTAGCAACCACTCAGAACACAATAGCAACCGCCTAGCAACACCTTAGTAACCACCTAGCAACCACTCAGGACACCCTAGCAACCGCCTAACAACACCTTAGCAACCACCTAGCAACCACTTAGGACACCCTAGCAACCACCTAGCAACACCTTAGCATCCACCTAGCAACCACTCAGAACACCATAGCAACCACCTAGCAACACCATAAATTTAACATTGGCACAAAATGGCTGACATTGGCACAAAATGGCTGACATCCAAAAATCCCCATAGACTTAACATTGCCACAAAATGGCTGACATCGATATCTAGATTACAGAGTCGTAGAAGCTTGGGGGTGGGCTCGTTTTACTCGGCCTGTCAAGTCGGTATTAAGTAGTGATATACCAAATTTGTAGACACTCCCTAGCAACCACTTTTAGGCCCCTAACAACCACATAACAACATAAACAAGCCATATTTCAGCACAGGAATATCATAGAAAGACAGGGTTTGGCCTCTATTGATGCAGGCTGATAAAATTGTTTTTGTTTTCACTCATTAAAACGGCGTTGCCACAGCCTAGCAACCATTTAGAATACCCTAGCAACTGCATAAACACATGAATTTAGCCATTTCTTAGCACTCCATTGCTTTTGCCCAGTTCAGTGATTCATTTTACCCCATCGATTTGCCACGCAAACCCCACTCACATTTTCTTTAGGAAATGTACAATTCTAGTTAATGGGGTTTGCCATAGGCAAAGTCCATTCTTACTATTCTCAATGGGTTTATTATTCTTCTTCTTCTTCTTCTTCTTCCGTACGCTTTTCGGCGCGTAACTCGTCCCGCAGTTTTCGTCCCAGACCCTTGAAAGTGGGGTCAAATCGTCCGGTCTTATCGGGAATGGTGTGCTATGACTTTTATAAGGGGTGGGGAGTTTTTTGGCCCCGCAGGGGCCAAAAAACGACCCCAAAAATCCCATTGACTTAACATTGAGCCGAACTTTGACGAATCACAGCACTGAGTGTGAATTTCGTAGAAATATGGGATTCACAACATCTGTAGGGGGTTGCAGCCTGAGTGAGAACATACCCCGCACGGGGGTATAAGTTGTACCCCTGGGGTGCTAGGACGTCCCAAAGTGGTCCCATTGACTTACATTGGCCCCATTGACTCCCATTCATTTCCTAGACCACCGCCGGGGTAGCACTAAGTACAAAAGACAACGCATTAAATTGACATTTGTGAATTTCGTAGAAATATGGGATTCACCACATCTCGAAAGGGTTACAGCCCGGACAAGTACATACCCCGAAAGGGTGAAAATGTTGTACCCCTGGGGGGCTAGGGGGTCCCAAATCGTCCAAATCTCCCATTGACTTAACATGGAGCTGAATTTTGACGAATCACTGCGCCAAATGTGAATTTCATAGAAATATGGGATTCACAACATCTGTAGGGGGTTGCAGCCTAAGTGGGAACATACCCCGAAAGGGGCTATAAGTTGTACCCCTGGGGGGCTAGGACGTCCCAAAGTGGTCCCATTGACTTAACATGGCCCATTGACTCCCATTCATTACATTGACTCCCATTATAAATATCACATATCAATCACATTACATAGCAGTGTCATACAGACTTGGGGGTGGGCTTATTTGACTCAGGCAACCAACCAGCATCTCAATATGATAATGAAGCTCTCAAGCCACGCCCCCCAAACCTTTTAAGGACCCTTAATAACTGCCTCATTGACTTAACATGGGCTGGGACGTCCCATTGCTGATCTCAT
>LR812531.1:2498916-2536585 GCA_903798195.1 Danio kyathit | reverse complement strand
TCGAGAAGAAAACTGTTCTTAGCAGACAGCGGGTAACAGACTGAATAGCGGGAGTGATTGGTGTGGAAGAACACCCAGAAGGAGCGGGGCTGAAGTAACAGACCTGTTGTATGTCTGCGTACGTATGGACACGGACCTTGATCCGCCTGTTAGTGACCACTGATCTTTGGAACAGCAACAAAAAACGGCATTCGTTATGTTTTTGTGTCTGTTGAAACACTGACAGCAATGCGCTGTGATTTGGCCTCACCTGCGCATTTGCCCTTTATCCCCATTACTTACCATATTAAAGGGCCACGAAACCCCCTGTCTCAGCAGGGTGTTTTCACACCTCTGTTTTGAAAAAAGTCAGGAAAGTTGGGCGTGTCCAGCTCTGGGAGTGTGGGAGTGTCGGGGGAGGGAAAGAGGATAAGATTTTGCATAGAAGGGAGTTTCCATTTGGGCACGCGCTAAGTTTGACAGGAAAAACAAACACACAGAGGCTGATTTGATACGGCGAATAAGAGAAAAAAATCCTCCGCATTTCTCTGTAACTTATGTACTCGGTAGGTAGGTAGCATCAGAAAGCCGTGTGTGTATAGACTATCCTGTCACAAATTGCAGCGAAAATCCTGCACGACAGGAATAGTTTGTGTTTACATGTTTACACTCGGAGAGCAGCATTTAAACAAAGGGCAGTGCACTGCAAACACTTACCAAATCTGTAGACAGACAATCAAACTGGAGCTGTGTCTTTTTATTAAAAGTAGACGAGCGGCAAATCATGATTTCACCATTTCCAGATAAGAAAAAGCTCTCGGGTAAAAATGTTCCTTACAAACGCGTTTCTGTCGCGTGCACTGTAATCCACACGTGAGTCCAGCTGCTCTCTCATAAAGGGAAAATGAAAACAAAACCTTCGTTGCAACACACTAATAACACCTACGACTCTTGTCTTGAAATTCTTGTACTTTCGCTTGTTTTGGCAACACAACGTGGCGTCTCTCTGCCGTCTGAACAGTGTAAACTGGTAAACAGTCTCCGGAACTATCATGCATATTAATGAAGTTTCACGTCATACACAATAGAGCGCGCTGATTGGTTTGAAGCACATCTTCTCATGAATTAATGCCGCACACTCAGATACGTAAGAACGTCCTAGAAAAGACAGACAGCCACTCTCCGGCTGGATTTACACCTAAGTATCTCATGGCCGTGACGCAGCTTCAAAAAATTCGTTTCAAACGGAAGAAACGAATTTGCTCAAAATAACGCAAAAACACCAATTTTCACTTTTTAGTGCAAATATGTGTCCTAATAGTGTTTATAGAGCATGGACACATATAGACTGTCAACAGCTCAAAATGCACACACACACACACCACCAGCCCACACACACAAAACACACACACATAAACACACACCCACACAGACAAACAGACATGTGAGGAAACGTGATGTCACAACAGATTCTTCGCACATGCAATGGATGCGAAAAGTAATCGGAAGCATACAAAGGCGGAACAGCTTTGTTGCATTGTTTTTATTTACAAACAATATTAATAATGCATATTCTGAACCGCGGATCACAGGACGCACTGAACCGTGGGAGAACAACGGGACTTTTTTTACAGAGAACCATTGCATCCCAAGTAGTTAATATTGACTTTCATTGTGATGAACAAAAACGATGTTGTTCAAAAACTTCTTAAATGTTGTGTCTTACTTTATGGTCAGAAGAAGGAAATATGCTTGCAGATATGTAAGAAACATGACAAGTGACAATCTTGTTTTTTGAAAACGATGCTGAAGTCAGATATTCTGCTTCAAAAAATATGTTTTCTGTGCTAGAACCCTGTCTTTGTTTTGGTAATTTACCCGCCCAATGCCAGTTTAGCCAATTATTTTCAGCACCCCCGGGTTGCCTTGATGGAAAACTGCATATTTCATTCATAAGGCTCTCTCAAAACATAATCTAGTAGCAGAATCCAAAATGAGACGCAGATTCAGAGTTCCACTTAAGGTTATAAGGTTATCAGTTAGCAATAGGGCTGTGCAATTTGGGGAAAATACCTAATTTATTATTATTATTTTAATTTTAAATTAGTTTTAAATTAATTAATTTTATTTGTTTATTTATTTTTGAACAGATATTGCGATTTCGATTTGATTTGCGATTTAATTTTGTAGTCAAGCTTCAGCTTAATATTCTGTATTGTAGCTTCTTACTGCTAAAATGCAGTGAGTGTTTGTTAAAAAAGGAACTGAAAAGGTATTAACTGACTCCAACTTTTATTCAAATACGTTTTTAAATATTCAGAAATTAAACACTCATTTTTCTCTAGAGCAAACAGTAGTGAGTTATGGTGTTAGTTATCTCCTGGTGCCTTCATGATGTTTTTTTATGGTGTAACGGCTGCAAACAACTCTGAAAATTGTACTTTGCTGTTGCTAGCTACTAGATTGAGTGTCACAAGCAATACTTTTAGTTGACTTTTTAGCAAGACACTCATATAGCCACCTGTGGTGGTTTTTTAGCTGCTGGTTGTTGTATTTCCTCGTGCTGTGGCAAATTTCTGCGACAGCTCTTACAAATGATCTGATTTTGTTCCGTGACTTTGAAACCAAAATATTCCCATATTACCCGACATGCTGATTTCTTTGATATTGATTCATCTATTAATGCTTCTAAAGTGGCAGACGCCAATCATCCCGCTCGTACCATGCTTTCCTGTTTGTTTGTTTTATTGTGGGCGTTCCGCATAGTTCGGTTGCACAATTCCGATTGGGCAGAATAAAAGTGTGCTCACTCAATTGGCTAGTAAGACTGTCACACACAGACGGCAGTTACGCATTTACTCTGGCTGGGGGAAATTATATAATCTATATGTATTTCATATTATTGCGATTCGATATTGATTGATCGCACATCCCTAATTAGCAATAATATAAATATTACGAACGTAAAACATTAGGTGAGCAGGTTACATTGCAATCCCCGGTGTCCTAATGACACGCTTCGTGACAAGATTTGCAGTAATACGCAGTTTGGCTGTTTGCACCAGATGAAACGCAAATTTAAACTCTAAATAATACATATTAACCTCTTTAACAATATTAAATGTACATGCTAAACACTGACATTTGTTGATTTTGAGTCACAGTTCTGAAGTTCAATTTCAAATGCTTTATTTTATTTCAAGATCTGAGGTGAACTATCTGCTGCTGCTTTTAGTAGTATGGCAATAAATGTCACGTAAAAATGACATTCAAACTCACATTATTAGCATGTAACACTGGATAAAGCATATGAGGGTAATCATTGTAAGTTTATCCTGTTGTTCAGCTGTGAGAAATTGAAGCCGTTTCTAATATATTAATTTGAGGTGTTGGTTAGAACAAAAACTCCTTTTATTATGGAAAAATGTTCCTTCTATAGTGTGCCGTTGCTTTAGTTTAGAACACGGTTTAATCAGCCCTTTAGGCTTGATCTTCAGACTCAGGTTGTTTTGGTCCTCAATCTGGCAACTTGCGTTTGTTTTAATCCAGGAATGCAATATCTAGTTCAGGGGTGTCAAACTCAGATCCTGGAGGGCGCAGCCCTGCACAGTTTAGTTCCAACCCTGCTTCAACACACTTACCTCCAGGTTTCAAACAAGCCTGAAGGACTCAATTAGTTTGATCAGGTGTGATTAATTAGTGGTTGGAACTAAACTGTGCAGAGCTCTGGCCCTCCAGGAACTGAATTTGACACCTGTGATCTAGTTCAACCACTGGGTGGCAAACTTACATACTGCACCTTTACTTTTAAATATGTACCTAATATTGTAATGTATTATTATAACTTAAAAATATTTATTTTCTATATGAAAATATAATGATAACAAAAACGCTGATTTTTCAAGAATAATTATTCCAGTCTTCAGTACCACCTCTCTTAATCAGCATTTCACATCCTTCATAATGTTTAAGCCTGAAACGCATCAAATTAATTTCCTATTACATGGACCATCTCTTCCATTTACATTTTACATTAACAAAAGGGTTTCTGTCATCAGCAACAGGAGCAGCAGCAGCAGACGGTGGTCTTGAAGCCCCTGCAAAACTGAGCCGTGAATGGTCACGCACCGCTCTGCCCCACGAGTGCCCCCATTGTGGCCAGGGCTTTACTCGCCGCAGCCGTCTGCGTGAGCATGTGTTCCAGCACACGGGCGAGAAACTCTTCAACTGCAAAATCTGCAAAAAGAGCTTCCCGTCTCCAGCCAACCTGCTGCGTCACAGCCTCATCCACGGAGGATCCCGCATCTACAGCTGCCCCATCTGTGACAAGCGCTTCTTCCAGCCCACGTCCCTCAAACGCCACATGATGACTCACCAGGGGGGAATCCAGGAGCGCAGGACCCGAGGCAGAGGGAAAGGCAGGGGACCATCAAGTGATGGCCGTCTGCACATCTGCCCCGAGTGTCCGGCCAGCTTCAAGTTAGAGTCCCAGCTGAAGAGTCACAGGTTTGTGCGCCTTTTTAAAAATAGATCTAAATTAATCATTTTCTTCAGGGATGATTTAAATATATTTACATTTTTTTCAGTAATAATTTAACAATATTTTGCTTAGGGTTGTTGTTGTGTTTGTTGGTTTAGGGATCATTATATTTATCATTATCATTTATTGAAATGATTTGTTCAAAACGGCTGATTCATTTAGAAATGAAGCAAATCTTTTGTAAAAATTTCTCAAATTATGTTTAAAAACTGATCAATTCACGAACAAGACTCTAATGTTGCTCTAGTATGAACAAATATTCTGCTTTGGCTTTGTTTGAAGCTTTTAGCATTGGCGTAATTGAAAAAACAAATTGATTATAATATTTAAAGGTTCAAGACACCCTAGAGTACTTTTTTGAAATTTTAACAGATTGGTGTGTGTTGAGCATCAGTTAAGACAACGTTAGCACCTGTCAGCTTTAATTGTGGGAAAAAACTGGATAATTTTGAGCTTTTGTCAGGTAATTTCATCTTTCGGATTTAAACATTTTTTTTTATGGCGGGATCAAAATCGGGGACGTAGTGCAAATCTGCCAGTGAAGTGACGACACGTCGGTTACTCATTATTATTCATAGCTGAGATTTCTTATGCTATGAGAAGACCCTGCTTCTTAATTATTCATGAGAGCATGTGCTTTCCGAGGACAGGGCAGACCTGCCAAGCTTTGAGACCCAATGACTGGGTGAGACCACATCTGCTCACGGCAAGCAGTATTTAGCCGTTCATGAAGGGTCATAACATTGTGTTAGTTTCCTTGATTCACAGGGTTTGTTGCATGTGTTTCCCTGCGATGCTGTCAGGGCCGATACAGCAAAGCTGTTGGTTTGCAGCAAGCATTTTTGTTGAGAGAGCTGTACGAGAATTGAAGAATGGTGAACTTTTAACAGTTGAGTTCGTTACCAATCAGACACATCACTTATCCGTGCTGCTGTGTTCGCACATGTTTAAAATCCTCCAGATTACCGGCGGGGTTAATGGTTGGAATAGACAGGGCAAGAGACCTGCTGCACTGCTATTGGAACAACATTATTATTATTATTGTGATAGTTTGTTTTTGCTGTGATATAGATGGTCGATATGAACAAATTTTTTACTAGATGATTTGAATAAAACTCTATTTAGATAGAGTGCATTAGATCGACTGAGGTCTTTTTATGCAGTGCATCTGCATGAAATATAAATTAGAAGCATATATAAATGCGACAGAGCAAAAATAAAAGTTAAATAAACAGTCCTGTATGGTTTTCTGGTGAGTCTAACAGTATCCATATACAAAAGTTGAACAATCAAACATGTAAAATAACATGGTCATCACTGTATAAATAATTTTATGCAATAATATAAAAGTAATATTTAATAATTTCTTTATCTTTTAATCTTTAATAAATAAACGAAACCTGCAATGTGACTATTGCAGATACACACATTGCAATATCGATGCTTAAATGATATAATGTTCAGCCCTAGTGTAAAATCAGTATTGTGATTGTGATTGCATGAACATGCTGACATTTGAGGAAAAGCACTCTTGTTAAACAATTATGATTAATCATAGACAATAAATATGACACACCTCTAATGTGCTTACACAGTTGAGCTAAAAAAAACTAAATATATATATATATATATATATTTTAAGTTAAAATGGAAAGTTAATGGTATTCAAACAAGATTTATTATGCGTTTTCTTTTTAACTTTTCCCCCACCATAGATGAGATATCTTTTCAATTAAGAGACAATGCTTTTCAGGCCATTGAGGAGTTTTTACAGCATTCCATGTTTTAGGTGTATTAAGGGAATCCCTAGGGCATGTCCTAAATGAGTTAAGGGACTTCGTGGTCTCTCGGGTTTTAAATACAAAGACGGTCAAAGTAGATCAGATTGCATGTAACAATGACAAGGTAGCCTATATAGTTAAACAGGCAGGCGTTGATGGACTCTGATCACTCATGTTTCAATCTCATCGGGATGAAGAAGTCAATAAGAGAGATCCCAGATAACCTGTCAGTCTCGCTTTCTCTTTCTTTCAGCATTGTCCCTTCTTTATCAGGGCTCACCACAGCGGAATTATCCGCCTCTGTCGATCTGGATGCAGTAATAGATGTGTCTGTATTTTACACACTCTCACACACTTTTTTTGTCAAAAATGTTGTATTTTTGATGAAACCCATCATGCTTTTTGTAAAGTAGAGACTTGTTTTTTTGTTTGTTATTTTACTTTTTTTAAAGTTTTTTATTTTTTTAATTGTTGTCGTTGACTGGAAGCTTTTTTAGGCTAAAGGGGGGCACACACTGGATGCGCCACTTGGCGACACGCAGCGCCAAGCATTTTAGAATTCTCCACATAGATTTCTATCAGTGTACGCACCTGCTCCGCAAGTCGGTGGCTGTCCGCGTTGTCCAGCTTCGACTCAGGACAGTGTTCATATTTCTGCCACGCCACAGAGTGCCATCTGAATAATTTCATTTTAAATAACATGCGAATGTGTGAGTTTGGTGTGTGATACTTCCAACTGTCATGTGCACACTGTGTCGTTAAACTAATCTGGATAAATTTGAAAATGACGTTTTCAAAGGGCAAACTATCGGTTGCAATTCTTTCCGTCATTCACACTAAAACGACTGAAAACACTTTCGGTTATATACTGCGCACAGACACAAGACGATTTTGCCTGCATCATATTCGTCTGGTGTTTATTTACTTTCTATCTCTTTGAAACGTTGCGGCAAAATGTTGCAACTTTCATCTGCTCCTGCCGCTAAATAATAGCTGTTCTTTGTTCACATTAGGTGAAGTTTCACAAACTAATTTCGAGAGCAGCATGTGATGTGATCGATCGCGGCTGGTCTCTCATCTGTTATCATTAGTAAGCCAATCGCATCATTCCAAACTAACTATGAATAGCCCGACTAGCATTACTCCCTTATCTTCATTTTTTGAAGAATCCTCTCATCCATCCTATCTCCCCCTTTCCTCCTTTATCAGGGGGAGCTCTCAAGAACTACCTGATCTCATACCCTCTTACATGCTCATTGCCCTGGGCTCAATTATCTCCGAGCTCCGGGTTCTCTCCTGGGACAGCATGCCATACCTGCTATTATTATCAAGCAATATCTAAGTGTGAACTGTTGAATATTTAAAGAGCCCCTATTATGAGTTTTTGAAAATGACCTTCCATGAAGTGTGTACAAAGCTCTAAGTTAAATGAAATATCCAGCTAAGGCTTAAATCTGAAAGTGCACCGTGTTTAAAACTATTAGTTCATCTATAAAAGAGTCGACTCAGAGTGGTTCAAATGAATCGTCGGCGTAACAAATCTTTAGTGTGACGTCGATACAGAACTTGAGCAGACCTGGGAAAATTGAAACCCCCGCCCATTAACACTGTAGCAAAAAACAGACGAAGAAGAAGACAAACACTGTAGTAGATCCCGGTTGAATCATGTGGCGAAGACGCTGTGTTCTGAAGTGTGAGGGAAAATTAGTGTTACTTTCCCTACCCAAAGATAAGGCTGTGAAGAGTAGCATTATAACCCCAGCCTTGTGCTGTGTTCCCGTCATTTTTCTGACGAGTGCTTCAGCAATCTACACGCTTACAATGGAGGATTCGTCGGCCGTTTGTTAAAGGAAGGATCAGAAAAGACTATTGATGTTTGGGACTTTGTCAGAGCTTGAAAGGAACTTTACAGTACACAGTTCATGGATCAGTTTCTTCCTCCAATTCACAAATGTAAGCGTGATTAAAATGGTTGCCTCCTTGTTTTCTCTAGCTTGCAAATTTTGTATTTAATTGTGTTTTGTTACTTGTAACAGCTCCAATCGCCTTGTACTGTATCTGCTTAACTCTTTATATTCTCATATCGCGTGTAAAACCACATTGAAAACGCGGCGCGTGATTTTCTTTATGGATGTAAATGCATTTGTGAGCTTGCGATCCAGTGCCGTTTGTCGTTGCTATGGCCACCAACAGCTGTTCCTACACACGTCAAAATAGTTCAGCTTTTGACGCTGTGTGGATTAATACTGAATGTGTGTCAATGTTTTTACTTATGGTTAAGAATAGATCAATATGCTGTTGTGTAACTGCAATGCATTAATACACTCCTGCATTGAGCTCACACATACACTCTGCTCTCTGACTACTTCAAAATTGTTGATAAGCTGTGGTGGGTGTTTCTCTCTGTCTCACACTGAAAGCATTTGACCAATCACAGCAGACTGGGCCATCAGACCAATCAGCGCAGATTAGCGTCACGCTAAGGAGGGAAAGAAATGAATCGCTGAACAAATCATATGGGAGTCGTTGGCATAATTAGGTAAAAATAAATGCATATTATAAGACAATGAAAGTGTTTATTGACCTGGCATGCATATCAGCCTGTTGTTGGAGACCTCCAAAAAACAAAACATAACCTTTTTTATTGCATAATAGGGGCTCTTTAATAAAGCTGTCAAAATGGACAGCATCCAAAACATCTGCTTTACAATGTCGTCCACCTTGTTAGCTGAAGTGGTCACATGACTGCGTCACATGTATAAAATGAGTCCTCTTTTTTTTAGAAAGGCTCCATTTTCCAATTTTCCACTTTGGACAACCTTTTCAAAAAGAGACATTTCTGTTTTCTAACAACCGTGTCTCAGTGTGGACGGAAGGATTTTTAAATGTGTGTCAAGTCGGCTTGAATCTGAAGTTTTTTCTACCCTATTATGAGTCAAACAGCTTCTCAAATAAGAAAATGTAGGACAGGACTTGATGTTATTCATTGGGTATTGATTGGTTGCCGTTTTTTGCTATGGCTGTGATGTCATGACAGGTTTGTTCCGCCCTCTTGTAAGTAAACATGCAATCGGAGAAGAAACGTCAATGTGAGGAGGAGGGCACGTTATTTTGATTAAAGATCACAACCCCACACGCGCTAATGTGCACTGATAAAGAATTTATCACAGTACTCTAAAAAATATGAATGATCAATTTTAATTTCACGGTGCCATATTCATCTTCCTTTGTTCCTTTGTAGAGATGACTGATATTTAATCTGACTTTAAATATGGAAAGATAAAAGTAGTCGATAAGGACTTAAATTGCCTCATGCTGCGCACAAATCCGATTTGGTTTTCAAATCTGATCTCTAGGAGCGACTGTCATTGAGCTAGTGATGAAACCTGATCCATTTGTTCAGACAGTGTAGTCAGTATCCGGTGCATGAACATGGCTTGCTGTAGTAATGATGTAAGAATCAGCATGGTGCCAGACTTTGTCAAACAACAACTCAAAGTATCTGTCAGTGTGGGAAGAGGAGATGGAAAACTGCCTCTTCTCCTGTCTATCATACCATCTCGCTGCTGTGCTCAACTGCGATGTGCGTGAAAGAGCAGATGCATTTTGTGCATATACTAGAAGAGTGAGCAAAAATGATGTATACAGTTGTAAACACAGAAAGGACTGTTGTTGTTTTTTTTTGGAGTAAATATACCAGAAAATACCTTTTTTGCCGCCTGTCTCGAAGAGTCTAGTTCTAGGTTTATTTGACTGGGAACTTAAGAGGACACCGAACCAATCAGAGGATGTTCCTGTTGGTTAACAAGCTCTTTTATGACCTTCCTTGTTCTAGTCTATGACCCAGCTGGGATTTTTCTGTCCCAGAAACGCTTGTCCTGTCAAACCGTCCAGCATCAGGGAGAGGTCTGATTAGTCTCTAAGAGAAGTGATCAATTAAACAAGTGCCTCTGACATTTCTCACTGATTCCCTTGTGATGTATTTAGCGATGCCTTAATTTGGCAGCCGGTCAATGTGAATCTTGGAGAAATAAGAAAAGGAGCACTAAACAGTCACTTGATGTTCAGCATCTTGCTGTTGTGTTTGAACATTGATTGTATAACAAAGTCATAAGTATAATTACATACAGTTGAAGCCAGAATTATTAGCCCCCCTTATTTATTAGACCCCCTGTTTATTTTTTCTCCAATTTCTGTTTAACAGAGAAAATATTTTTTTCAACACATTTCTAAACATGATAGTTTTATTAACTAATTTCTAATAACTGATTTATTTTATCTTTGCCATGATGACAGTAAATAATATTTGACTAGATATTTTTCAAGACACTTCTATACAGCTTAAAGTGACATTTAAAGGCTTAACTAGGTTAATTAGGTTAACTAGGCAGGTTAGGGATAATTAGGCAAGTTGTTGTATAACAATGGTTTGTTTTGACTATCGAAAAAATATATAGCTTAAAGGGGCTAATAATATTGACCTTAAAATGGTTTTTAAAAAATTAAAAACTGCTTTTACTTTAGCTAAATTAAAACAAGTTAGACTTTCTCCAGATGAAGAAATATTATCAGACATACTGTGAACATTTCCTTGCTCTGTTAAACATCATTTGGAAAATATTTAAAAAAGAAAACAAAATTCAAAAAGGGGGCTAATAATTCTGACTTCAACTGTATGTATAATGCATGCATATTTATGATGTTTAATTAAACAATTTGCTATTCTGCTAGAATGATTTAAATCGAACAAAAGTTACAGTAAAGACTCTTATAATGTTGCAAAAATATAGACTACAAATTCTTTATTTTTCACATGTATTTAGATGTATTAATAGCCAGTATTTGGCGATAGCTGGATTTCCATCTTAAAGTAAAGGGTATCTTTTTAAAGTTTGCAAATAATAAAAGAAAAGTCTCAACTGTAAGTTAACTAGATGCATTTCTGTCAAGTTGTTAGAGTGACCAAAGAGCTTAGAATCACCAAGAGGCGACACTTAATAGATTGTTCTATTGCAACAGCCCCGCGATTCCGCCGTTTTAAAGTGAAAGTGATCGGCCGTCCAACGTATCTTATTGCTGTCACGATGGCAAGCAGCTGCTTTGTTTTTTTTTTTATACATTTATTTAAAAAGCGCATTAAAGCTGAGATCATCAGCACTTTTAATAGTTAAATGTTTATATTTTAACCATACTTTCTTGAAACTTTCACTTTTAGGTGAAATTACTTTAAATTACTTTAAATAGTTTACACAATGGCATAATATAAATTAATACTGACATGTTAAATTAAATTAACATGACTTTCAAAATGGGATGTAGATAACAGACTGACAGTACATGTTTTATATGATATAATAGTACATAGTATTTTCTCAGTGTTGTCTGTTAAAGAAATACTAATAAAGCTTTTATGTAAAAAGCAACTTTCTCCAAAATAATTAAATTCTGACACACAAATTCATCATATATATATATGATATATGATGAATATATATATACACACGTATATATATATACACACACACACGTTTGTTTTTGTGAAAAGTGGGTACATTACATAGGCTTCCACTCATTTTATACTGTTCAAACTGTATATTGTATTGCCCTCACCCCACCCTACCCCTAAACCAAACCATCACAGCAGACAGTGTAAAGCTTTTTGAGAAATGAGGACGTCACCAATGTCCTCGTATTTCACCTCCTTTTTGTCATACCTGTGTCATTATACAGATTTGTGTCCTGATGTGTCACAAAAACACGTACACACACACACACACACACACACACACACACACACACACACACACACACACACACACACACACACACACACACACACACACACACACACACACACACACACACACACACACACACACACACGTTCACATCTATGTTAATATATAATAATATTATAAATGTCTCCTGATCTAAATCCAATTGAACACAGGGAGTTCTGAAGAGACATTAGGTTGAGCATCTCTTTGAGAGGGGTCATTTTTGAAGAATAGAAAAGATGGATGTTGCAAATTGTAGCCAATTTGTTCATTCCATGCCTGGAAGTCTTGGTGCTGTAATTAAAAATCATGGAGGCCATACAAACTACTAGATCAAGTAGTTTTGGTTGTGTATACTCATTTTTGCATCACCCTAATTTTAGTAAAACTAAAAAAGTAATCCAAGTTATTTTGGTAACCTTAGTTTTGTGTCATAAGTTAAACAGATATTATATTAAACTTAGTCTTGTCAACATTTTGGAAATTGTTTTGTTTTATCGAGATATTGTTTAAAATGGTGCTTTACAATGGGGGTGTATAAATATATTATATTTTAACCCACATATAACCAGTGTTTCCTCTAGGATTTTTTCCAGCAGTGGCGGCAGGACTTTTTTTTTTACACAGATCTGCCAAAGACAAATATTACACGCAGTATAACAAGTCGAGATAGCATTCATGTAATACGAGCATGCGAATCTCTTTACTTGCGCGCCGATTTTGTCTGTTCGAGCACAGAACTTCTTGCACGCACTCAAATTTACACGTTCAAGTGCAGATCTTCTCGTGCGCTCTCCAGTAAGTGCTGCTGAAGCGCGATTTAGGGTGTTTTTGTGCGTTTTCCGACATTAACGCATCCTGAAGTAAAATGAATCTATAAACTAGATAAGATAAAGTCATTGTATGCAGAGCCATTGACCTTTATCAATAAAGTATACTTATGGAAACTGTGTTCATCTTAACTGAAAGCTACGCGGTGTTTGCTAGACTCACGCGCACCTGTCAGTCAGTCTGTCAGAGAGTCAGTCAGCATGTCACCTTGAAGAAATAGCGCACAGCACTACGGTTACAGAAAAGTTTGCGCTGTTTACCTCTAATATGTTTTGGTGCGATTATAATCCGCTATAAAAACACGACTAAATGTTTTAAATAAGAAGCTGTAATGTAGCCGTGGCGGGATGGATTTTGGCGTGGCGGCCCGCCACGAATGAATTAATGTAGCGGAAACCTTGTATAACTCAATAATTTAATTCATTCTGTCTAACGTCAGCTAGCCATGCTGTTGTTCTAATGGAATTTTCATTCCTAATGGCCGCTGCATGACACTAGCGGCATCTAGTGGCTGTTTCCCAAATAGCAGCAGAGTGTCGCCTTTTGGTAATTCTATGCTCTTTGGAGTGGCTAACTGTAGTATTGGTAACTTAGTAACCAACAGTAAACAAGGCACAAATGATTAGTCATGTGGGTTTAATGTTCACCAAGTTTATTCTTTAAAGTCCTCATAAACCGGAAGCTGCGATTGTTATTTTTTTTCCGTATAGTGACGAAGTTCCTAGAGAAACGGAAAATTAAATGACACAACAATGGGCGATTGATTTCATTCAGGCAGATCAGGGTATGGGGAGAGTTATTACATTCTAACACTGACTGTCGAAGTGGCATGGTTAAATATGTTAGCCATGCCCAATTCCTAAGATATAAATAATCTGACAACCTAACTGACAAAAAAAAAAAAAAACAGGAAGTGAATTTTTAGATTTCAATTAAAGATTAGAAGGGCAAACTCTTAATGACATGCACAGATGAATTGTTCACCACAAAACTAGCAATGAGCTAACAAAATCATCTCCCATTATTCACGTTATTTTTATTTTTTTTGCAGAAGTACCTCAAGTGATTGTAAACTTTTTTTTTTCTTTTTTTTCTTCTTTTTTTTGCAAATTATGGGATTTTTATTTAAAATGTGCCATTTCCATCACTCGATTCTACTTTAACATGCGCATTAACAAAGGGTGATGGAAACCCAGCTAGTGTCTGTTTGTATTACACACATGTACACATGCAGTCTTGTAGTCCGCCATTGTTGTTTTGTCAAGTGCTTACACAGACATTGAGCATTAATATTCATACACCTATATAGTTTTAACAAAATTATGTCTTTTGAGTCTACATGGAAATGATAACTGTGTTGTTTTCAAAGATGTGCACTTTGTTTAGATTTTTTTTTTTGTAGAAAAAAACAACCAAAATATCCCCCCCCCCCCCCCCCCCCCCCCCCACTTTTAGTTAAAAACGCTGCTGTGTAAACACCCCCTAAAAATCTGACCTTTTTGAATGCTTTATATCAGTGATGGGCAAACTCTGTCCTGGAGCGCCGGTGTTCCTGCAGAGTTGTGCTCCAACACTAATCAAACACACCTGAACATGCTAATCAATATCTTCAAGATCACTAGAAAGCTATAGGCAGGTGTGTTTGATTAGGGTTGGAGCTAAACTCTGCACCGGCTCTCCAGGACCGAGTTTGCTCATCTCTGCTTTATATTCATGTAATAAACTGAAAGTCAACTCACTTAACCAGAGATCCCCAACACAATTGTTTAATTTTTTATTATATTTTTAATGAAACACAAACATAGATAGGGATTAAAGCCAAATATTAAATGCCTTAAATGTTTATTTACTGTGTAATTTGCTATTTTGTAGAGAATGGTCAACAGGACATTTTCACTTGAGATTGGAGCCAAATTAGATGTGAAATGTTTTTGTAGCTTCATTATGTTATTTGTATCCTTTTTTGCATTGTATTGACCTTATTCTTGACGTACGAGCGGGCACAGCCATTGCAAACCTTTTGGCTTGCGACTTCCGGTCTCATTGACTTTCATTGATTATTTTATTATTATTATTTTTAGACGTTAAAAACAGCTTCTTATGCTGCTTTATTTTGCAAACTGATATTTTCTTATTATATTAGTGTACTTTTTATGTATAGTCATGAACACACTTGTTTGTAGAGCAAGTAGTTTGATTGTTTTTTGCCGTTTATTATTTCTAGTCATTTCTCCCATAGGCAGCTGAATCGGAAGTTCTAAAACAATTTTAGAAAATGCTCACTTCCACATTGTAGAATAAGGTCAATACCAAATGAGACAGTTCAAAAATGGGGAAAAAAAAGCACACCCAAAAGATTACTAGGGTGTTTTTACTGCATGCCTGTAACTTAAGGATTGAAGATGCCTTAAAGAGCCCCTATTATGTGTTTTTGAAAATGACCTTCCATGCAGTGTGTAACACAGCACTAAGTGAATGAAAACAACAATAAAAAGTTTTTAGATGTTTAAAACTACTGATTCTTTAAGGGAATAGTTGGCTTAGAGTCGAATAAATGAATCGAGTTGGGTTCGGATTTTTTGCTTGAACACGTCGATGTCGATACGGTACATCACCAAATATGTAGTTCGAGATCCAGTAAAATGTGAATGCGCTTTTCCTTCAGACACTATGAGCGCGGGAGATCACAGGACTGATCATGACGCGAATAGATGACGTTAACTGACAGATGAATATTCGGCTGCGGGGAATAATGCGTTAAAATTTATTTTCACAACAACACCAGAGTATAGCCAACCTAGTGCTGTGTTTGCTCCTGTCATTTTTCTGATTTTTGATACAATAACCTACGCTATAACACTGGATTCGCTGACCGTTTGCTATTAAAGGAAGGAGCAGCAGAGACTATTATGTATGGGACTTTGTTAGACTTTGACAGGGACTTTGTCAGTAACTGTCATATGGACCAGTTTCTTCTTCCTCTGGATCATAACATGTAAGTGTAATTAAAATTGTTGCCTTGTTTTGTGTAGTTTGCAAAATATGTTTAATTGTGTGTTATAAGTTGTAATTGCCCCCAAGCGGCTTGTAATTAGTCTCTATTATAGATCAGCACTTGTAATGGATCTCTCCGGTTAAACCTTAATGGCTGTTCACATATTGTGTCCAAAACCACGTTAAAAACGTGACTTTTTCCTTTAACGATTTAAATGCGTTTCTGAACCCGCGATCCTCTGCTGTTTATTGTTATGGCCACCATCAGCTGTTCCTCACACGCGGTGCAGTTAATTTTTAAAATAGTTCAACTTTAGCCACTGTGTGGATTAATACTGAATGTGTGTCTTTGTTATTACTTAGGGTTAGGGTTAGGAGTAGAGTAATATGCTGATGTTTAACTGCATTGCTTTATTGCATTCCTACATTGGGCTCTTACATACTTTCTGGCTGCTACTTCATAGCCATGGTGCACGTTTCTCTGTGCTGAACGCAGTCGACCAATCACAACAGACTAGCTCATCGGTCCAATCATCGCAGATTAGCTTTGCGCTAAGGAGGGGTTTGGGAACAAATGAATCAATGAACGAATCATATGGGAGTTGTTGGGATAATTAGGTAAAAATAAATGCATATAATAAGTAGTGGTGGGCTATTATCGGCGTTAACGCGACACTCTTATCGCGCGATAAAAATAATATTGCCGTTAATCTATTCTCAAAGTTGGGTTGGGAGCTGGGTCTATTCTACGCAAGCTATGATGATTTTCACCTTGATATTTTAGCGCGGATGTATACTTGGCCAGTGAGCTGTCTGACAAAAAAGTGCCCTTCTGAATCAAATCAGCAGGTTGCCTGACTTTAACTGCAGTTCGGCAGTTTCACTTAACTCATGAACATTTCATTTATGCGCCCTGACAAAATGGGGTATTAGACGCAAATAATGAGTAAGGACTGGTGAGAGTGTTATGGAATTTAATAACGCACGCCAAATTGAAAGAAAAAAAAACTTCCGCATTTCGTATTGTGTGTGTGTGTTTGTGTGTGTGCGTCTGTGTGTGTGTGTGCGGTCCTTTACTGACAGCCGCCTGTTTGGATCTTGCAAGTATGAAATCGCTGTTTGGAGCTTATGTAGGCCTACAGTTCAAAATTCATGTTTAATTGAATAAACAGTTAGTAAACACAAGTACATCTTATTGAACATCATTTATTTTCATCACCAATTATCATAGTAGAACAGTTTCTCAAGCAGTTTGTGATGCATTTTGGGAACAGGAGATGAGCGCCTGGTCTAATGCGTCTCTTGGCTTGAGAAACCCATTCTCAAAGACTTATTATTTGGGTAGCACACATATTCTGAATGCCTGCGGCAGAATTCAAATGAACCATTTTAGTCAAAGTTAATCTAGATTCATTTCGAGATTAATCTAGATTAAATTTTTTTAATCTAAGCCCACCTATATTAATAATAAAATAATAAAAGTGTTTTTTGACCTTGCATGCATATCAGCCTGTTGTTGGAGACCTCAAAAACTAAATTATGACCTTTTTAATGCAAAATAGGGGCTCTATTCAATATATTTTGAGATTTTATTTTAACAAACTTTTCTTTTGGCATCCTTATTTTTATGGCCCTGTGATTCAGTTTCAGGATCTCAATGTAAATTGTACACCATTTCAGTGGTCAAAAACCAGGTCTGGGTCACTTTGCATACAACTTTTATAGAGAATTAAAATTGTTTGTAACTCAACATATGAGGTCATAAAAATAAGGATGTCAAAAGAAAGATTGGTAAAGACATTAACAATAATGATTTCTTGAGCTTTAAAAATTTTGAGTGGTAAAGTGACCATGTAATATGATCAAAACAATTAAGATGCCAATGCCAAGTCATTTATGAGATATAAGTAATATGAATAATAAAAATAGACCATTTCACAACCTCTAATATTCAGATGAAGTGTTTGGCATGTAGAGCACTTAGTGAGCAGCAGATAAAGAAGTGTTGAGGCTGAATGAAGGTAATTCTCCTGAAGTACCTTTAAAGATAGTATTGTAAGATATGACTCTTTGATTTACGTGATTGCGTTATTTCCTCTGTTTGGTGTCATCAGCACAGTGATTACAGTTAAATGTGCTGTTACTTCCCCTGATGTATATCCTGAAGAATTCCGTAACCAGAATTGCACTAGGCCTTCTGAAATACATTATGCAAGATTATAATGCTTATCTAATTATCTGAAACTCTATTCACAAGGGCCTTCATTACCGGATCCCTCATAATGCTCGGTGGCAGAGCAGTAAAATGCATTAATGCTGGATTTGTGCAGAGCTATTATCTCTGTTAAATCCAAGTTTCTTGATTTTCCAGAACACTAATACAGCTAATAAAAGCAATATGCAGATAAGCTGTTGAGCTGTTTACAACTAATAAGCATTTGTCAGTAATTTACTGAGTTTTTAATTAAAATGTCAAGACAAAAGTCAACTCAAAAAGAGATTCCAGGCTCAATTTTTGATTCTGTTAATATTTTCTTTCTAAAACAAAAAGAAAGCAAGACATAAAAAGTGATGACAGCCAAAATTCTAAATCTCACATATAGTAGTAATACACTATTAAGTAACTAGAGGGTCAAATAAATTTTTTTTTTTTGTCCTAAATCAGATGCAGGTAAAAAAAAGCAGTGTTTCCTCTAGGATTTTTCCCAGCTGTGGCGGCAGGCTTTTTTTTTTACACAGATCTGCCAACTATTTCAAAGACAAATATTACACGCAGTATTACAAGTCGAGAACGCATTCATGTAATATGAGCATGCGAATCTCTTTGCTTGCGCGCCGATTTCCTCTTTGTGCACAAAACTTCTTCCATGCACTCAAATTTACTTGCTCAAGTGCCGATCTTCTCGTGCGTTCTCCAGTAAGCGCTGCTGAAGTGCGATTTAGTGTGTTTTTGTGCGTTTTCCGACATTAAAGCGTCCTGAAGTAAAGTGAAACGGCTATAAACTCCAGAAAGATAAGTATACTTATGGAAACTGTGTTCATCTTAACTGAAAGCTATCCGTGTTTGCTGGCGCCCCACGCATCACGCACCTGTCAGTCAGTCAGTCAGTCAGTCAGCATGTCACCTTAAAGGGTTGAACAAATAGCGCACAGCACTACTACGGTTACAGAAATGTTTGCGCTGTTATAATTCACTTACCTTTTTATATGTTTTGGTGCGATTATAACCTGCTATAAAAAAAACACAACTAAATGTTTTAAATAAGAAATTGTAATGTAGCCGTGGCGGGATGAATTTTGGTGTGGCGGCCCGCCACGGATGAATGAATGTAGCGGAAACCTTGAAAAGTCATGCCTCACAGAGTCTGGAAGATCTGTTAAAACAAACATTTGATTTTAGCCATCTTTGTTGCATTGTCTATTGTTGTGTTTTGTGATGCTTCAAAAATAGAAAAAGGTACTTCTTGTTAGGGTTGTCGAGATACCGTTAATTCATCTTACGATACTATACCACCTGAAGTTTCACGATACCAAGTAGTATTGCGATACTGTAATTCATAACTCAAATTATAAAGAAAATTGTCAGAAATACTATATTTTACGTTATAATAGGTCTACTTAATTTTCCTATTATTGAAAAAAGTATTATTTGCGTGTCACTTCACCTAAAATGTATTCATTTTTTGTTTATTTTGTAGTTAACTGACCAACAAAAAATACATTAAAAGAAAGATAGAAATTATACCAAATTAAATTTGTTACAAAAAGATAATTTTTCCAACAGAATTAGGCTAAATGAAGTGGTCAAAAATTGCTTCAATGTTTCTATTTTTTTTTTTTTTTTAGTCTTATCAGGTAAGAATCCAAAGTATTTAAAAATTTCACTTTGTGAGTCTTTTTTTAAAGAGATTGTCGCTACTAAATCATATTGACTGGAACAGAAATGAACCGATTCCAATTTGCGTTCGAAATGTCAGAAAACATCAGAAAACATGCAACTTTAAAGGGCTCCACAGACTGTTAACATAAAATAGTCTATTGACATTGGTCTATTGAATGACATGATCTAGTGAGATGTCTACTGTCATCTTTAAGATGTGCGTTTATGATATCAGGAGGCATGGCTTTGGATGGCAGGGGAGGGACTGTGTTTTCAAAGATCTTATGCTAAACAGTTAGCATTTTGCAAGATCACTTTAAGTTTGACACTCAGTGATGGAACTAGGTATTGCACTCCTGGATCAAAACAAACGCAAGCGCAGGTTGCCATATTGATGACAGGGGCGAGTGATTTAAACTGTAGTCTAAATAAAAGCTACAGCACACAATGGAAGGAATATTTTTTTATATTAAAAAAAGTTTTTGTTTCCTTATCACTGCGTATCTCGTCACGAAGCGTGTTGTTAGGACACGTGGTTACAATGTAACCTGCTCACCTAATGTTTATGCTATATTTATATAATTTGCTAGTTAATAACGTCATGTGGAACTGAATCTGTCTCATTTCGGAGTCTGCTACTGTTCACCGGAGGTCACATTTCGGTCATGGACGCGTGCTTTAAGAGCCTTTCTGAATGAATGAATGGAATACGCTGTTTTCCACCAAGGCAACCCAGGTGCTAAAATATAATTGGCTAAACTGGCATTGGGCAGGTTAAAATTACCATAACAAAGATGGCGTTCTGACATGGAAAACACATTTTCAAAGCAGAACATCTGACTTTAGCACTGTTTTTCAGATAAACAAGAACGTTCACTTGGCATGTTTCTTAAATATCTGCAAACATATGGTATTTTTATGATTTAGAAGAGTCAAAAACTTAAATACAGCATCTTTAATTTGCACAGATTAATTATTCACCTAATAACACTGTTCACTAGCAAAATAAACAATACGTTTAGATTTCACACAGACTTTAAAGGGTTAGTTCACCCAACATTTTTTTTGTTATTAATTATTCTCAAGTCGTTCCAATTCCCTCAGGGCTTTGTTTATCTTCTGAACACAAATTAGGATATTTTGGATAAAATAGAAGAACTCTCTCATCCTCCATATGAAACAAGTCTCTCTCGACATTCAAAGTCCAGAAAAGGAACTAAAAGCATTTTTTGTGACTTCAGTGGTTCAGCTTTAATTATATGAAGCTTCAAGAACACTTTTAATGTGCCAGAAATCTGTAGATATGACTTCGATCACCTATATCTCTCCCACACTAGGTCATGGTGCATATGTTTACTATGGACAGTGCATTGTATTGCCATTAGAGTCAGCATTGCAACAGGCAACTGTTGTATTGTCCATAGTAAACACTCACATTCATCTGAAACTTCATCTATGATTAAAGTTGAACTATTAAAGTCACATGGAATGTTCTGACAATGTTCCTTTTCTGGATTTAAAATGCCTCTGGATCGTTGTTGTATATGGAGGATGAGAGAACTCTTGGATTTCATCTAAAATATCTTAATTTGTGTTCTGAACATGAACAAAGGTCTCAGGAGTTTGGATTGACAAAAGGGTGACTAATTAATAACAGAATTGTCTTTTTTTGGTGAACTAACCCTTTAATTGAAATGTCAATAATTAATTGTTCTCCCCTCCAGTCATTTTACTGAGGGCACTGGTTAAAGACGACACATGGGACTTCAAAGTAAATATGAGCAGTAATTATTGATGTCACCAATAATTACTAAGGACCTTGGTGATTTGAATCCCATTCCAGAGTGGGCTTTAAGACATTATGGAGTCTGCCATTCTTAGCCTAATGACATTTCTGCAGCTCCGAGTTAAAGCTGCATTATTTTCCAGTGGTGTTAATTATACCTTAATGCAAGTGCATGACTGTGTGCTTTATGAAATGCTGGTGAATTCAAACGTAGCTTTTCTCGTATAGCAGTGGTTGCTGGATTGGCTCCAGGGATTGCATGATGCAGGCTTTCTTATCCACTTTCTCTGTGTTTTTCCCTGTTTAGACTCCTACACACCAGCCATCCGTTCCCTTGCAGTGTGTGCGGAGAGGCTTTTATACGACGCAAAGAGCTGGACCTGCACTCCCTCATCCACCAAGGTCAGCCTACAGGAAACAATCACACATCCAGCCTTTTGTCCCTGAGCTCTCTCATTCACACCAAATTTCTTACATTCATGCATTAGGATTAGGCCTTTTAATTGATTCAAAATGTAATCAAATTAATTCAACAATATGCCAATTAATTAAATGAAACGCATATCAATAGACTGAGAAAAGCTCCCAAATGTAGATGTTTCAATAATGGTGTTTCATTGTGGCAGACAAAAGCACTGAATAAGTCTATTGTGGGTATATAAAATTAATAATTACATTATTGTATTATGTTCTTTCACTCTCTCTTTTTCTTTTTCTTTTAAATAGTTTCTTATTAAATTATAAATATCGTATTGTACATTATTAGGGATGCTCCAATCAGGATTTTTGCAGCCGATACCAAGTTAATGATTCTTTGTCATGGTGATCGGCTGATGCCAAGTACCGATTCCTTTTTTTTTTTTTTTTTTTTTCCCCTCTCTCTCGGGGTTTTCACCTTTAGTGTATAGGACAGTAGAGATTATCGACAGGAAAGCATGGGGGGCAGAGAGAGAGGAAGGATCGGCATAGGACCGCGAGGTGGGAATCGAACTCGGGTCGCCGTGAGCACTGGAGTGCATGTGTCGACGCACTAACCACTACACCACTGGCGCAGAATGCCTAAAGCACATTTTTCCTCTAAGTATGAAACTTAAGTGGAGATCTCTCCATACCTAAGATAATAAATTAAGGATGCTGCATATAATCCCTTAAACATGTCTGTAATAACCATTTAGTGTGGACTTGTAATGGTCAGATGCCGCTTTCCAGAAAATAATAGATAAAGAATGTTAAAAAAATTGTAAGAAATGACTAACAGTGCAATATAGAAACATTGCAAAGGATGGAAGAAGAATTCAACATGTCTCAATGAAGAAAAAGTTTGGAGCGTAGACTTTATTTAATGCATAAGAAGCTAAAATGCACACCTTAATACATTACATCTTTACTGAAAAGAAGTAGGCCTAAAAATTACTGTTTATTGCAATTACTAGGCCTAAATTTGAAAAAGTTATACTATTAAATAAGTAAAAAAAAATGTATTTCATTAATATTTCCAGCCAGGTTTTTAGTGAACTTGCACTATTATCTTTGCTCATCTCCAACTCCTGGTAGCAGCTCTATGATCGCAGCTCCGGACAGTCACAGCAGCTCGATGAGAGAGCGAGGATTTTCTTTACTGCACTTTTCATTTAACCTAACAAATATAAAGCTTAGAACATCACTGTGCCTCTCGCGATCTGTTCTCTTGCTCATTCACTTCCGTCGCTATGATTTACGTGGTATTTGATCTAATTCCCGGGCTTCATGGCTCCACTTTGAGGAGGCCTATGCGAGAGAATAGGGTATATGTCGAGCTAGTGTTTCTTCCCATACTGATAAACTTTCGGTGAACGGTTAGTGTGACTTTTTTCCATTTTATACGGTTCCTTTTACAGCATCGATGTTGTAATGTAATTAAAATACAATCAGTTAAATAGACTTTGGCGTTCATTTAGTTGTTCAAGCGTAAAACGAGTTAAGTCGTTTACACGCACGTGGCAGTCAAAATCAGCAGGCTACACAGAAACTCCATTGAATATACTGGGGTAAAATAAATGTTCATATTTTCAAGGCATGGTGAGGTAAATGTAATTTAATGCAGTGCTTCTTGTACAATCTGAGACCCTCTTTATATCGGATATCACTCAGCCAGTGGAGATCGCTGATTTTTAAAGAAAACAGACTCTAAACGTGCCGATTTTGTAATGGCATACAGTTCATCGGAAGCACGCGACCCAGGTTACTGACAAATTAAAAGTTCTTCCGCATACTTCCACATATACCCTATTAGAAGCTTCCGGGAGAGGCCATACGACTGGATGAGACACTAGGACACAGGACATTCAATGGTTGCACTTGCAACAAAGAGATCATCACTCGCGTGAGTTAGACTGTATAAACTGTATATTTTAGCTTCTGTGACGTAAGCACTGTGATCACTCATACCCCCACACATCATTTACCTCTGCACGTGTTGTGGCACTGATGATGAGTGCAACTGCATCTTCCTCTATGTGTAAACTTGTAAACAAACACTTGCGATCGGTTCATGAGATCGGCCAGATTGACGAGTAAAGATCGAGTCATGAAATGTGATTATCGGCCGATACCGATCTCCAGTCGATTGATCGGAGCATCCCTATGCATTATTATTATTATTATTATTCTTATTAGTGGGGTTTGCCTTAAGGCAAATTCCACTATTGTTATTCTCCATACTTATTAATGGGGTTTGCCATAGGCAAAGTCCATTCTTACTATTCTCAATGGGAGGGTTTATTATTTATAATTAGTGGGGTTTGCCTTAGGCAAATCCACTATTGTTATTCTCCATACTTATTATTATTATTATTATTATTTATAATTATTCTTCTTCCACTTTTTTTTCGGCGCTTAACTTGCCCCGCAGTTTTCGTCCCAGACCCTTGAAAGTGGGGTCAAATCGTCCGGATATATCGGGAATGGTGTGCTATGACTTTTACAAGGGGTGGGGGGTTTTTTGGCCCCGCAGGGGCCAAAAAACCCCCCCCAAAAACGTATTGACTTAACATTGAGCCGAACTTTGACGCAGTATAGCGCAAAGTGTGAATTTCGTAGAAATTTGGGATTCACGACAGCTGGAGAGATTACCAGCCTGTGTAAGACCATACCCCACAAAGGGGTAAATGTTGCACCCCTGGGGCTCTAGGACGTCCCAAAGTTTCGTATTGACTTAACATTGCCCATTGACTCCCATTCATTTCCTAGACTCCCATTCAACCACACATAGCAGTGGCACACAAACTTAGAGGTGGGCTAATTTGACTCAGGCAACCAATCAGCGTCTCAATATGATGATGAAGCTCGCAAGCCACGCCCCCCAAACCATTTAAAGACCCCTATTAACTGCCTCATTGACTTAACATGTGGTGGGACGTCCCATTGCTGATCCCATTGACTTCCATTATAAATGTCACACATCAATAACATTACATAGGAGTGTCATAGAGACATGGGGGTGGGCTCATTTGACTCAGGCAACCAATCAGCATCTCCATATGATAATGAAGCTCACAAGCCACGCCCCCAAACTGATCCCATAGACTGCCATTATAACTGGCCTAGATGCATATCTTTGCATAGCAGTGTCCTATTGACTTGGGGGTTGGCTCATTTGACTCAGACAACCAATGAGCATCTCAATATGATAATGAAGCTCACAAGCCACGCCCCCAAACTGATCCCATAGACTGCCATTATAACTGGCCTACATGCATATCTTTGCATAGCAGTGTCCTATTGACTTGGGGGTTGGCTCATTTGACTCAGACAACCAATGAGCATCTCAATATGATAATGAAGCTCACAAGCCACGCCCCCAAACTGATCCCATAGACTGCCATTATAACTGGCCTACATGCATATCTTTGCATAGCAGTGTCCTATTGACTTGGGGGTTGGCTCATTTGACTCAGACAACCAATGAGCATCTCAATATGATAATGAAGCTCACAAGCCACGCCCCCAAACTGATTCCCATAGACTGCCATTATAATAGGCTTTGATGCATATCTTTGCATAGCAGTGTCCTATTGACTATGGGGGTTGGCTCATTTGACTCAGACAACCAATGAGCATTCAATATGATAATGAAGCTCACAAGCCACGCCCCCAAACTGATCCCATAGACTGCCATTATAACTGGCCTACATGCATATCTTTGCATAGCAGTGTCCTATTGACTTGGGGGTTGGCTCATTTGACTTAGGCAACCAACCACACCCAACTTCACTCTGTAACCACGCCCATGGCAACAAAACAGAGTACCCTAGCAACCATTTATCAACAGCTATATCTCAGCATCAGAACATCGTAGAGACATGGGGATTGGCTCGTTTGGCTCATGCTAGCAAATGGAACTTCCTGTATGCTACACATGCTAGCAGTGACTAGCTACATGCTAATATTGACTAGCCAAGTGCTGTAACTTGCTAGAAATGCTTACTAAGTATAAACAAATGACCAAGCATGTATGTGAGGCTTGCCTAGTAACAACCTAGGGTACCCTAGCAACTGCCTAGCAACCACCCAAATTACCCTAGCAACCGCCTAGCAACCACCTAGCAACCGCCTAGCAACGGCCTAGTAATGCCTCAGTAAGTGCCTAGCGACCACTCAGGACACCCTAGCAACACCCTAGCAACGCCTTAGCAACCACTCAGATACCCTAGCAACCACCTAGCAACACCTTAGCAACCACCTAGCAACCACTTAGGACACCCTAGCAACACCTTAGCAACCACCTAGCAACCACT
The DNA here is from genome assembly GCA_903798195.1 of Danio kyathit. Lineage (NCBI taxonomy): Eukaryota > Metazoa > Chordata > Actinopteri > Cypriniformes > Danionidae > Danio > Danio kyathit. The sequence goes on along the minus strand of LR812531.1, from coordinate 2,510,242 downwards.
TAGGACACCCTAGCAACCGCCTAGCAACACCTTAGCAACCGCCTAGCAACCACTCAGGACACCCTAGCAACCACCTAGCAACGCCTTAGCAACCACCTAGCACACTTAGGACACCCTAGCAACCGCCTAGCAACACCTTAGCAACCACCTAGCAACCACTCAGAACACCCTAGCAACCGCCTAGCAACACCTTAGCAACCACCTAGCAACCACTTAGGACACCCTAGCAACCACCTAGCAACACCTTAGCAACCACCTAGCAACCACTTAGAACACCCTAGCAACCGCCTAGCAACACCTTAGCAACCCTAGACCCTAGCAACCACTTAGCACACCCTTAGCAACCACCTAGCAACCACTTAGGACACCCTAGCAACCGCCTTAGCAACACCTTAGCAACCACTTAGACCCCTAGCAACCACTCTAGCAACACCCTTAGTAACCAGCCTAGCAACAACTCTAGAACCACCCTAGCAACCCCTACAACACCCTAGTAACCACCTAGCACCACTCAGGACACCCTAGCAAACCGCTAACAACACCTTAGCAACCACTTAGGAACATCCTAGCAACCACCTAGCAACACCTTAGCATCCACCTAGCAAACCACTCAGAACACCATAGCAACCACCTAGCAACACCATAAATTTAAAATTGGCACAAAATGGCTGGACATTGGCACAAAATGGCTGACATCCAAAATCCCCATAGCTTAACATTGCCACAAAATGGCTGACATCGATATCTAGATTACAGAGTCATAGAAGCTTGGGGGTGGGCTCGTTTTACTCGGCCTGTCAAGTCGGTATTAAATAGTGATATACTAAATTTGTAGACACTCCCTAGCAACCACTTTTAGGCCCCTAACAACCACATAACAACATAAACAAGGCATATTTCACAGGAATAACATAGAAAGACAGGGTTGGGCCTCTATTGATGCAGGCTGATAAATTGTATTTGTTTTTACACATTAAAACGGCGTTGCCACAGCCTAGCAACCATTTAGAATGCCCTAGCAACTGCATAAACACATGAATTTAGCCAATTCTTAGCACTCCATTGCTTTTGCCCAGTTCAGTGATTCATTTTACCCCATCGATTTGCCACGCAAACCCCACTCACATTTTCTTTAGGAAATGTACAATTCTAGTTTATAATAATTATTATTCTTACTTCCGGACAAAACTTCGGCGCGTAACTCGTCCCGCAGATTTCGTCCCAGACCCTTGAAAGTGGGGTCAAATCGTCCGGTCTTATCGGGAATGGTGTGCTATGACTTTTATAAGGGGTGGGGGGTTTTTTGGCCCCGCAGGGGCCAAAAAACCCCCCCCAAAAATCCCATTGACTTAACATTACGCCCAACTTTGACGCATTCATAGCGCCAAGGGTGAATTTTGTAGAAATATGGGATTCACAACATCTGTAGGGGGTTGCAGCCTAAGTGAGAACATACCCCGCAAGGGCGTATAAGTTGTACCCCTGGGGTGCTAGGACGTCCCAAAGTGGTCCCATTGACTTAACATGGCCCCCATTGACTCCCATTCATTTTCTAGCACCCCGCTCCCCCTCACAAAACTCCCCGCATTGCGGAGCCAACTGTGAATTTCGTAGAACCATGGAATTTACCACATCTCGAAAGGGTTGCAGCCTGAGTCAGAACATACCCCGAAAGGGGGTAAATGTTGTACCCCTGGGGGGCTAGGGGGTCCCAAATCTCCCATTGACTTAACATGGAGCCGAATTTTGACGAATCACTGCGCCGAGTGTGAATTTCATAGAAATATGGGATTCACAACATCTGTAGGGGGTTGCAGCCTAAGTGGGAACATACCCCGAAAGGGGGTATAAGTTGTACCCCTGGGGTGCTAGGACGTCCCAAAGTGGTCCCATTGACTTAACATTGCCATTGACTCCCATTCATTACATTGACTCCCATTATAAATGTCACATGTCAATCACATTACATAGCAGTGTCATACAGACTTGGGGGTGGGCTTATTTGACTCAGGCAACCAACCAGCATCTCAATATGATAATGAAGCTCTCAAGCCACGCCCCCCAAACCATTTAAAGACCCTTAATAACTGCCTCATTGACTTAACATGGGGTGGGACGTCCCATTGCTGATCTCATTGACTTCCATTATAAATGTCCCACATCAATAACATTACATAGGAGTGTCATAGAGACATGGGGGTGGGCTCATTTGACTCAGGCAACCAATCAGCATCTCAATATGATAATGAAGCTCACAAGCCACGCCCCCAAACTGATCCCATAGACTGCCATTATAACTGGCCTTCATGCATATCTTTGCATAGCAGTGTCCTATTGACTTGGGGGTTGGCTCATTTGACTCAGACAACCAATGAGCATCTCAATATGATAATGAAGCTCACAAGCCACGCCCCCAAACTGATCCCATAGACTGCCATTATAACTGGCCTACATGCATATCTTTGCATAGCAGTGTCCTATTGACTTGGGGGTTGGCTCATTTGACTCAGACAACCAATGAGCATCTCAATATGATAATGAAGCTCACAAGCCACGCCCCCAAACTGATCCCATAGACTGCCATTATAACTGGCCTACATGCATATCTTTGCATAGCAGTGTCCTATTGACTTGGGGGTTGGCTCATTTGACTCAGACAACCAATGAGCATCTCAATATGATAATGAAGCTCACAAGCCACGCCCCCAAACTGATCCCATAGACTTCCATTATAATAGGCCTTCATGCATATCTTTGCATAGCAGTGTCCTATTGACTTGGGGGTTGGCTCATTTGACTTAGGCAACCAACCACACCCAACTTCACTCTGTAACCACGCCCATGGCAACAAAACAGAGTACCCTAGCAACCATTTATCAACAGCTATATCTCAGCATCAGAACATCGTAGAGACATGGGGATTGGCTCGTTTGGCTCATGCTAGCAAACGGAACTTCCTGTATGCTACACATGCTAGCAGTGACTAGCTACATGCTAATATTGACTAGCCAAGTGCTGTAACTTGCTAGAAATGCTTACTAAGTATAAACAAATGACCAAGCATGTATGTGAGGCTTGCCTAGTAACAACCTAGGGTACCCTAGCAACTGCCTAGCAACCACCCAAATTACCCTAGCAACCGCCTAGCAACCACCTAGCAACCGCCTAGCAACGGCCTAGTAATGCCTCAGTAAGTGCCTAGCGACCACTCAGGACACCCTAGCAACAGCCTAGCAACGCCTTAGCAACCACTCAGAATACCCTAGCAACCACCTAGCAACACCTTAGCAACCACCTAGCAACCACTTAGGACACCCTAGCAACACCTTAGCAACCACCTAGCAACCACTTAGGACACCCTAGCACCCGCCTAGCAACACCTTAGCAACCGCCTAGCAACCACTCAGGACACCTTAGCACCATCTAGCACGCCTAAGCAACCACCTAGCAACCACTTAGGACACCCTAGCACCGCCTAGCAACACCTTAGCAACCACCTAGCAACCACTCAGAACACCCTAGCAACCACCTAGCAACACCTTAGCAACCACCTAGCAACCACTTAGGACACCCTAGCAACCACCTAGCACACCTTAGCAACCACCTAGCAACCACTTAGAACACCCTAGCAACCGCCTAGCAACACCTTAGCAACCACTTAGGACACCCTAGCAACCACCTAGCAACACCTTAGCAACCACCTAGCACCACTTAGGACACCCTAGCAACCGCCTAGCAACACCTTAGCAACCACCTAGCAACCACTTAGGACACCCTAGCAACCGCCTAGCAACACTTAGCAACCACCTAGCAACCACTCAGAACACCCTAGCAACCGCCTAGCAACACCTTAGTAACCACCTAGCAACCACTCAGGACACCCTAGCAACCGCCTAACAACACCTTAGCAACCACCTAGCAACCACTTAGGACACCCTAGCAACCACCTAGCAACACCTTAGCATCCACCTAGCAACCACTCAGAACACCATAGCAACCACCTAGCAACACCATAAATTTAACATTGGCACAAAATGGCTGACATTGGCACAAAATGGCTGACATCCAAAAATCCCCATAGGCTTAACATTGCCACAAAATGGCTGACATCGATATCTAGATTACAGAGTCGTAGAAGCTTGGGGGTGGGCTCGTTTTACTCGGCCTGTCAAGTCGGTATTAAGTAGTGATATACCAAATTTGTAGACACTCCCTAGCAACCACTTTTAGGCCCCTAACAACCACATAACAACATAAACAAGCCATATTTCAGCACAGGAATATCATAGAAAGACAGGGTTTGGCCTCTTTTGATGCAGGCTGATAAAATCGCTTTTGTTTTCACTCATTAAAACGGCGTTGCCACAGCCTAGCAACCATTTAGAATACCCTAGCAACTGCATAAACACATATTTAGCCATTTCTTAGCACTCCATTGCTTTTGCCCAGTTCAGTGATTCATTTTACCCCATCGATTTGCCACGCAAACCCCACTCACATTTTCTTTAGGAAATGTACAATTCTAGTTAGTGGGGTTTGCCTTAAGGCAAATTCCACTATTGTTATTCTCCATACTTATTATTATTATTATTATTCTTCTTCCGTACGTTTTTCGGCGCGTAACTTGCCCCGCAGTTTTCGTCCCAGACCCTTGAAAGTGGGGTCCAACCGTCCGGTCTTATCGGGAAGGTTGTGCTATGACTTTTATAAGGGGTGGGGGTTTTTTGGCCCCGCAGGGGCCAAAAAACCCCCCCAAAAATCCCATAGACTTAACATTGAGCCGAACTTTGACGCATCATAGCACCGAGTGTGAATTTCGTAGAAATATGGGATTCACAACATCTGTAGGGGGTTGCAGCCTAAGTGAGAACATACCCCGCAAGGGCGTATAAGTTGTACCCCTGGGGTGCTAGGACGTCCCAAAGTGGTCCCATTGACTTAACATGGCCCCCATTGACTCCCATTCATTTTCTAGCACCCCGCTCCCCTCACAAAACTCCCCGCATTGCGGAGCCAACTGTGAATTTCGTAGAACCATGGAATTTACCACATCTCGAAAGGGTTGCAGCCTGAGTCAGAATATACCTCGAAAGGGGGTAAATGTTGTACCCCTGGGGGGCTAGGGGGTCCCAAATCTCCCATTGACTTAACATGGAGCCGAATTTTGACGAATCACTGCGCCGCGTGTGAATTTCATAGACATATGGGATTCACAACATCTGTAGGGGGTTGCAGCCTAAGTGGGAACATACCCCGAAAGGGGCTATAAGTTGTACCCCTGGGGTGCTAGGACGTCCCAAAGTGGTCCCCATTGACTTAACATTGCCATTGACTCCCATTCATTACATTGACTCCCATTATAAATGTCACATGTCAATCACATTACATAGCAGTGTCATATAGACTTGAGGGTGGGCTTATTTGACTCAGGCAACCAATCAGCGTCTCAATATGATAATGAAGCTCGCAAGCCACGCCCCCCAAACCATTTAAAGACCCCTAATAACTGCCTCATTGACTTAACATGGGGTGGGACGTCCCATTGCTGATCCCATTGACTTCCATTATAAATGTCCCACATCAATAGCATTACATAGGAGTGTCATAGAGACATGGGGGTGGGCTCATTTGACTCAGGCAACCAATCAGCATCTCAATATGATAATGAAGCTCACAAGCCACGCCCACAAACTGATCCCATAGACTTCTATTGAAATAGGGCTAGATGCATATCTTTGCATAGCAGTGTCCTATTGACTTGGGGGTTGGCTCATTTGACTCAGACAACCAATGAGCATCTCAATATGCTAATGAAGCTCATAAGCCACGCCCCCAAATCGATTTCATAGACTGCCATTATAATAGGCTTTCATGCATATCTTTGCATAGCAGTGTCATACAGACATGGGGGTTGGCTCATATGACTCAGACAACCAATGAGCATCTCAATATGATAATGAAGCTCACAAGCCACGCCCCCAAACTGATCCCATAGACTGCCATTATAACTGGCCTACATGCATATCTTTGCATAGCAGTGTCCTATTGACTTGGGGGTTGGCTCATTTGACTTAGGCAACCAACCACACCCAACTTCACTCTGTAACCACGCCCATAGCAACAAAACAGAGTACCCTAGCAACCATTTATCAACAGCTATATCTCAGCATCAGAACATCGTAGAGACATGGGGATTGGCTCGTTTGGCTCATGCTAGCAAACGGAACTTCCTGTATGCTACACATGCTAGCAGTGACTAGCTACATGCTAATATTGACTAGCCAAGTGCTGTAACTTGCTAGAAATGCTTACTAAGTATAAACAAATGACCAAGCATGTATGTGAGGCTTGCCTAGTAACAACCCAGGGTACCCTAGCAACTGCATAGCAACCACCCAAATTACCCTAGCAACCGCCTAGCAACCACCTAGCAACCGCCTAGCAACGGCCTAGTAATGCCTCAGTAAGTGCCTAGCGACCACTCAGGACACCCTAGCAACGCCTTAGCAACCACTCAGAATACCCTAGCAACCACCTAGCAACACCTTAGCAACCACCTAGCAACCACTTAGGACACCCTAGCAACCGCCTAGCAACACCCTAGCAACGCCTTAGCAACCACTCAGAATACCCTAGCAACACCTTAGCAACCACCTAGCAACCACCCAGGACTCCTTAGCAACCACCTAGCAACACCTTAGCAACCACCTAGCAACCACTTAGGACACCCTAGCAACCACCTAGCAACACCTTAGCAACCACCTAGCAACCACTCAGAACACCCTAGCAACCACCTAGCAACGCCTTAAGACACCCTAGCAACCGCCTAGCAACACCTTAGCAACCACCTAGCAACCACTCAGAACACCCTAGCAACCGCCTAGCAACACCTTAGCAACCACCTAGCAACCACTTAGGACACCCTAGCAACCACCTAGTAACACCTTAGCAACCACCTAGCAACCACTTAGAACACCCTAGCAACCACCTAGCAACCACTTAGGACACCCTAGCAACCGCCTAGCAACACCTTAGCAACCACCTAGCAACCACTCGGAACACCCTAGCAACCGCCCTAGCAACACCTTAGCAACCACCTAGCAACCACTTAGGACACCCTAGCAACCGCCTAGCAACACCTTAGCAACCACCTAGCAACCACTTAGGACACCCTAGCAACCGCCTAGCAACACCTTAGCAACCACCTAGCAACCACTCAGAACACCATAGCAACCACCTAGCAACACCATAAACTTAACATTGGCACAAAATGGCTGACATTGGCACAAAATGGCTGACATCCAAAAATCGCCATAGACTTAACATAGGCACAAAATGGCTGACACTTGGCACAAAATGGCTGACATCCAAATTTCCCCATACACTTAACATTGGCACAAAATGGCTGACATTCAAAAATCCCCATAGACTTAACATAGGCACAAAATGGCTGACATTGGCATAAAATGGCTGACATCCAAATTTCCCTATACACTTAACATTGGCACAAAATGGCTGACATTCAAAAATCCCCATAGACTTAACATAGGCACAAAATGGCTGACATCGATATCTTGATTAGAGAGTCGTAGAAGCTTGGGGGTGGGCTCGTTTTACTCGGCCTATCAAGTCGGTGTTAAGTAGTGACATAACAAATTTCTAGACACTCCCTAGCAACCACTTATAGTACCCTAACAACCACATGACAATATAAACAAGCCCTATTTCAGCACAGGAATATCATAAAAAGACAGGGTTTGGGTTGTTTTGATGCAGGCTGAATAAAATCGCTTTTGTTTTCGCTAATTAAAATGGCGTTGCCACAGCATAGCAACCATTTAGAATACCCTAGCAACTACATAAACACATGAATTTAGCCATTCTTAGCACCCAATAACTGCTATTGGGCCAGTTCAGTGATTCATTTACCCCATCGATTTGCCACGCAAACCCCACTCACATTTTCTTTAGGAAATGTACAATTCTAGTTAGTGGGGTTTGCCTTAGGCAAATTCCACTATTGTTATTCTCCATACTATTATATTATTATTATTATTATTACTTATTCTTCTTCCACTTTTTTTCGGCGCGTAACTCGCCCCGCAGCTTTTCGTCCCAGACCCTTGAAAGTGGGGTCAAATCGTCCGGTCTTATCGGGAATGGTGTGCTATGACTTTTATAAGGGGTGGGGGGTTTTTTGGCCCCGCAGGGGCCAAAAAACCCCCCCAAAAATCCCATTGACTTAACATTGAGCCGAACTTTGACGCAGTCATAGCGCAAAGTGTGAATTTCGTAGAAATATGGGATTCACAACATCTGTAGGGGATTACAGCCTAGTGAGAACATACCCCGCAAGGGGTATAAGTTGTACCCCTGGGGTGCTAGGACGTCCCAAAGTGGTCCCATTGACTTAACATTGCCCATTGACTCCCATTCATTTTCTAGACCACCGCTCACCCCTCATAAACACCCCGCATTGCGGAGCCAACTGTGAATTTCGTAGAGACATGGGATTTACCACATCTCGAAAGGGTTGCAGCCTGAGTCAGAACATACCCCGAAAGGGGGTATAAGTTGTACCCGTGGGGTGCGAGGGGGTCCCAAAGTGGTCCCATTCACTTAACATTGCCCATTGACTCCCATTCATTTCCTAGACTCCCACTCAACCACACATAGCAGTGGCACACAAACTTAGAGGTGGGCTTATTTGACTCAGGCAACCAATCAGCGTCTCAATATGATGATGAAGCTCGCAAGCCACGCCCCCCAAACCATTTAAAGACCCCTAATAACTGCCTCATTGACTTAACATGGGGTGGGACGTCCCATTGCTGATCCCATTGACTTCCATTATAAATGTCACACATCAATAACATTACATAGGAGTGTCATAGAGACATGGGGGTGGGCTCATTTGACTCAGGCAACCAATCAGCATCTCCATATGATAATGAAGCTCACAAGCCACGCCCACAAACTGATCCCATAGACTTCTAATAAAATAGGGCTAGATGCATATCTTTGCATAGCAGTGTCCTATTGACTTGGGGGTTGGCTCATTTGACTCAGACAACCAATGAGCATCTCAATATGATAATGAAGCTCACAGGCCACGCCCCCAAACTGATCCCATAGACTGCCATTATAACTGGCCTACATGCATATCTTTGCATTGCAGTGTCATACAGACATGGGGGTTGGCTCATTTGACTTAGACAACCAATCAACATCTCAATATGATAATTAAGCTCACAAGCCACGCCCCCAAACGGGTCCCATAGACTGCCATTATAATAGGCTTTGATGCATATCTTTGCATAGCAGTGTCCTATTGACTTGGGGGTTGGCTCATTTGACTCAGACAACCAATGAGCATCTCAATATGATAATGAAGCTCACAAGCCACGCCCCCAAACTGATCCCATAGACTGCCATTATAACTGGCCTACATGCATATCTTTGCATAGCAGTGTCCTATTGACTTGGGGGTTGGCTCATTTGACTTAGGCAACCAACCACACCCAACTTCACTCTGTAACCACGCCCATGGCAACAAAACAGAGTACCCTAGCAACCATTTATCAACAGCTATATCTCAGCATCAGAACATCGTAGAGACATGGGGATTGGCTCGTTTGGCTCATGCTAGCAAACGGAACTTCCTGTATGCTACACATGCTAGCAGTGACTAGCTACATGCTAATATTGACTAGCCAAGTGCTGTAACTTGCTAGAAATGCTTACTAAGTATAAACAAATGACCAAGCATGTATGTGAGGCTTGCCTAGTAACAACCTAGGGTACCCTAGCAACTGCCTAGCAACCACCCAAATTACCCTAGCAACCGCCTAGCAACCACCTAGCAACCGCCTAGCAACGGCCTAGTAATGCCTCAGTAAGTGCCTAGCGACCACTCAGGACACCCTAGCAACACCCTAGCAACGCCTTAGCAACCACTCAGAATACCCTAGCAACCACCTAGCAACACCTTAGCAACCACCTAGCAACCACTTAGGACACCCTAGCAACACCTTAGCAACCACCTAGCAACCACTTAGGACACCCTAGCAACCGCCTAGCAACACCTTAGCAACCGCCTAGCAACCACTCAGGACACCCTAGCAACCACCTAGCAACGCCTTAGCAACCACCTAGCAACCACTTAGGACACCCTAGCAACCGCCTAGCAACACCTTAGCAACCACCTAGCAACCACTCAGGACACCCTAGCAACCGCCTAGCAACACCTTAGCAACCACCTAGCAACCACTTAGGACACCCTAGCAACCGCCTAGCAACACCTTAGCAACCACCTAGCAACCACTTAGAACACCCTAGCAACCACCTAGCAACACCTAGCAACCACCTAGCAACCACTTAGGACACCCTAGCAACCGCCTAGCAACACCTTAGCAACCACCTAGCAACCACTTAGGACACCCTAGCAACCGCCTAGCAACACCTTAGCAACCACCTAGCAACCACTCAGAACACCCTAGCAACCGCCTAGCAACACCTTAGTAACCACCTAGCAAACCACTCAGGACACCCTAGCAACCACCTAGCAACACCTTAGCAACCACTTAGGACACCCTAGCAACCACCTAGCAACACCTTAGGAACCACCCAGCAACCACTCAAAACTCCATAGCAACCACCTAGCAACACCATCTGTCAAGTCGGTATTAAGTAGTGATATACCAAATTTGTAGACACTCCCTAGCAACCACTTTTAGGCCCCTAACAACCACATAACAACATAAACAAGCCATATTTCAGCACAGGAATATCATAGAAAGACAGGGTTTGGCCTCTATTGATGCAGGCTGATAAAATTGCTTTTGTTTTCACTCATTAAAACGGCGTTGCCACAGCCTAGCAACCATTTAGAATACCCTAGCAACTGCATAAACACATGAATTTAGCCATTTCTTAGCACTCCATTGCTTTTGCCCAGTTCAGTGATTCATTTTACCCCATCGATTTGCCACGCAAACCCCACTCACATTTTCTTTAGGAAATGTACAATTCTAGTGTTACTATTACTACCCCCTTTTTAAAAACTTCGGCGCTTAACTCCTCCCGCATTATTTGCCCTAGACTGATGAGTGAGGTGTCAAATCGTCCGGCCTGTTGAGGAGAGGTGTGCTATGATCTTTCAAAGAGGTTGGGGGTACACTGCCCCCATGAGGGGCAAGAAAGTAACCCCCAAAATCCCCATAGACTTAACATGGGGACAAAATGGCTGACATCCATATCTAGATTAGAGAGTCGTAGAAGCTTGGGGGTGGGCTCATTCTACTCGGCCTGTCAAGTCGGTATTAAG